>BMAC01000305.1:268472-302696 GCA_014905375.1 Phtheirospermum japonicum | reverse complement strand
CGGCGGAGTGTGGTGGTGGTGGAATATGGGAAGAAGAAGGTTCGTGCGGGGATGTAAATTTTGGAGGAGAGATAGATCGGGGGAGAGGGGGAGAGGAAAGAGATAAGTTTTTTTTATTTTATTTTTTAATTAAAAAAATTGATTTTGTGGGTATATTTTAATTAAGAAATAATATGACATACAAGAACGCCTTTTTAAAGGCGATCTGAATATTACTTTCGAGAACGTCGTTTTTAAAGACGTTTTCGATATTTAACATACGAGAACGTCGTTTTTAACGACGTTCTGGATATCTAACATACGAGAACATCTTTTTAATGACGTTCTTGATATCCAGTATACCAGAACGTCTTTGAAAAAGACGTTCTCGTATGTGACACTTTTATTACAAAAATGCCACCGACTGACATTTAAGAACGCCACCTCCTGAGGCGTTCTTAAATCCCTGTTCTTGAATCCTGTTTTTGTACTAGTGTGTTACTGGCAGTGTTGGAACACCTGCAGTAACATCGAATTTCAGAATGTCAGATTTAGCAGAACTATTCTAAACATCATCCTCCACCTGAGAATGAAAAATATCTGAAGAATCGGATTCAAAATTAGCCGTGACAAGTGTTGGTCCAAATGTTGGAACACTTAGCAACACATCCGGCAAAATACTCTCAAGAGTGTCCAAATCGATCTTTTGAAATGCAAAAAAGTTCAAGCTAGATACATGTTCATCAGCAGAAGAGGATGATTTACAAAAAATGACTAAGTTAGAATAATCTTCCTTGCATTCAACAAGATCGTTAAGCTCATGAGAAGATTCCACTCTATCAAACAAGAATGAAATATTCTCAAACATCACATGATGACTCAACCGGGTTTCGGTGACTCTCAAGCCGAACACTTTGAAAACCATTTTATTTAAAAACTCAAGTGATTCAAGAGTATCCAATTTTTCATCATAAAACACAATCCAAGTGAATAAAAAGTCATTAAAAAGAACAAGATGGTACTTTATACCACATAGACTTTCACATTCAATAGGATTAACAATATCTAAGGCAAGATAACCAGAGACTAAAAACCCTTTCTTCATGAGACGATGATCATAAGTTAGTTTACCATTTATCCATTCAAAACGACATTACTAACTTTAATATTTAGTTTAGATAAAACACAAGCAGCTTCAAATCTAACCAGTTTCTTAATCATTTTCAAATTCACATCCCCAATCTTTTGGTGCCATAAACCAAGAACATCAATATTGGCAACACAACAAGATTGTATACTATGAAATAGGTAACAATGATCAGCTGCTCTTAAATCTATAAAAGAACAAGTGTTAGAAATATCATAAACTTCAAAAGAACTTTTACCAAACTTCACATCAACACCATCATCACAACATTGGTTTATACTAAGGTGATTAACCACGGGACCTTTTGTATAAAAAACATAATAAGGCTTGAGTAAACCATGACCATTAAATTTACCAATTTTCATATCATGAAGACCAAAATTATGGAAAACAAGGGAGTTATCAAATTAACAAAAATATCACCCTCACTGTGCTGGAGACCTGCTTCTGAAAGAACATCAGAATTTAAACCAATATTAGTGCAGTCTAAAAAATGTAGACTGAATGTCGGTGGTGGTGTGCCAACATTCCAACCAACATCCTGAACAACAGCACACAGAGTGACGACTTCTCCCTTCAGAGTTGTGAAAAACAAGTTTTTCTCAACATTAGGGTCTGTCTCTAGTTCCTTAGACTCATAGTCACTTAAACTAGCCTTAAAGCTACTTCTCGCTAAAGTATTAGCACATTTAAAAGCAAAATGACCAAAACTAGAACACGCACAATATTTTAAAGACTCCAGAGTTTTAGGATTAAAATCCTCTATTAAAGAGTTTGAGCTTTCTCGAGTTTTCAAAAACGTAGAGTTTTGAGAAATTTTGTGCAAAGATCGCGTAGAGTTTGAAATAAGAACTCGACCTAAGGAAGCCTCAGTGGAAGAAGTTAGTAATCCCCCCCTTACGAAGTTTTTATCCACAACCCTTTGTAAAATTACTCATACGTTTAACAAGTGAAACACCATCCTTACACACAAGATAGCAAATGCGCCATCCTTGTACCTGTAAGAAAACAAACATTTGAATCATCAAAAACTTTGCAAGTTTGTTTATCAAATTCTACATTCATATTACTATCACCAAGTTGACTTATGATAGTCAAATTAGCCATAAGTCCATCAACAAGAAGCACATTGTGAAGCTTCGGAAGACCTTCAACATTCAACGTCCCTCTACCGATGATTTACCCATGGTCTCCTCCTCCGTAAATCACTTTTCCTCCATTGTATGTCTCAAAGTCCGTCAAATACTCACGAGTATCCGTCATATGATGCGAGTAGCCGCTGTTAAAATAACAAGACCCTGCAATCATATGCTTAAAATAAGTATAAACAAAATTACACTTCACATCAGATTTGCGAACCCAAACAGATTTGAATTTACGAGAGGTGTTAGTGGCAGTGTTACTGGGACTGACTAACACCTGGACCAATACTGGACCAGCAGACCTTTTATTTGAAGTCTCAACTTTAAGTTTACGACAATAAGGTCTAATATGTCCAAGCATAAAGCAACGATGACATATGTATTTACGCTTGCGGCGTTTTGACTTTTAGAGGCTTTAGGCAAGTTTTTACTTGGTGTTTCACAAGATTCTTTTGATTTGACAAAAACAGGAGTTTTAAATTGAGTACTAGTCTTACCGGTACTCATCTTCTTCAATGATTGAAGAGAAGTGTCAAGTTTATATTTTACATTACCAAGTTCTTCATATTTTGTTGCGAGAAGCACCTCCAAATGAGCGATAGACGCTTTCAACTCATCGCTCATAACTTGATCGTTCGTACTCCTTGGTAAGAAATTTGGCCTTTTGAACCAACTTGATCCAATTGTGATACAACTCCTCGTATGCCTCCATTAACTCGATGTCCTTATCATCGGACTCCTCAGACTTCACATCTCCTGTAGCAATTAGATTCAATAAAAGGTGTGCAACACTTATAACAAATAGGCGAATCTATAAGCTTGCACTCACGATCAACACTTTATGTTGTCAAGTACCCGCTCATGATGCCAATTAAAAGAATTACAAGCCCTAATTCGCTAAGTTCTTCATGAATAAAAATAGAAAACTATTAGAACAATCAACAAACTAAGTGAGTTTTGTGTAGAGTGTAAACAAATAGCAGCGGAATCAAAATAACAAAACACAAGCTTTTAAAACTTTACACTACAAGAAATAAATCCTTGTAGTCATGCCTCAAGGCGAAAATGTCTTTACTCAAAAAGTGTATCAACGATTACACATGAAAATATAAACAAATAAAGACTACAAAAAACTCATATCGAGTAAGATTGTTCTAAATCAACACTACTCTTCCAAAAGTTAAGAATCAAAATCTCCAGGATTTGATCTTAATAAAAACATAAAAGCATGGAAGAAGATAATTCGTTCAACAGGATGTTAGTGCAGATGTTGCAGCACGAGCAGTAACATCTGCGTTTGGGCAGATTTGCTGTTGATCGAATAAATCGCTCTAACTCTCAACTTTGGTCTTTTCTTGTGTATTTCTTATGCGTATGCAGCGTATCCAAGTTGTAGAGCTAGTTCTCATATTTATATAGACATCCTTGCTTGTAAATATTCCTACAAAAGAAGGAAAGAAAATTTACATAATATATTGCAAGTAAATCACTTTAAATAAGGAGAGAAGATAAAACTAAGACTCCTAATAAATCAATACTTGCAACATACAAAATTATAAGTTAGGAGAAAGACAATTACAACCTAAACTAATTCTAATAATATACAAAATAATTATCAAATAAGATAAGAATCAAAACTTTCCTAAATAATTAATATCTAATATATTTGGCAAGAAAGTCAAAATAATATATTGACAAAATAAACTCCTAAAGGTAATAAAAATCTTAGAAACCTCATATGTATCAAAAAACATATTAGACACCTAATCCTTTTTAAACTCAATGAAAAATTCCCTTCACTTATCACACCATCAATACGTTTAATCTAATTTGTTGAGTGTGTATGTGTAAGGTACATCGACGATCTAAAATGAAACGTTTGAGATCCTAGACTAGACAAATCGAAATGGCCAATTTTCGGGTTCCTTCACGATTCAATGGGAGTTCCTTGGCTAATATCGGCCTCTTTATTCCAATGTTCAAGTTCCGCGACTTTCTATCACACTTAGCCCCGAGATGCGAGTCTATGATATAGAGGATTTTCAATACAATACATTCCCGTTGTTCCATGGTCTTCTGAGCAAGGATCCACTTGCCTTTTTCCGTGAGTATAACACCATTATGCATTCACTTCCTCTTAAGGGCCTCACTATGCATCAACTAAAGATGAGATTATTCTCATTTTTGTTTAGGGGTTGGGCACTTACATGGCTTAATAATGTAAAGCCCGACTCCATGCTATCTTGGAATTCAGTGTATGATCAGTTCGTGGAGGATTGTTATTATCCTCCACCCACCCCCCATTATTCCTCCTCGAGCTATTATTTGCACCTCCAACTGCTTCTAATTCCTATTTGCTGAGGTGTGAATCCTATGCGCCACCCACCTCAACTCACTACAACTTAAGTTTTCATACTCATGCCTCACCTCACATTTCTTACAATCCGGGCACTCATACTTCATATGCTCCACCTACTTCCCCATATTCTTATCTGGGCTATGATTTGTATGCTCCACCTATTTTTAATTCATATTCTCTGAGCTATAAATATTATGCTCCACCCAACTCACCCTATTACAATACAAGATATGATAACTATGCTCCATCCACCTCATATTCTTATGCTCCGGTCGTATGTGATAATATCTTGATTGCTACTTCTGTGGATGTGAGTAAGGAGATTAAAGTTGAGGTTGAGTATGTGGATGTGAACATTGCCCCTGTTATTTTATTTGATGATTTTGAGGATGAAGGTGTGGAGGTGATGCCAATGGAGGTTCCGGTGGTGAGTGATGATTTGAGTGTGGCTCTTATTGAGGATGTGAGCGAGTTGGTGGCCCCCTTGGGTTTGGAAAAGCATGCTTATACCCCTTGACCATTTGACGAGGCTATATTAGTAGATGAGTTCAAGGAGGTGGTTTCTTTGGAGATAGTGGGCGCTGGAGATTTAAGCTTAAGGTCCCTATGTGGATATGTTGAAGAGTCTATTCTAATTTTGGAGGCATTTAAAATTGCCTAGCCTTGTTTAGCGCCACCCGATTCATAATTGAAGCTTGACTTGAGTTAGTGGATGAGGTTGTGTCTGATTCTCCTATCTTGTGCCCAGATACGGTTGTATCTAATAGTGAGAGTGAGGAGGCGGTGATCGAGGTAGTGAAGGAGTTTGTCCACCCATTTTGGAAAATGGAGGGATTTTCTAAGAGCTTTGAGTTGACTAAAGGCCGCTCAATATGATCGATGGACATTTTTGTCCTCCCGGTGGTCAAGCCACATACCTTGCTTTCGTTATTTGCCAAGTTCTTCTCAGTGGTCGACTACCTTCAAAGCAAGTTAGAACTCTTGTTTCTCCTATCTTCATACTTGTTTGTCATGACCTACTTGGTGATTGTTAATGCCCAATCTTGCACTTGGAGAAAACTAAGGCGTGGAATGATCGTCACCTTTTCTTGGATCCCAGATGACATCGCTCGTATAGGTCGTCGAGCTATAGATGTTAAACAAGCGCTTATGGGGAGGCAACCCAAACTATTATTTTTTATTCCATTTCTATTTTTGTGAATTATTCTTCTGCATCTCTCATTTCTTACTCTTTCTTTGATTTGTCCTTTTTTTTTTTTTTTTTGCATTGTTTGGGGTAATTTGTCGAGGTTGGAGGTCAGCTTTGCTTGCCTAGGGCCATTCTTGAAGAAGCATACATTTTGCTTGATAAAGACAAGAAAAGAGAAAAATAAGATTCATGGCGCGGGGCATTTACGTCGATATCCCGTCGATTGTAGCACGATTGATGGGAGTAGCTTATACTTAATCAATGGTTGGTGACGCCCCATTGATGCCCGGTCGATACATTCTTGCACATCCATAGATGGCCCATCGATTGACGCAAGACCTCCGTTGATGGACCGTTGATTAACATGCACTTGTTAATGCTTGGATCAGGGCAACCCGAGTCCACCCAATCACATCGGTCATCCCCGACCCAACCTAAAAATTATCTAAAAATTCATAAAAAAATAAAATAAATCAAAAGAAAATAAAAAAATCAACAATAAAATAAAATAATAATAATTCCTCCCTCGTGCTCTTTTTGTAGGTTCTTCTTACCTCAACCACCCCATGGACTTTGCTTCATGTTCAAATCATCATCATAAGCATGATATAGGGACATATCTCTCCCTTAACTTTTACCGCATTTATCTTGTTTTACGTGTAATGAGAACATTACATGGTTTAAGTGTGTGTGTGTGCATTGTGTGAATTTTACCCTTGTTTATTAATTTCTTTTGTATGATTACTTGTGGATATGATTGGAGTCGTGTGGATTGATATTGGTTGGAACCTTAACGCAATGACATGGTTAGATGCTTTGGTTAGGTTGTTTAAAATTTCATTCGACACTAGTTTAATTGTGGGGAATGAAGTGTAGGGAACTTGTGAAGTGTTTTGGCCTTGTTCTATTTGGGTAATCCATTTCGAGAGCAATATTCTTACTAAACCCATTTTCAAATACCCTCTATAGGAATTTTTGTAAATTTTTCATTTTATTTTTGGAGACGTCAAAACCTCCATGAGGTTATCAAGAAATGTTGTAAGTTGCATTTAGCAACAACTGGTTGGAGTCAATGAACTCTCATTTTTAGTTGCAAATATCATGTTAGTCTAGTACCTCGCCTATATGGGTAAAAAAATAAATGAAATGTGACTAAAAAATATAAATAAACAAGGATGCGTCTATAAATCCTTGAAGTTATGATTTTAATAAATGTTCAACCCTTGCACATAATTTTTATTTTTAGTTTTTTAGATTTTATTATTAATGGATGCATAGAAGATTCGGCTAGTAGAGTGTTAATTAGTGGTTTGAGCTTAGATAGATCTTACCCAATCATGGATGGGGGACGTGCATGAAGGGAAACTCGTTACTTTTAGGCGTCCGAAAGGGAGTCTAAATCTCTTATCTCAGCGTATCTTTTTGTCATTTTAGTCAAGTTTCCAATTGATTTAATTCATAACTCCTTGAATTATTTGAATGCATTAGTTTTAGGTTCATTAGATGATAGATTTTTCTTTTTTATCTATGTCTAGGCTCGGTTTTGCTTGAGAACAAGCAAAAATCTAAAAGTGGGGGAGTTGAATTATACATATTTGTGTGTATTTTGCATATGTTCTCATGTCTGGCTTGGGTGCTTAGTTGGATTTGAGTCGTTTTTTGTCTCATTTTTATTTATTTTGCACTTTCGTAGCTTTTGTCGACCTTTTAGTGTTGTTCTTATTTTCTCCCTTATTTTTGTAGATATTCATTTAGTTTGGGTTTCTTTGTTTTAGGACATTCGAGTGGGCCCAAGCGCATACCTGAGGATCACAACCAACTCGACTTGACAAAAATACGACCCGATCCCACAAAATACAGGCATCGATCGATGGCCACTTGATAGATGATTGTTTTGCATGTAATTGTTGTATTTTTCTCGTATTTTTAATTAGGTTTTTATTGTGGTTTTAACAGTTTTTATGTCGGTTATTTAGGTTTTTTAAGTTATTTTTCTAATCTTGTTGATTTTATTATTTCTTGCTAATTTTATAATTTTAATGGGTTACTTGGTTCAATTACCTTGAGGTTTGGCATAATTCTTGGGTTTTTATGTTTAAAATTCCTAATTTTAAAGGTGGAGAAAGTGAGGGCCAAAATACAAGCCAAGACGAGCCAGGACGTGCCAACTCAAGCAAGAAACTAGCTCCAAAACGCCAAAACAGTCTGGAATGGTTGTCAAGGCGAGCCAGGACAAGCTAGGACTCGCCAAACGCACCTTGGCGCGAGTTGGCCCGAGCCAAGGCGCGCCTGCGCGCAGTTGCCCAGCAGCTGCCGAGCGCTGCCGAGTCCCGCCCGCACGCCTGACGACGCCTGCCGCAAGCTGCCGGCAGCGCCCGCCCACATTCTGCGCGCAACGCGCGCAACTGCCGGCAGCCCTCGCGCACACCTGCGCGCTCCCGCGCGCAGCGCCCAGGCACGCTCGCGCAACCTCTCGCCAACCTTCGCCCAGGCGCGCGCCAACCATCGCCAGCCCTCGCCAAGCGTCGCCAGCACTCGCCCACAAGCGCCGCGCCAGGCCTGCCGACCAGTGCCCACCTGCGCCCAGGCTCGGCCATGGTCGAGCCATCTCGAGCCATATCAAGCCAAAATGTGCCAAAAAGCTAGCCAAGGGTCTAGGAAGGTGCCTCCAGGTCAAACTTGGTCAAACCTAGGAATTTCAAGCCTTTTTGGCTAATTTGGCCCATTTAAACCCAATTAAATTAGTATAAATAGACTACAACTCTCATTTTTGTAAAAACACGTCCTCCCAACCCAAGCTTGGGTTTGGGACTTAATTTCTCTCTCTAGATTTAATTTTCAAGCTTTGCCTTGGGTTTGTAAGCTCAAGAAGGATTCAAGTACTCCCTTGGATTATTAATTCCTTGTAATTTCAATCAAGCTTTTGGATTCTTTCTTTAATTCTAGTAAGCTTTCTTTTAATTCATGCTTTGTTCTTCATTTGTTTTATGATTTTTGCCTTAGGTATTAGAAGTTGTGCTTGATATTGTGAATTGGCTATGAATCCTAGTTGAGTGACACATCTAGATCATAGATCAAGTCCTTGATTTGTTTAATTTCAAGTAATTCCATATGTTTCATGCATTTTTCTTCATTCCATGCCTTTTGTCTTAGCTACTTGAATTCATGATGAAACTTATGATTTGGCTATGAATTATAGATGAGTGACACATCTAGATTGTAGATCGGGTCTTGGATCGTCATGATTTTAAGTTTTTCATATGCTTTATTTTAAATCTTATTTTTATGCCTTGTTTCATGCTTAAATCCTAGATCTACTCTTTGTTGCTTGTTATTTTTCATAAAGTTTTAAACATTTCCGTCTATTTTCATTACTTTATCCATTCATGCTTTCAATTTTTGGTAATTTTCATTATTTAGGATTTTAGGCATAGTTGTACCTTGTGCTTGCATGCTTTTACTTGGTGAAACATTGCATTTTCTTGCTTGTTTTCATTATTGCTTTGCATTTTCTATTTGAGGCATACGACAAGGCATACTACACACTTGCAATTTCAATTCCTAGGATAGTTAGCTATTTTAATTGCTTTATTTTCCTTTTCCTTTTATTTTTCAAGCTTGAAACACATTGAAACCTTCAATCGAATCGAATTCCGATAATACCAAGCCATGAACCCGTTGATTTATTTCAACACCACGAAAACTCTTCTAACAAAATAGCGCCGTTGCGACTCGGCTTGGTTAAGGTTTTCGATTTGATTGTAATTTTTTTGTGTTTTTGGCTTGTTTTTTTATTTGATATTTTTTTTGTTTGAGTATGCAAGGCACGTATAACTATAATTATGGTGGATACATTCCCGGCATGGGAGGGCATGGTGCAAACCATGCCGGGAATGAGACATTGTATAATGGGTATGACAATGTGGCAGGGCATGGTGCAAACCACGTTGTCAATGGTGGTTATGGTTATAGCCAACCCAACATGGGAGGGCATGGTGCAAACCATGTTGGGTTTGGCGGCGTTGTGGGTATGAATGGTTCTTCCGGAGGGTATGGTGCTTCAAATCCTTATCCGAATATGCAAACTYCGTTTCCCTTCTCGTTTGGTGTTCCCCAAATTCCCCCTTTAACCGCTCAAGATCTCGAAAAGTATGAGTTGTTTGGTGGTCTGGGCTCCAATTTCACATGTGGCCCTCCCATCCGTACTATGAGAGATGTTAGCCGACCTTTTTTGGGATGTGGATGGTGTGGAACGAGTGATCATCTTCCCGACTATTGCCCGGACCTCTCCTCGCCAACGCATCCATCGGAGAACGTGTATAGGGATCATGGACTTCATGTGGAACCCGATTGTGCTATACCATCTTTTGCTCCACCGCCGACTCATAATCCGGTTGTTACTTCTCATGTGGGCCCTTGTCATTCGACTATCCCGGTGATTGCTCCTACCCTACCTCCCGAGCCAAAGACTCCTCAAGAAATGTACTCGTGTGCTAATGACGTGAACATGGCTTTTTCCTCGAAGGAGTTTGAGTTGGTTACGAAAATAGCAACATTGAAGGCTCGAATCGCTCAAATGTCTAGCCCGGAACTGACTCCTCCTTGTGCGGGACCCGATTGTCCTACTTCCCCGCCGCCTCACGATCCTCTTGTTACTTATCATGTGGACCAACTTCCTTCGTCTACTCTTCCGGTCACTTTCCTTGACAAGTGTGGGGTAATTGTTTCGGTTGTCTCACCAAAGGAGGTTGGCCCGGTTGTCGATATAGAGGGATTTTGTGAGGATAAGCCCCTTGTTCTTCTCGATGAGCCCGTTGTGCCTCTATTCGACCCCATTTTGTGTGGAGATGAGTCTCGATGTGTCTTTGAGGGCAACGGCGAATTTTTAGAGGGGGAGGTGGGGGTTATTGATGATGAGCTTGAAAGAATTGACGATTATCTTGAGGAAGCTGAAGAGAGTAAGTCGATTATTATCCTTTCAAACTCGCACCAAGAAGAAGAGGAAGAGAGGATGGTTGAAGGGTTTAGAATTCTTAAGGATGCCATTGATTGGAGATCGAGAGTGGTTGAGAGAGTGAGCCCGTTGAATTTGATTATTGATGAAATGATGAGAGCCGGGATTTGGAGATTGTTATTGGAGGGCTTGATGTTTGTGATTTCTAAAAGCGAGTGGGTGAAGCCCATTGACTTGGTGCCCAAGACGAGCGGCTTTTTAGTTCTTGAGGAGGAGAAAGGAGGCTTGTTGGCCACGAGGGCTTCAACGGGTTGGAGGATGTCGATCAAGTTTAAGAAGTTTCATGAGGCCACAAAGAAAGATCGTTTCCCTCCCCCGTTTATCGACCACGTGATGGATAAGCTAGCCGGCCAATATTCATTTTACTTTATTGACGAGTCGTCGGGGCATTTCAAAACCACCATCCCACCCGAGGACCGAGCCGATATGAGTTTCAATTGCCTATTTGGAATGTTTGCTTTTTGGCGGATCTTATATGAGCTATGCAATGCGCCAAAGACGTTCCAAAGAGTGGATCCCCCCGATAAGGAGGAGATCGTTTTGATGGACCCTCCCATTATCTTCCCACCTTGATCGAAAAGGGAATACGTCGAGCTAGTGACGTAAAACAAGCGCTTCTTGGGAGGCAACCCAAGTTCTTTCCATTTCTTTATTTATTTCTTTCTTTTATTGAAAAATCCAAAAACATTCAAAAATTCAAAAATCCAAAAATATTTGAAAAATTGAAAAACAAAAAAAAAATATATTTTGTTTTGAGTTCGTGTACATATTTCCTTGTGTTTTTAATTTCGTGCGATTCTCTTTTTTAGGTTTTGTTTGTTGACTCCAACCTTGGTCGCATGGATAAATGAGTAGCGTTCGTGAAGCCGGGAGTTACTAGCCATGCTCAATTTTCGCTTGGATTGCTTAAATGATTAAGTGGACCCCACTGAGCTCGACCTAAACTCGCTCGATTGAGGAAGTTTCTATTCACCCTTCTTTTACTTGTTTTTCATTAAAATGCGGGTAATTCATGGTTTAAGTGTGGGGTAGGTAGGTGGTTAGGGTCCGGGTTTTTACAAGCATGTTTTGTCATTCTTAACTCGAGCCTTGGCGAAGTGATGCATTCTTGGCGAAGTGACGCTTACTATTTGCGCATTTATATGGTTGAGTCGATTTTTGTGTCATTTTTTTTTTGTGTCTTTATTACATTGTTGAACAACTCCACATACTTGGAAGGTTTGAATAGTTTACTTGTCGAGTTTTTGCATGTTTATGGCCTCTTGTGTAAGGAGTAAATTTTTGTGCTTCGTCCAAACCCGCTTATATATAAATATAATCAACATTTACTCGTGAAAAGATTGCAAAGCTCTAAAAAGTTCTTTTGATTTTGCTCCCAAATTCGGTGCAAACTAGTGAGTAGCCTTGTGTGATTTATCGGCTTGCTTGCATTTTTTATGGAAATTGCATTGAGGAAGTTTGATTTTGCTCGTACATGATTGAATTCGAAAATGACCTCGAGGCACATATATCACCCTTTTTCCGGCCATATTCATATATGTAAGCTACTTAAAAATCTCAAACGAGCCCCTTTGAGCCTTTATCCCGTTTCTTGTTAGTCGAGCTCGATTTTAGCTCTTGTATCTTTGCAAATTGTGAGGTGAGAGGGTATGTTGTTAGTTGACGAGAAATGTGAGGGAAATCGATTATGGGCTTCGGGTTTTGAGTTTCTTATACAAAAAAAAAAAGCTAAGAGAAAATGCATAGTTGTGTACGGCGATTGGTTGACAAAAATACGACCCGATCCCACAAAATGCAGGCATCGATCGATGGCCAATTGATACATGATCAACGCATGTTTCTCGCCCACGCCGATTGGTTGGACGAGAGTCACCTGCCATTGTCGATTGTTGACCATCAATGTGTTCCCATTTTCCAACCACTGATCAATGGCTAACTGATGAAAGAGACACTGTCGATCGATGGAAGGCCATTTCAGCCATTTTTAGCAATATTACCCATTCCTCCACAACCCCCCCCCCCCCCCATTTTCAGCCTATATAAACCCACTCTTCCAGCAAATAAGAAATTATATTTTGGAACCTTTTAGGGTTTGGATACTCTAACCTCTTTTCATCCCCTTTTCACCTTCAAGCATAACCAGTCTCTAGATATTTAGTCAGCTTACTTGGTAGAACTTTAATTTCATAGTTGTTAGCGTATTTTGTGCATGTAGAAGCTTAATGTATTGTGGTGAAGCCTTTTACTCTTTTGATTTTGTGACTTTGAAGAACACTTCTACTTAGGGTAACTTTTAATTCATTTTCTCTTGCATTTTCTTTGTAATATTTATGAAAGTTTGAAGCTCTTCACTTTCTCATGTATGATTTGTAATTTTAATATTTAGGCTCTTCTTATTTAGTCAGTGAATATCTCATTTTCATCTATTATTGTGTTCTTGATCATTTCCAAGCTTCTTTTCTCTTTTGACATAGTTTATAGAGTTGGTAGTGTAAAGCAAATGGGGTTAGCCACATTTGTCCTTATAGTTGACTTGTAGTATAAATTCCCTTTTAGGATATTAGATGATGAAAATAGCTGATTTAGCTTGTTCAAGAGTAATTTGAGAGTGTTTTTCCTCTATTGCATTTTTAGATTTTAATGTTGTACTTGCTTTAATTCTGCTTATTAGATTATCGATTTCATTTTTGGGTTAATTATATTCATGCTTGCTCTTAGATTATGTTATTAATCTTCTTGATGTATTTAGATTAGAATTTATGTGTCTGGGGTCTAGTTGAGTTTAGAACCATCAATTGATAATTATTGGGTGTTTAATTGAGAATCAGGATCGACAACTCTAATTTTTAAATTAAGTTTTCGATAAATTTTCAATTGATTGTGGAGATGCTTTTAGAGTCCTCGATCCTCATTCTATTGATCCTTTAAAAGTTTTCAATTTTAATTCTTGTCAGTTAAATTATTGTCTTCGTTGTTAAAAAACTTACCCCAAAATTTGATCGTGTGTTTAACTTAGTTTTTTCTCTATTCTCTCCTTCGTGATTTAACCATAAAAACCACTTTCGATTAGTCACCTCACTGCTCTACGATATTCCTCGTTCTCTTATTTGCGATCCTCAAAATGTTTGTAAAATTAGTGTGTATGAGAGATCATTTCAACCGCGAAGGGGGTTGCGATTGGGTCTTTGGGCCTCGTTGACCTTGTAGGCTTGCTCCTAGCTTGGCTCAATGGACTCTTTTCTTCTTTAGCCTTAGTTCAAATCTTGCACCCTTTATGCTTTTTCAAGCCTAATCCGTCTAAGTTAGCTCTAAAATCCTATAAAAAACAATATAAAAAAATACCAAACATATAATAATATCCAAATAATAGAAATAAAAGTAAAAAGATGTTAAATTGCACAATCAGTAGTTGAAACCTAATTTAATGAGACTCAGTATTTAAGTCAAACTTGTGTTTTATGAACTGTCTTAAGAATGAACCAGAGGTGATGTCACTTAGGATGAGCTATCCGTTGCCTTGGTTAATCCCAATTAGATAATCGTTAATCCCTTAAGCTACTTTTTCCAAACTTATTTAGTCCCCCATTTCCACCAAAATCCCATTATTGTGGTACTTACCACTGATCATAACGAACTGCACCTTAAACTAGGTACCTCAAAGGTATCAGCTGCTAATCCCTAAATATTAGGTGGCATCGACCAAATCATAGAACTACTCCCTAACTATATTGATATTTTATTAGTACCTAAGGATTTATCTGAACACCCTAATAATACTCCAACTGCTTGCATCACCTTTTATGTGAATCAACTAACTATTGTCCTAGGTTTTTCGTACTTGATTTTTAGCGTAATTATCTTGTAGATATAACTTTCCTTTGAACTAGTTGGTTCCCAACTCCATTCGCCTAAAGATAGGTAATTATATCTTGTGTCGATACTACAATGTGGAACTAGAGGTAGATTTTTCTTACTACTACCACTTAAAACTCCAAATAGGTTCTTTTTACATAGCTTATACGGGCCAATCACATTTCTTTGATAAAGTCCCTAACAAGGTCAATGGATGTCAGTGTAGGTATATTTTTCTTAACTCATCCATTCAAACTGATTCTCGAACCCCTATTCCTCACCTCGAAGCCATAGAATAAACACACCTAAACATATGGAAAGCTCAGGTCAACCAGTGTAACAAAAAAAAACTTCAACGTCCCACTCTTATCTGAATCTCAACACCTCTTATCCCACTTGGGGTTAAGCAACCGACCTCTAGAGCCTTTTTGAACCTAAGTATGAATATATCCATAAAGTTATACTTAAACATATATACCTAACTATAAAAACGAACCTATTTATATTTTCCGCAATTGATTTATTTGACTTCAACGTGTTTAGCAAGGAACCTCAGACTACTACTTCTCAACAAGACAATCAATATGGGCTACCCCCTCCAGCATCATTTCTATAGTCAACCAATCCTCTAAAGAGACAGCGTGTTAATTGCTCACCCTAGTTTACCACAGTGCTTCAAGATCTCCCACTTAAAGGTCCTCGACCTAAATCTCCCAATGCTCTTGCTACTCACCCAGTTTTTTTTGTCCCAAAAATGACCTAAAAGTCCAAGGAAGCTCAAGCGACCCACAGATCCATGGAAAATCCACAACATACCTCAGAATTTCATAAGAAACATGTGGTTTTGAGCTCAGATCCAAGGGTTAGTTTATGGTTTAATTTGGAATATAATGAAAAATTAGGATTGAATTGTTATTGTCTAAATATTTGGGTTTGATATTTGAAAAGTTTTAGAAGGTGTGTGGTGGTGGTTTTGATATTTGGTGGTGATCGGCAAGTTATGTTTAATTAATATTTATATTATGATATACATATTGTGATTGGTTGGGGTTGATGTCGGTGATGACGTGGTGTACAGCGCCATCCGAGAGGTTTCGTCCCTCCAATAAAGGATTTTAATTTTTTTTTCAAAATCTGATGATGGTTTTAAAAAGTGCGTGGTGGGGGTTTTCAAATGCCGTGGTGATCGGCAAGTGACTATTTCTTAATTTATATTTATGTTATCTGATCAGTGATTAATACACACACACACACACACACACACACACACACACACACACACACACACATATATATATATATATATATATATATATGTGTGTGTGTGTGTGTGTGTGTGTGTGTGTGTGTATTGTATACGTCGGTGATGAAGTGGTTTACGGTGACGCCCGTAAGGTTTCGTCCCTCTAATAATGGATTTTAAAATTTACTTTAGGATCAATTATATTCTTTCTTTATATACTGAAACACTTACGTTAGACTGGTTTGGAATTTAGTATCAAATAGAGAGTTTGATACTAAATTCTGAATTGTTCACTTATTTGGACAATTTGAGAATGTGATTATAATGTGATTATCTTACTACATATGTATTTTGTGGACTTTTGAATTCCAGTTTCCATCTCTCCGTTGTTCTCGGGTGCACTGCAATATCTGTGTACTTAGAGAACTAAGGGGAGGTGTTGCCAAGATTTTCAAATTCTCAAAATGCATAGCAAGATAATTATATCAAAAATATTCAGGTTCTCAATATGTGTACCAAGAATTCAATCATTTTCTATAGGCACCCTCATAGGGCTCGCTTATCAATAATCTGATCATCTATATTATTAATCAGAATTAGGATATCATAGGATAAGTTCTCACCGTAGTTGGATGTACAAACAGAGGGTTGACGGTTATCTGTCGAACACGTTCATGGAAGGGGTGAAGAGTTTCATACAATTTGCACTCACCCATGGAACAATGAAGGACGGGGAAAAATGAAGTGTTCTTGTAGTCATACTAAATGTAGGAATTGCAGTTACCATAATGTAAACGAGATCAAATTCCATCTCTTTAATGTCCAGATTGCACGCATCGTGTCGACCTACATCTTGATTGCACGCATCGTGTCGACCTGAGGCTCACGTTGGAGGATCATCTTACGCCGCTCCTGAAGAATCCTCAAATGCTTACATCAATATGGTTCACGATGCAGCTGATACGAATTTTGAATTGAACCCTAATGTTGAAGAACCGCCTAATCCTGAGGCCCAAAATTTCTACGATATGTTGAGTGCTGAGAATTAACCTTTGTACCCTGGATGTGAGAAACAATCTCAGTAGTTGTCCGTCTTATGAACCTAAAGGCAGAAAATCACATGTCCCAGAAGTGCTATGATGCGTTGTTGAAAATGGTGTGATGCGTCACCCGTCAGATTCAAAGGCCTGCAAACATTTCAATCAAACTCATCCGGTGTTCGTCGCCGAAAGACGAAATGTTAGATTGGGCCTTTGCACAGATGGTTTTCAACCTTTTGGTAGTTTTGGGGCACAATATTTCTCATGGCCGGTGATAGTCACACCATACAACTTGCCTTCATGGATGTGTATGAAAGAGCAATACACATTTCTGAGTGTTCTTATTCCAGGCTCCCAAAACCCGAAGGATAAGCTAGATGTGTTTCTACAACCTCTACTCACTGAGTTGAATCAGATGTGAACAATCGGTGCACCCTTGTATGATATCTCTAAAAAATAAAGTTTTCAGTTGCTCCAGCCCTCATGTGAACAATTAGCAATTTTCCCGCCTACACCATGTTGTCTGATTGGAGAACGATTGGGAGAACGATATGTCCATATTGTATGGAACGTTTGGATGCATTTACTCTAAAGTGCAGTGGAAAACAATCTTGTTTTAATAATCATAGAAAGTTTCTTGATTGTGGTCATCCTTTTCAAAAAGATAAAAGGAATTTAAAAAAGAAATAGAATGGTGAAGACTCCACCGCCGAGCGTACGATTAGGAACATAGATTTTGGCAGAGATAGAAAGTTTGGGGCTTTTGAAATTTACTGATCTAGATGCAGAGGCCAACTGCCACGACAAATGTTGATACCAATTGCCTTTCGATAACTGCTTCCCCATCCTCTGTGGAAGGCCCTCACGGAGTTGAGTTTGTTTTTCAAGAATCTCAGCTGCAGAGTGGTTGGAACTGATGATATGAGTCATTTAGAGCGTGATATTCCTCTAATTTTGTTTCAACTTGAAAAGATCTTTCCGCCTAGTTTTTTCAACTCCATGGAGCATTTGCCAGTTCACTTAGCATACGAGGTGAGAATTTCAGGTCCAGTGTAATATAGGTGGATGTATCCATTCAAGAGATTTCTTCGCAAACTGAAGGACAACGTGAAGAAAAAGGCAAGCGTTGAGGGCTCGATATTAAATGCATATCTTATCGAAGAGGCGTCAATTTTCACTCCATACTATTTTGAAGATCACGTCTTAACAAAAAGGACAAATTTGCCTTTTAGTGATGATGGACAAAATAGTGAAGATGATGATGACAACGTTCCTTCAGGGTTTAAAAAAATGGTGAAACGTTCGCAGCATTAGGAAAAAGATTCTTGAGCAAAGAATTTCGATACAGCGAGAAATTATGTTTTACTAAACTGTGAAGGAGTATAAGATTTTATCAGATTTGAAATGCCATTATTTATAATTTTTAACAAAAAATCAATTATATAATAAATTAAGACAATTTAAATTTTTATTCATATGAAGTGTCTTCATGGAGGTTGTAAATCTCAACCAAACATTACAGGTGGTGGACTCAACAAAAACTTGAAAAGTAAATTTGTCGATTGATTTGAGAGATATGTGAGTTCTTCTAAAATAATTATATATAGTTGTGTCATATATATAAAATTTAAATCGATATCTTAAAAAATAATATGTTTATTAATTTTCATTGCTAGAGGCACAAGATCCCTTGAACAATGTTACTGACAAGTACATTAAGAGTCTAGCATTAGGTCCATCACGATGTGTGACTATATATCATGGTTGCAAGATAAATGGATACAAATTTCACACAGTTGCATACGGATCAAATAGATCAACTTCGAGCACTGGTGTCTGTATAAAAGGACAAAACTATGAAATGATGAGTATGATTACTATGGTCATCTTGTAGAAGTTGTTAGACTTGGCTATACTGGGTTGTCTTACATGAGCACACTCATATTCAATTGTGAGTGGTTTGATCCAACACTCGCAGGCACAAAGGTTCAGCCTCAGTATAATCTTGTCAGTGTCAATTATAAACATAGATTCAATAGGTATGAGCCGTTTATACTTGATGCCCAATTTATTTAAGTTTACTACTGATACATACATATATAGTTTGAAATTATATTAATTCATTCATCCTCATTCAATTGTGCTTAAATTTTAATATTTTTTTTAAATGAGAGGTAGAGGCCGTGGACTTTCTTCTCTAGGATCATCTTCGGGCCGTGCTTCTCTTGGTTCATCATCATCGTCTCATCATCACTAGAGGATAAAGACGGTGATATGATTTACTTATCAGAGGGACTTTGCTGACCGTAACAGCCACCCCTCTGATGCTAGTACACTGAGAGGTCTCATGCCACCAACGTCTTGGTATGATCGAGGTCTATGTCATCCCCCATAAGTAAGTAACTTTAATTTAATTTTTATAGCTAATAAATTCTTTATTTTAATATATTGATCTAATAAAATCTATATTTTACTAGTCTACGCAGTCACTCGTCGGAGTTACCAACGATTCTTCAGCTGATCCACAAGGCTCGTGTACACCCCGATGGGTAGAAGTATGAGAATATTCCCATGTCTCACCATTAGTTGTGGTGGCCCGAGTTTTTGATAATTAACTAATATTATTTTCGAAAGTTGTTATATATAATGATTTTTATTAATCAAATTATTTTGTTTTGTTTTGCAAAGGCGCTGTTATTGGGACCCGATTGTATATTTTAAGGAGGTCGCACATCGTAACTTCTATAATTCTATGGCCGACTCGTGGCGCAGCCGTCTACACGAGTGGAAGGCGAAGTGGAGAATGGAGGGGAGGGTACCCGCATGCATGGGCTAGGACATCTGGAGGAGATGCACTACTACAAAACAACCTTTTCACGTCGGTTTTTTCCGCCATTTAACGTCGATTTTACAACCGACGTCTAAACCACCGACGTGGAAAGTCATGTCAGTTTTGTAAAATCGACATAGATTCTCTGACTTTTCACATCGTTTTTTAGTAAAAATCGACATGAATTCTGTGACTTTTCACGTCAATTTTTAGTGAAAATCGACGTGGATTCCTGACTTTCCACGTCAGTTTTTAATGAAAACCGACGTGGATTCTGGGACTTTTTACGTCGGGTTTTCATGAAAATCGATGTCAAAACATATGACATTGGTTTCTTGAGAACCGATGTGGTTGTATATTTTTTTAAAAAAAGGTTACCCGTTCATTTATACCATCCCACCTAATAAATAATATATAAAAAAAACTTTTATAACCTAGACTCCTACCAACAATGAACAACTTAATTAAAATTCAATTAAACATTAAAACAAATAATTATAATGCGCTCAACTAAATTTCAAACGAGCTTTTACAAGGATTAATTATAAGTTGGTAAATTTTCTCAAAATAATCGAGCCACATGGATAGCATCGGTAGTGTTTTTACAAGGAATAAAGTGAACACTTTTAGAAACAATCGACAACGATTACTTTAATGATCAGAGAAAAACATCTGCACACTTAAAACAATTCAAAAAAAAGAGTCAAGTTCAACCTCATAATTCTTTTAGCTTCCATGTATGCTAAACTGATCTTTAAGAATAGGAGAGCAACAAGTTTACGAGCAGCCGAACTCGTACTAATCTATTTCTGTATCCCACTACCGTAAAAAAAATATTAATTAATCAATGAACTGAAAAGGCCAAAAAGGATGAATAAGAAGAATTTGTAAGCACGTCTCAGATTTCAAACAGAATTTACCTGTAAAGCGTCTCGTATACTAAAGGACCAGAGATAACATAATTAGGTTGATAATGACGCAAATCGTCCTGCAACCAATTAAACTAGCAAATTGATTTACCTAAAAAGGATTTTGTCGCCTTTTAAAGAATTTGAGATAAGTTATAATAAGATACCTCAAGTGGATTCTTAACAGAGTTTTGGTTCCAGGATACAAAACAGCAGCTTCAACCTAGATGTGGAACGGCTATATCAATTTTCCATTTGTGAGAAATGCAACAAAAACCTAATCAAGATCAGTCAACATCAACAAGGAGAAAACGATGAATTGTATGGAATTTCCACTTGCATTGGTTAAAAATAAGCAAAAAAGATGCAAAAGAGCAATAGTAATAATAACTGACCTTATCTTCAGAAAGTGCGTACTGCCCTTTAAAAACATCAGCTTTCGAGGCACGAAAATTCATGTATTTCACCACATATTTGACTTTTAGCACCGAATTCTATTGACATTATCAAGAAAAGGAAAAAGAACTATCATAATTAGATATTTTTTAAATTAAGAATCCTAAATTGTTATCATTAAAAAAATTCAAAATTATGAACTGATAGAGAAAACTTCCAGAAGAAAAAAATCACATGTACAGTTATAGAAAACCTGCAATGCAAAATAGACAAACCGTCAAATGAAACAGGCACCAGTAAATACACAACTGCAATCAGAATAAAGAACATACAATATGAACAGGATTAGTGAGCGTCCAGTCTGCAACTCTAACATGAATATACGTGTTCCGACTGACATAAAGGCCAGTGATATGTTACAATTATTCCTGATTTTTTTATAAATTTCACATGGCCGTTTCAGTACAAACACAACATCAATCTTCAGCTATTTCAAAGGTTCATATCAATAAAAGCCTTTTAACTTCATCACATGCATACAAGTTTCACCAAATAGTACTATAGCCGCAATCAAGCAGAAACATAAATTATATATGTCTAAACTTACAATTAATCCAGTAACCCTTATAGAGCTCATACTGATTCTAGTTTTTGGAAAATGCAACAGGACAAGGAAAATTAACTACAAACATGAAATTCAAGGCTGTAATAATAATACAGATCACAATAGCCACGAGGCACAAGAAATCGGACGCTCTCCATGAGAAAGCATGCTTGAGCAGCCTATTATTAAGATGGTTATTACACATATGATCTGTAATGTATAGATTATTATAATTAAATGGGGCCCACAGAATTTTCTTCTACCTTTGACAAAGTAATCGTTCCACGACATAACACAAGGATGAAATCTGTCAGACCAAAACCACGTAAAACTCATGGAGTGAAAAATAGAAGTTTCGCAGAATTTCAACATTTTGGAATGGAATTGAATAACACTTATTTTCACAATTTATTTTCTAAGTTGGTATCTACCTTTGCCCTTCCAGCCCCTTCAATAATACTTCAGCAAGCAATTTTCATGCCTACAAAAATATGGCAGCACATAAGATCCTTGCGAACAAGAATCGCAGTGGTAGATAAACAATTGGAACCACCCATATATTACTCTGTTAGACACCAAAAATTTATACAAAGCCCTATGGAAAATATATTGTATAAATTATGCCAGTGCAACTTGTTTCTCAGAACTTAGACAATTCGGATAATTATTGATTAATATTTGAGATAGAATAGATCAGAAATACATTCCCGACCTTCTTTTCTAATGTGATAAACATTCATATAGTACAAATATGGGTTAGTTACAAAAGAACCCTTTAATTTTTGTCTATTTCAAAGTAAGAAAAAAACATATAACTTTCAAAATTACAAGTAACTCTTCATATTTGTTAATGCAAACCTTAACAGGGCGCTCCATCTTCATAATACCTTAAAGGAGTATTTGTAAATTTTAAAGATAATTGTCTTCTGTTTTCCTTTTTTTTAGATGAGGTCGGAGAAAAAGTTGGAGACATGGTCATAAATAAGGTCGAAGAATGATCGACATGCTTTTCAAAAAGGACAAAGAATGGCCGACCCTTCTTTAGACCTCGTATCCAACCTTTTATCCGCCCCATCTCCTGACCTTTGGCTGAAAAAGCTGGAGACATGATCGGAAATAAGGTCGAAAAAGGGTTTGCAAGCTTTTCAAAAATGTCAGATAAGGGCCGACCCTTTTTTCGACCTCGTATTCGACCTTTTTTCCGACCCAATCTCCTGACATTTGGTTTGAAAATAATTATCAAACAACATACAAATAAAATATAAAAAAATATTTCCAGTGTGGCTTAGGTAATTTTAATATATATTGTTAAATTTCGTGTTATGCCATGTATTCTTATTTTAATTATTCAAAATGTGTTTTTTATTTTAATTTTGATGTTATAGTTTCTAATGTTAGAAATTTAATTTTTATGTCAATGATGTACTTCTTTTTTTTACAACTATAACTTAATTTATACGCCTAATAAACATATTATTAAAAAATACATAAATTAAAAATATATAATTAATAAAGCAATTTATTAAAACACACAAAAAGAAGGATATACAAACTCATGCACAAAAAAAATTGATCCTTAATTACACATAATTTAAAGAAACAAAAATTAAACGCAAGAAGAAAACATATCCATACAAATAATAAAAGCATTATTAAAAAATTTGTGATCGAATAAAATTTAATAAATTAAAAGGGGCTCATTTGCAATATTATTATGACATTAAATAGTAAAATGCGTTGGTATATAGTATTCTCTCAAAATTGGTTATAGAGTAGGGAGAAAACACAAAAATAGGAATAAATAAATTTGCAGTTCAATTGGAGAGGATTTTTACTGTGATTTTGACTTTTTCGATTCGGTTGGAGATAGTACAAGGAACTTTGACCAATGTAGTGGCTATAAAATGAGGCCCAACAAGATTACAAACGCTCACAATAATGGGTGTGCTAAATTCGACCAAAAATCAAACCGACCGAATAGTATAATTCAGTTCGGTTTTTCGACTGGGGCCTCGATTTTCGGTTGTAAAATATTCGGTCAATTCGGTCGGTTTCAGTTTGACTACCAAAAAAATCGATATAACCGAACCGACAGAATTATATATATATATATATATATATATATATATATATATATATATATATATATAACTTAAGTATACATATATACAATTACTTATTTAAATATTTTAATATATTTTAAACAATTCTTTTTATTTTAAATAAAACAAAATAAAAAATTATTGTGCAACGCACGGGTACAATACTAGTATATTGTATAATGTAATATAATTCCAATATAAATCATCCTACGATATAATAGTAATATTTTATATCTAATGAAAATATAAATTAGATTTCTATGTAAATATGATATTAATTTAAATTAATATATTACATTTCAAGTTATATATTTATGAAATCAGATAAAAACTTATAAAATCAAATAAATAAATAAATGTACTCTTTCCGCCCCAAAAAGACAGGTTTACAGTTATTTAACACAATTAATATAGTTAAAGTATTATCTTTCCAATAAAACCCTAAAGTTAAATAATTATTTATTCATTGTTACTCGTTTTTCTTAAAATTCATCTAAGTAAGTGGTATAGTGTGCTAATTATAGGGATACATATGAAAATAAAAAATAAGTTTAATAATATTTTTATCATTTTGTGACACCCAAAATTGCAACCAATCATATCCTTGTGGGACGAAAGGAGTTTTAATAATTCTAAAAAACTATTAATATGTTTTAAAATAAGAAAAATCTAAAAAAACATAAGATTTTATAAAATATGTTTAAATTAGAATAAAATAAAATTTCAATTAATGTGCTAATTCATTAAAAATTTGTTGATTTGTATTGAATATGAATAAAAAAAATATATGTTATAATTGAATTTACTAATCATACAAAAGAAATTTCTCTCTATACTTTAATCGGCTAATTAATTAAATTGTTATATATAATACTAATTCATGTCCAGTCATCTAATTTAAATATTAATTTGAAATATTAATTTCTAATAAAATATGACATCTTTTGAATTTTAATAAGTATGTGAATAAAATAATTAATATATTTAATCTAAATATTAAATATAAAATAAATCGATAATAATAATAATAATAAATAGTGATTCGAAACCGATATAATGCGATTAAGGTAGGGAATATATAATCTCTTAAAATAATCTAAGTACATAACTAATAAATATTAACGAATTTAATTTAAAATCTTAATAATGAATTTTAATAAATAGTTATTTGACAACGGTACAACGCACATGTTGAAAATATATATATATATATATATATATATATATATATATATATATATACTTAATTGAACATATTTTTATATTTATGTAACTGCTTTTCAATTATATATATAATAATAATCTTTTATTAAATAATTTTAATTATTTAGTGAATAAATATTTTAATGTTTATATAATACATATGTATAAAAATATTAATACTTAAGATTTTTTTAAAATAATTGAAAAAAGTTACATAAATATAAAAGTTCTAAATAATAAATTGGTGTGTGTGTGTGTGTGTGTGTGTGTGTGTGTGCGCGCGCGCGCACGCGAGCGAGCGAGCGAGAGACTAAATTGAACCTAATAGTTTTTAAACAACAATATATTGAGTTTGCAACGAATGATGTTAATAATGAAAAATAAATTTCTAATATTTATATATTTGAAATATTGTTATAATTATATTTTTAATACTTTATATATTATAAAGTTATTATATAACAAAATAATTTTCTTGTAAAATTGAATTTAATATAATTTCAATAATAAATTATTATAAAGTTACTGTCTAATAAGTGTACTTCACCGTTCATCCATATTATTATCTTTTTTACAACCATATTCTTCATTTGCTCAAGATTTACAATGACGAGCAATTTGCAAAATATATATGTACAAACTGATAAACAAAAATATATTAATAGAATATTAATTCATCAAAATTGTAATATCATGTTAAATTATAACCAAAGTTAAATTCATGTAGTTTTCTTTTTTTAAATGTGAAAAGAATCAATTAAACTCAAAGACCATTTGAATAAATTTATAAAACTATAATTATTTTACGCTTAAAAATATTTAAAATATTTTTATAGCCAGTTTGATTTTCTGTATGTCCTAATGTAACATTTGGACGATACATTTTTTCTAATTTATTTGGACAAGAATATCTTAACATAAAACATTAATAATGAGAAATAAATTATAGACATTTTATATATTTTCAACAAAATCAATATTATATATATATATATATATAACACTTGATAATAAACTAAATTACTATTATATAGTAGTTATGATATTGTTAGTAAGAGTTACCTATCAATTTCGAAATAAAATAAATATTTAATAATCTTAATGTATTATATTATTTAATTAATTTGAAAACATATGAATATAAGTTTAAAAGTTTAATTTATACATTTTCTCAAACAATATTAATAAAAATATCTTGTTAAAAACAAAGATAAAACACCTCAACAATATTAATAAATTGTCTTTACAAAAAATAAAAAGAACGACAAAGAAAAGGAATACATAGAGTAATTTGTTTCGGAGCAATATGCTTAAAATAAAAACAAATCAAATGAATGAGACTTAGGAATAAGAGTTAAATTAATAGAGAATTTATTGATTGAGTATATTTAGATATTTTAATTATTTTCTTTAATTTATTTTTCATAAATAAAAAGATATTAAATCTCTATCCATAACAATTAATAAAAGGAAAATAAGTAAATATAAAATTAGGAAAGTAATGAACTTACCTAAAACTCCTTATTAATCATGCAAAATTATATTTTTATCCTCCGGAGCAAATTGTTTCGTATAGACTTATTGATATATAATATACATATTAAAAACTATATATATATATATATATATATATATATATATATATATATATATATATATATATATATATATAAACTCATACAGTTTTAATTTATAATAACTTTCAATAAACTTAGTTAATTTTTTAAGATAATAACTACTAATTAATTATATTACTGAAAATATAAAGATCTTTCCTAATAGCCATATATAATATAAAATATCTAAATCAATTATATAAATTAAAATGATAACATATAAAATTAGTAAAAACTTCAATACATTCACTTTACTATAAAATAATATTAAAACAAACTTTTTAAAAATAATCTAAATAAAGTATATATCCACAGTAAAAACAAAATAAGATTTATTAAGTATCAAATAATCTAAATATTTAAATTATAAGTTATTTGAGAGATAAAATATTAACAAATTTATTTTATATCAATTATTTAATAATAGTTAATAAATATTAATTAAATACTATACGATACAATATAACATAACTTGATAAAAAGGCATTATATCTTTTGATAAATCACTTATGACATTATATCTTTCGATACAATATACATGGATACGATCTATCGTTATCCATCTATTATTGCTACAAAGGATAAGAAACATTGTAGAATTGCGTGTCCTTGCTATATAATTCTTCTATGAAAAGGAACTTGGAGTTGTGGATTACAATGCCACATAATGGCCTAATAATCGGAACTTTTCAATTGATATATATCCAAATTTATGGATTTGGGTCCCTTTATTGTCAAACTGGTGGACCCTAATATTCTTGATCATTATGATATACAGCACATGATATGCTTAAAACCTTAAATACTATTTAGGTTACGCAAAGGGCTTATTATTAAATAAATAATATAATTTTAATTTAAAATTATCAAAATATTATAGGTTATAAAAATTTTGATTTTTTGGGTCGGGACGCTAATAATATCCGCGTCCCACCCGTTTAAATAATAATAAAAAAATCCAAAAAATGAAATGCAGGTGTCAAATGCGTCCGGACCATTTTAATTAAAAAAAAATGAGGGGTTGAATTGAAAAAAAAGATTTATAGGGGCCGGGACGCGGGTGTCAAACGCGTCTTGGGTGAATTTGTAAAAAAAGAAAATGCTGGCGGGACGCTACTCACTCCCGCGTCCTAACTCTATTTTGCAAAAAAACTTTTTTTTACCTGGACTACTAAACCCTAAGCCGCAACACACAACACACACACAAAAAATCTTTTTTCTCCCAGCTCTCAGCAACGCCCTGTGTAGCGCCCCTCTTAGCTTCTTCGAGCAGCTCCAACAACAAGGTAAGTTTTTAATGTTTTAATTCATTTATAAAATTAGTTATTTTATTAGATTGTAATTATTTGTACTTAGATTTAATCAATTGTTGTTAGGTGAATGAATTATTCATTTGTTGTGAAATTTAGTTTAGTTGTAAATTTTTTTTTGTATATATTGAATTTGTATGTTTGTGGATTTTAGTTATGAATATTTATGAAATTTTATTTGATTTGTTTGTGAGAAAAATATTAATTATATGAAATTTTGAATTTATTAACTTTGTGTTTAGTTTTTAATTGTTTATAAAAATTGATTTTATTTGCTTGTGAAGAAATTATTAATTATGTAAAAATTTGGATTTATTTGTTTTTAATGAAATTATTAATTATGTGAATATTTGAATTTATCTGTTTGTGATTAAATTATTAATTATGTGAATATGTGAGTTTATTTATTTTGTGAGAAATTCTTAATTATGTGAAAATTTGAATTTATATGAATTATTAATTATGTGAAAAAAGTCTTTATTTATTTATTTGTGAGAAACTCTTAATTATGTGAAAATTCGAATTTATTATTTTCTTATTTAGTTGTTAATTATTTATTAAAATTGATTTTATTTGTTTATGTGGAAATTATTAATTTTGTAAAAATGTTAATTATTTACGAATATTGAATTTATTTATTTGTGAAAAGATTTCTAATTACGTGGATATTTAAAATTATTTAATTTGTGAGGAATTATTAATTTTGTGAAAATATTAATTTATTCATGTTGTGTTTAATTGTTAATTATTTAAAAATATTTAATTTATGCTTGGGGCATATGTATATTTTAGACGTAATCGCACATATGGCGAATATGTCTTCTGGCAATAATTATGACATGTATGCATCAATTTTACGAGATGAGGGTGGAAGAACTACTACCGATTATGCAAATGTAGATCCCACCGAGCATCATCCCCCTCCCCGCCTTGTGATCCCGGACTACACCACTGATTGCTTTGGACCAGATGAAAGATGCGATTATGAAAATATTTTAGATGAACTAGATGATGGCGATGAAACTGGCGAAGAATTCTTTTAGTTAGGGCTACCATACCAAATGAAAATCATTTTGAGCCTACCGTATTTGAACGTGCGCCTATAACCCATAAACGAGTGGATAGAGGATCGGAACTCTACAAGAACATACCATTTTTCGATTACGACTATGAAGACATTCCTATTGATTCTATTGATGTCCCTCAACAGGACTACTATTACGATAAAGACAAAGGAGTGTTCAGAGCAGGCATGATATTCAGAGATAAAAAATATATGATGTGGGCTGTCAATGATTACTCTGTGCGCGTCGCCAAGTGTGTAGTATGTTATTGAGCAACTCAAAGGTTTTGAATGTTGTTTGTCTATCGAAACCACTTGGGGAGAATCATGTAGATATTCCGAATCCATTAATCAATGAATAACTTTACTGCGGATGGTGTCTCCGCGCTAGTTTTCGTAAACGAAATGGTGTTTGGGAAATCACAAGATTGGGTTCTGCGCACGAAAGTCTTGCATCTTTTACACATCATGATCACCCCAATTTGTGTAAAAACATGATTGATATGCTCATTACCACTCACGTCGAGTAAGATCCGTTATATGGTGCTTCGCATATCCATAAGGCTGTCGAACAAGAATATGGTTATGAAGTGCCATATCACAAGGTATGGCAAGGTTTGTGACGGGATTGTGAAAATGTGTACGGGTCGTGGGAGCAGTCGGTCCAATATTTTCCAAAATACATGGAAGCCTTGCAGATATACAAATCAGGGATAGTGGTCGAGTGGCTACACAAATCTTCTAGAATACCCAGTGCGCATATGTTAAAATTTATATTTTGGGCATTTCAACCATGTATCGAGGCTTTTAGACATTGTCACAAGGTGATCAGTGTTGATGGAACCTTTTTGGTTGGAATGTACAAGCACACGTTGTCGATGGCAGTTGAAATTAACGCAAACCAACAAGTCTTGCCACTAGCTTATGCAGTTGTTGATTCAGAGAGTTATAACTCATGACATTGGTTCCTTCACATGGTTGCAAAACATATTGTTCGCGACATAGAAGGGGTTTGTCTTATATCTGATCGACATGCTGGACTACTTAGTGCACTACAACAAGTTCCGACATTCTCTTCTAATGTTTTTTGTTTGTGACATGTCTATTCTAACTTTAATACGCATGCCAAGTCTGTGAAATTGAAGGATATGCGTTTCAAAGTTGGAGAAGAACAAAGTTATATTTTTCCATAGTATAATGGAGCAGGTTAAAGCCATTGATCCAGATGCATTTGCATACTTGGATGGCATTGATGAGAGCAAGTGGACATTGTCCCACGACGGCAAAAACGGTGTGGCATCCTGATGACCAACATGTCCGAGTGCATCAATGGAGTGATGAAATGTGCTAAACGGATCCCAATAACTACTATCGTTTGAATCACATTTGCCCGAAGTGTACAAAATCTTTATCAGCGCTTGAAAGATGCGACAAGAGTTCATAACATGCAACAATTTTGCCTGATAAGATATATGACCTATTCAGGTCAAGACAGCATGCCGGGACATCTTACCACATTACGGGATATAATTGGGCAGCACAAACGTCCAGAGTTTCCACACGGGTCAATGGAGCAGTTCGTGCTCAAAAGTTTCGAGTGTCCTTATCGAGCGCAGAATGATCTTGTGGTAGATGGGTGAGCAGTGGTATTCCGTGATCTTATGCAATTAAGGTGTGCCCCCAATTCAGAGTGAATCCTCGAGTCTACGTCCAACATTACTATATCACTGCTACGTACCTACGTACGTACCTTGTTGGGACTTTGAACCATTGACTGACGTGGAGGATTGGATTGAATTGGTTCATGATCCAAACACTAGGAGGCAACGAACCGTTGGACGACTTAGGGGCAGTAGGATCCCCAATGAAATGGACCAACCACAAGTACGCGTAAGACAACAATACCGTGCACAAGAGTAGCTAGCACATCACAAGGCGGTGGACGTTCTAGTTCCAGGCACTGATGTTAGATAAGGTGATAATCTTTTCATGATTCCGATGTTGTAATTCTCTAGCATTACTTGATGTTATAATTCACATTGCTATATGTATTAACAATTGGTATTTATAATTCGCATTCGCTAGGACATGATCACGACCTACGTAAGAAGAAACACCGAAAGCGGCGTGGCACGGGATCACATATTTGATACTATTTTGGTATTGTGTAATTTATTTTAATTCTGTTGAGGTTTCTTAGTGCGTGGTTCACTTTCTATTTTCTATCGTTCAGTAGTTATCAAATATATAAAGCACACAAACAACCATTGAATAAAAACATAAAAATTACAATCTTCTGAGCCAGTAGCAGAGGTGATTTGGGCGAAATAAAAAATAACACACCATAAAAATATTACACAACGACCATAAAAACATTACACAAACATTGCAATGTCTCTCGAGCACATGAACATAAAAATATTACACAACGAAACAACAAACGCAATCCAAACATATAGAGCATTGTCGGTAAAACAACATGCAATGATGTTCAACAGTACTTCCACTCGTAGAGATTCCACTGTGGTTAGTTGGATACACATCTTCGAAAAGTACTTCCATTTTTGTGAGCAAAGGTTCCTCATTAAAGCATTGCAATAACTTTTGATTGGACAATTCTGTATTCATCACAACAAGTTAGAATAATAATGAAAGATTCAAATTACTTGTAATAATTTAAAAAGAAGTGTAGAACTTACAGACATAAACTTCTTTCGGACATTATGATCACTAAAGACCATTTTCACATTCCTATGTCAAACTGTACCAGGGGTCCGAATCAGTTCCTTGAAGAACCTGAACCAGCTTTAAAGTTGGACAATCCTAGCTATGACGTCATCTTCGGAAATGGCACGTTGATTTTTGAAGCAACAATTAAGTAAACACTTGGCTTCTTTCACTCGATTGTCTGCTAACAGTCTTTCATTTGGATTTCATCCTTGAATATCTTTTTCGGTAATTAGGAATTCCAGTAGATGTTTATCTCTAGTGAATGTCCACTTAGTGTTTCCTTCACAGCCGTAATCGAGTGTTTTGACCCGAAGTGTAGGAGGACCATCTGTGTCGTTAAAGTGATCTGCCATTAGCTTTTTTCCAAATAAGATATGAAGTAATTGATATGTATTTGCTGATAAATTGTTTATTATTTGTTGCACAACGTATTTATAGCAAGGAGAGACTATTAGATAAGTTACTAAATAATTAAAATACGAGTTGTGCAATTATTCAAGTGAGTAGATAAGACAATGACACAACAATAGTAGTTGGCAAAGCTGTATTTCATTGATGTGTGCGTGGACAACAGTTTTTAGTGTTCTGTGATATATTGTAACGGATGACAAGACAACACAATTCATCAAAATACGAGTTGTGCAATTATTCAAGTGAGTAGACAACACAATGAAACAACAATAGTAGTTGGCAAAGCTGTATTTTATTTTTTTTAATTTCTTTTTCTATGTATGTGTTGCATTTTTACTGTTTCTTAATTGACAAATTTGACTTCAATGTCACGTATTTCAATGCTCTCTCGTGTTTGTATTGTCTTATCACCAAACACTGACAAACCTTGTAATAATAAGTGCACATATTCTAACACACTGATGGACATGAGAAGACGTTTCAAGTAAGTACAATAATTTAATGCAATGTATTTTTACACATATTGAGACTAATATGCACACTTCACAATTATATTACGCATCTAATAATGGCTAACTTTGATGAAAACCATCCATATGTACTAAAAATACACAATGATTGCTATGATCCTACACTCACTCCATGGACCATGGAGATGGAACGAGTCATTTTGGAAGTTTTCATTGCTAAAAAAAAAGTGTCGGAAGAGGTGCAAAAAAGCGTATGTGATCTTGAGCGTCCCGCAGGTAAAAAGTCTACTACAGAGTCATTTCATGATTTCACCTACTTTTCCTGAAATTCACGATAGGATCGAATAAATGGAGATGAGGTACGATTGGTGGAAAGCAATACTTTCTGAGGATGGAGTTTTTTGGATGAAGAACGTGGATTGATCTATAATGATACCACTATCAATAATAATGTCTCTCCATCTTATGTAAAGTTCACACATCTGTCTACAAATAATTATGTGGTTTGTGTTGGTTTCATTTAAATTACTAACTTTTTTTAACAAAGGACGGTGATGATGCATCGCACAAATATTATTTGTATGACGTGCCACCATTGTGGAAGGAGATGGAAGCATCTTTTAATTGATGCATTCTCAATGTATTAGTACTCAAATGTGTAATAAAATGAGATCGGAATGACCATAGTAGTGTGAAACTATGTTTATTATTTTTTATTTAATCAAATTGCATGTTTCAGTGTGCAACTATTTCAAATTTTGTAATATTTGAATGTGTAAGGTTTTGTTTTTCATTTATTAAATAAAATTATTTATTAAGTGTTTATCCAATGCTGGTGACAAGACTAAACATTAATCAATAGTTTTTTCAACTTTTGCTGTGACAATACTAGACAGTATTTCATACTTTTTCAACATTCTTTGTGACAAGACTACACATTAATTATTATGTTTTCATCTTTAGCGGTGACAATGACTACACATTGAATACATCTGTCTTGTGAATTATAACTCATATATAAAATTTGAATATTTGACTAGATTTTTTAAACACAATTCACTTACACCTTTGGTTTTCTCCACCATCTAGGTATTACCATAACAAAAAAAGAATTGAGTTCCCATCAACCTAACAATGTACCAAATTTTGATTTCGAAGAAGATTTCTTTTTTTACGATAGAAATTTAATCGAGTGGAGCATCCATATGAATACTAAGCTGGTTGACAACCTCCGTGATAGTAAGCTCTATGGTGTCTACGACCCAAAAAGAGGATTACGCAGCAATATCACGTGAATCTTGTTGGACAAAATCAATGTTACGTTTGGGAAAGACTTCACAATGGACAATATAACCGCTCGAGTTCAACTTCTGGAAAAACGATACAGATATTTTCATATGAGGGATAATTTCATTTTTGGTACATTATGTTGGCCACTTTCCAGAAAAGGTACGTGATGTTGGCCAACATCAAACTACATACATTAAGTTGGCAAATTTATCAAATTTGGTACAAAAAAAGCCCAATCGGGCTTTGATGCTTACATGGCATGATTTAATCATTTCTTATCATTTTTAATTTAAAAATTAATTTAAAAACTGATTTCTTATCATTTT
>BMAC01000305.1:217417-268447 GCA_014905375.1 Phtheirospermum japonicum | reverse complement strand
ATTAATTTTTAAATTGAAAATGATAAGAAATCAGTTTTTAAATTAATTTTTAAATTAAAAATGATAAGAAATGATTAAATCATGCCATGTAAGCATCAAAGCCCGATTGGACTTTTTTTGTACCAAATTTGATAAATTTGTCAACTTAATGTATGTAGTTTGATGCTGGCCAACATCACGTACCTTTTCTGGAAAGTGGCCAACATAATGTACCAAAAATGAAATTTTCCCTTTCATATGATGTTGGGAAACGAGCATTGTACTTGAGATCATGAGACTAACAAAGTGCAAACACCGCAATGGCCAGTACATTTTTAGAACGATGTGGCAGGCGATACTGAGTTTACTGCTGCATATTAAAATATGGAGAACCTTTATTCGATTTGATGGATTGGGTATTCAATAAAAATTATTTGAATTGCAATTGTCAATATCATAATCACATTGAAAACCCACCATTACGGATGTGATCACATATGTAATATCAAATTACTGAATTATTATTTTAATCTTATTGTATTTTAATTTTATAATAAGATATCTTGTAATTTTAAAATATTATTATGATATGCACTTATAATAATAGATATGTTTATTATTTTCTCTAATAAAAAATTTAAATAAAATATTAAAAAAATTCCTAAATAAATAAATACTAATAGATATGTTTATTTATTTTCCCTAATAAAAAATCTAAATAAATTATAAAAAGAAAAAAAAACCTAAATAAATAAATAATATATTGTTGCGCGGATTAGGGTTTGTAGTAACAGATTTTTTTTATATTTTTTTTGCAAATAGGGTCGGGACGGGGGTATGAGTAGCGTCCCACACCAGAATTTTTATTTTCTTTACAAATCTAACCAGGACGCGTTTGACACCTGCGTCCTGGACCCCAAAAGTTTTTTTTTTCAATTCAACCTCCAATGTCTTTTTTAAAATAAAACGGTCCGAGACACGTTTGACACCCGCGTCCCGATTTTTCGAATTTCTTTTATTGTTTAAATGGGCGGGACGCGGGTGTCATTATCGTCCTGACCCAATAAAACAATTTTTTTAAAACGTGTAATATTTTGACAAATTTGAATTAAAATTATATTATTTATTTAATAATACCTTAAAAGGGTGGGGGTTCATGTTGATAATCATCTTTTTTGAATTTTTATATGCCGTAAAAGTACTTATTTTTATCCAAAAATATTATTAAATTAAAAATTAATTATAAATATTGACAACTATAAAAACACCATTTTTCATGTAACACTTGATTATAAATATCAATAGATTAATAAATGAAAATATATAAGGTGAGAAACATGGTATCTTGCACACTGTTTCTTTATTACTAGTCAAACCATGAAGTTAATCAAAATGAACAATTACCTTTAATGCTAATTTTAACAACCACGTACTACACTACAAAAGAAATAGTAAAATACTGATGGACAGTACCCGTCAACAAACGGATACTAACAAGTTAGTTGACGGGCACCGCCCATCAGCATTTTTGACGTCAGTAAATGATTTACTGATAATATTAACCAACCCGTCAGCATTTACTGACGGCTTGTTGACGGATTTGACCCGTCAGCGAATCTCCCGTCATACCCGGAACCCATCAGCAAATGCTGACGGGTAAGGAACAACGTCAGCAAATGCTGACGAGCACATCCCGTCATCAAATTCAAATAATATTGATGGGTTTGTACCATCAACATTTTCAAATTTTATTTTATTTATTATTATTTTTAATTGATATTTTAACCTGTTTTTATTTCACATATTAATAATTCAATACGAAAACTAATTTACATTTCCCGAAAAAAAAATATAATTAATTAACAATTTTATCGTATAATGTATAAAATATAAACAAAGTACCAAATATAAATATTATTCATTCCTAAATCAACTAAATCGCCACATCATCATCATCATCATCATCATCATCATCATCATAAGTAGGAGCAAGAGTGGGAGCAGGAAATAGAGCAACAGGAGCATCAGAAGACCGCCATCGATGTTGCAATGCCATCGCTATGGAGATTTACCTCATCACCCGATCACGGAGAGCCTCCTCGTTCTATATCATCTGATGTGTATGCTCCTCACGAAGAAGAATATAACATATGAAATAACAAATATACGAAGATAGTCAATATGCCAGAAAGTAAACCATGAGCAGGTGCAGGTAATAAAATTGGCGCCGACGTTCAATATCCGCATTGATTCCAAGTTAAGTTCACCAATGATCGCGGTCTTCCTTGTTGAAAGGTGGAGGAAAGAAGACGAGAGAGCAAGCCTCAGGAAAGTGTTGGTTGGCTAAGGAGAAAACGTTTGGATAGGATCTTTGCGATGTGGACTCCATCAAAAGGCCAGAAATCAGGGTGGTTGGGCATGGCCTGGAGCTGCTCCTGATGTGCACGCTCGCTCGCCCCGACCTGTCTCTTCAAAAGCTCCATCTGCGTCCGGAGTTGCAAGACACGGCTGTTAGGAATAGAGGAGGTGTCGCTTCTGCAACTCTTAGAAGCCACAAGAGATCCTAACATCCCGTTCCAAACCACCAACCCTTCTTCACTCTGATGGTCTGTAGATAGAGCGTGTTCCCGTCGACGGAGGTAGGATCCCATGATGAAACACGAGCCTCCTCCAGACGTATCTGATACTCCTCCTGCAATATTTTGATTGATGTATTATTTACTGCTACGAGGATTAGAAACGAAAGATATATATTTATATTAATTACATCTAAAAAAAATACTTACAAAAGTCTGCTGCGATTGAGTATCAGTGAAAGAGCCATCAGGTCTCTGGTGCATGGTCAGGAAAAGCTCGAATGCATTGGGTTCCCTACCCAAATCCTCGCGATGTATACAATATTTCAATTATTTTTTAATTATGAAATAATTAATTACTTACGAGTTAAATTACAAACATATTTTAAAATGACTTACAAGCCGACGTGCGACCAATCGAAGTGCGAGACCCTCCTCTGTGCTTGGCTATCCCAGTACCAGGTCCGCTGGGCTCGCTCAGCCTATTTTTGCTCGCCTGTTCCGACTACTTCTTATTCTCTGGCTTCTCGATCTCCACCAGCCATATCCTCTAGATTTGCTCGCCGACGCATGTGTTCACCTGCCCCTCTATTTACCACGCCTTCTTCCATTCGTTGAGACAGCTGCACCACGAGGCGGCCATAGAACTGTAGAAATTCTTTTGTACAATTGCCTCGTAATATACATTCGGGTCCCAATAACAGCGTTTCTGCAAAACAAAACATTTTGATTGATAAAAATCATTATATATAATAACTTTCGAAAACAATATTATTTTAATTACCAAAAACTCGGGCCACTACAACTGACAATGAGAATCGGGAATATGCTGGTATTTCCACCTATCGGGGTGTACATATTTCAATTTTACTTACGAGCTGACGTGCATGACCAATCGCAGTGCGAGACCCTCCCCTGTAAGCTGCCACCGGGTTTTCGTTTGTTTTTGAGTTTACCGACGGATTTTCAGCCCGTCGGTAATTAGTTAAATAAATAAATAATAATAATTTGATTTTACCGACGGCTTCCGCACGTCGTTTACTAATAATTTAATTAGTTAAATAAAAAATAATAATTTTGTAAACAGTGAGCTTGTGCACGTTGTTTACTAAATTCTCAAGTCTGAGTTTGTACACTTCACTAAACTTATCAGATATTTTTGACTGCATTCAAATATTCGAGCTACCATTAGATGTTTTGAGTTTGGCTCCATTTAGCGTGGGTTAGAAAATATGGATATGATCAATTTACGAAGCGAAGAACATAAATTAAGTTAATACATGGAGTTAACTTCACGAGAGAATATATAACGAGTCAAATAATAGACTTAAGAAGATAGAGAAAATACAGTTTCAAGATAATCAATAAGTAAACTTACATAAGTGTAAATCGATCAATTTTTAAGATTTTTTAATTATGTGAAAATTGCTAAAATGACGTTTAATTTGGATGAAGGGAATATTATGTATTACGATTTGCTTTAGTTTTGTTTTCAATTTGATTATTGTTTAATTGATTTATGCATATCAACATGACGTGTATATTCCCAAAATCAATAACAATTTATATATCTAAACTTAATTACATGCGATAAAACTATTATAATAATTTAATAAGAATAGTACTGCAAATACATGAATTCACAAAAACTGTACAGAAAAAATGTTGTTAGATTTGAAGATTATATGCATCATAATGTACTGATTAGTTCTTATGTCGGCCGTACACATGTCTTCATCCAACGACTCCTTATCATTCCAAACTTGGTCATGTTATTACTGCTTGCACGGTTAATTGCTCCATTGGGTTGGATATTAGACTCTTAAATTTTAGAAATTAAAGACAAACACTTGTGTTAGACCAAATTAATGAATCATGACCCGTTAAGTTATCTGATCCGATGCTATAATGTATTGGTTTTTATAATGTGATATATTAATTTTTGTATTATATCTTATTAATTTTTCATAAATCTCTGACCCGTGCTATGATATATTGATTTTTTGTACTGTGATGTATTTATACTATGATGTATTGGTTTTTTATTATAATTTATTGGGTTTTGCACTATAATGTATTGATATAAAATTTTAGACTAACGGATGATCCGTTAGTACGGTCTAACAAGAGTGTTACCCGAAATTTGATATTGGGTGTTACCCGAAATTTGATATGTAGGGATATGATGAAATATTAAATACCCAATTGAATTTGTAGTAATGTTCCTAATGTAGATTCAAAATGTTAATTTAATTAGTGATTGTAATTTATTTTTATTAAAATAACTAAATATAGTACATTCTATTGTAAGGAAATTAATAGACTTTAAGTTATTAGTGATGTTATTTAGGATGTAATAAACATCTTAATAATGATTGATTTTATTAGTGATATTGATGTTTAGTAAAAGCAGCTTTTGACATAAGATTTCAAACTTTAATTCATATATCATGTCACAATCCACCTGGGCATCGCACATATACAATACTAATTTCAGTTAAATCTTGAGTTTGATTAGTTGAGTTTATTTTAAATTGATAAATTAACTAATTAAAGTACTTAATTGAAAGTTAATTTTTCAATATAGTTATGATTGAAGATTTTAAATATATTATACAAAAAACATTATTATATATATAAATTTATAATAATAATACTAATAATAATAGAATTCCAAAAATAATTTTAAAAAATAAGATAAATATATGAAAAATAATTATAATAATAAATAAAAATTTATTTATGTCTAAAAAAATATTTTCATAAAATGTAAAACAATATGTTATTTTTTCATTATAAAAGGAAAAAATGGAATTTTTTTTTTTCTAAATAAATCAGGAGCTTATTATAACAAATAATAAATCAGAAGCTTATTAGAAATTCTTACCAAACAATCTTAAAAGATTTATTTTTATTGAGAAGTAAGGAGCTATTAATTTCTCTAAAAAGTCCAAAGAATTATTTTTATTGAGAAGTAAGGAGTTATTAATTTCTCTAAAAAGTCCAATCAAGGTAGGCCTTAATTTCAAAATTTTGAGATAGTATTGACTATGGAGGCTTATCAACCATTGTTGATAGGTTACCCACTCTTGGGCCATTGTTAGACCACCCGCTTATGTCTAACTCTAAAAACTTCATTCTCGAGATACAGAGTTAGATCGCTCCTAATTTTACCAGCATAAGTGTACAAAACTCAGTGTACTAGTGGCTGTGTACAAGTGTCAGATTTATAAATATCAAATGCACGAGAACTAGGGTCAATTCCCATGTACTCAAATAGATAAATATTCTTTCCCAAACAATCTATTGAAAATATTCATTTCTCATATATTCATCTACTTTTCATTTAATCAAAATTAATACATATGATTACAAGGTTACCCTTACTATTTTTATTTTATTTTATTTTATTTTTCAATTTTATTTTATTTTTTTAAATTTAATTTCATATGAATTTCATACTACCCATGTTAATTTCACATTAATCGTCGTCACCACCATCGGTCGTCGTCGAACTCCGTTCAAATTCTATAATACATCGTGAAATTCCATACTACACTATAAAATTTCATACTATATCGTGGACCGTTAATCGTTGTCGCACCCATTGGTCGTCGTCGAACTCCGGTCAAATCCCATACTATATCATTATATTTCATACTACATCGTGAAATCCCATACGGACTCCGGTCAAATTCTATACTGCATCATTAAATGTCATACTATATCGCGAAATTTCATACTACATTATAAAATTTCATACTATATCGTGAGATTCATACTGTTTCGCCAAATCTCATATTAATTCGTGAAATCTTATACTTGTTTGTTGAATTCCATTCAAATCTCGTATTAATTCGTGAAATTTTGTACTTGTTTGTTGAATTTCATTCTAATCCGGTCGAATTTTATAACTCTAGGATTTCATACTACTTTATCAATCTCATACTTGCTTGTTAGATTTCATACTAATCATATTTAATTTCATACCTCTAAATTTCACACTAAAACCTCTATTCAATTTCACGAATTTAGTATTACTCGATTAGATTCTGTACTCTACTCAACATGGAACTATATGGAATATCGGCAAAAAATTTAAGAGAACATTATGAAACTGGGTCACGATTATATACTACTCGTGTGCTTATGAAATTGCGAAAGAAAAAGTAATATTATATCCAACACAAATTATTTATGAAAAAATTAAATAAAATGAAAATACATCTTGAAAAACTCGAGCATGGCAGAAAACCCAAATCGCTTACTGCCAAACACTAGATGACGTGTCACTTGCGTAAAAATTGCCTTGGGTATGGAACCATAGAGACTCGATGATTAAATCTGAGTGTCAGATCTACAAATCGCAACCACGTAGTAGCCAAACTAATGAGTATATCGCGTTTGCCTCCGTCCTCGCCGGAAAGATGTTATCTGAACGCTACCACCGAGGGAGATAAAATTGATTCCTCAAATACGAGCTTTAAATTGTAGACAAATGTTAGGCTGATAGCACTGTAAAATCAAAAAAGAGGAAAACAAATTAATTGTATATAATTCCCATCGTCGTGCTTAAGATCTAATGAGATTGAGTCTCCCCATGTCCAACAGTACTGTTGTTAGGCTGACTTGAGTCTGGATCTATCAGATTTAGATTTGGATTAGGATGAAGGCGAAGAAAAAGCGAAGGAGAGAATGTCCTTGGCGTAGCCGACGACACGGTGGGCTACGTTGTCGGTCTGTAGGTCCCAGATGTGGAGACCGCTATTCCAAGAGCCGATGGATAAGCCATTCTTATGCTATGACCGCTACTACAACTCTGTGCAGCGTGGGTGGTCAATAGGGTTTGAAAAGGTGAAAGCCTTTTATGAATGAGAGGCGCAGAAAAAGGGGAACAATAAAAGATAATTTACACATATGTATTATAATAGTTTTTTTAGGCCCAGGGGTATTTTATAATTGAAATTGTAATTCGTGTTTTAATGGGATATATTTAGGCTAAATGGTATGAAACAAAGTTAGATGGATTATTTGAGAATGAATCCTGGTCTCAGTGTAGTAAATGGGAATTATCCCTAAGAATTATATCTTGAGTACTTCGATAATAATAGTTCAATTTATTTATATGTTTAAAAATATCAATTTGCTAATAAATAATATAAAAATAAATCAAACATAAAATAAATAGTTGGAAGATTATAGGGGAATTATTGATTTCGAAACATAGTTTCGATTCAATTACTTCGACTTAGGGTAGTAAACGTGCATAAACTCAATTACTCGTGTGTCTGTGTACCGCTAGGTAAGTCAATCCTAGTTACGACAACACATGTAATTAAGTTGAAGGGCTCCTAGATTATAATATCCACAATTAGACAAATGAACATCCCCGTCTCTCGTCTATGTCGTCTATATTTTTGCCTAAATATTGTCTCTCACAATATTGTAGATTCAATATTTCCAAATAAGTGTAAAGTAGTGATTAATTAACCACACAAAATGATTAACAAGATACTAACAAAATAGGTATTAAATAATTAACAACCGAAACAATTTAATATCATAAAAACTTGACTCATCAATCTACTCTCATATTTGGAATTAAAATGATTATCCAAACATGGTTAAACAAAACACATTTGTAAAACACATGAACAAATTTAGTCTAATAATAATAAAAGAGAGGAGAACCGTTTCGATCCGCGGTGACTCGTGGATAACTTTGTCTTGTCGTCCCGTGCATGGAAGAGCTTCAATGCTCTTGTTCTTTAGCTTCCAATCTCCTTCAATATGATATATTCAAGGGTTAAATATGATTATAAGATGTCTCACACGTTCAGCGACTGTAGGATATTTGTAGGGTATCAAAAGGACCAAAAAACACATCCCCAATCAATCAGTTCCAACAGCGTACCCGACTTGGAAGTCGAATCATAATCGGGTCTCAAGTCGATCTTAGTCTCAGTGTTTTACAAATTCTTCTGCACCTGACTTATTAGGTCTAAATTGAATTTAACCTTAGTTTCACAAGTTACCTTTTTTTTCCTTCAGGAAATCGGGTGACAACTCAGGTTTCAACTCAAATTTCTAAAATTACTCTATCTATATAATTACATGTGCCCTTTATTACCTCTTAATACACTTTCAAATCCGATAAAATTCTTTATTTTTCTTTTCACACTTTCCCCTTTCAAAAGTCAAAATGGGTTGGTTCTTTTTTTTTTTCACTTTCATAAAGTCGTTTCTTAAAGTCGTTGCATCACTTCACTGACTATTATTAAGAGCATCTCCAATGCTACAGTTTTGAAAGTAGATAATTTTTAACAGATGTCACTCAAAGAATACAATGTTTATCCACATAGATTAGTGTTAAAAGGCATAAATTTTGTTCCTAAAATATTTCTCCAATGCATAATGTCAACGTACTTAATTTTGTACATGTGGAATTTATTTTAATTAATAACAAAATAAAACTGAATTCATAGATAACTAAAAATTAGGAGATAAATCTTTTTCCCCAAAAAAAGTTATCGCAAATTTTTTTCCCAGTATTTTTGAGATGCGTGCGCTCACGAATTATGTAGATTATGCTGAGTCAGACTGTTTAACATGGTTTCGAATATCAAACAGAAGGCTCGACACTGTTGAGGTTTTTTTTTCCACGTCACTATAACAGTACCCATGACATTATGCATTGGAGAATGATTTATTTATACACCGTCTAAATTGCTGATGTGGCTAATTTTTATCACGTCAAAAGTATAGCATTGGAGATGCTCTAACTACACTAGGTGTAAGTTATACCTTATAGCCAAAAATTAATATTTAATACAATATATATATTTCAATTGAGTATACTTCTTATTATGTATTCATTTATATTAAAAAGAAATTGTACATTTATCACATTGAGATTAATATTTATCATATTGGAGATGATTAAGATATATATACATTTATAAAAATGAATATTGATATTTTTTAATATACTGGATATATAATTTTAGCACAATAAAAATGAACATTTATCAAAATAAACATGAATATTTATATAACAAATAATATGAAATTTTTATGCATGTTACGTGTGAATGAATATATATTTATTACAATAAATATAAAAAATTATTTTGATGAGACGTACATTTACCACATTAATATATTTTTTCCAACCAATTATATTGTACAACGTACGCGTATATATCTAATAATTTGCCCACTTCACCTCACTCAAAGTAATGTCCATGTTGTAGATTTCATGATTTCACCTTATCATGAAAGTACCTGATTAATCATGAAGAAAACGATCCACACGTTTTTGATTGTTTATGATGTGGATCAAAATGTTTATATATGATATTACGTGATGTGTATGGTTATTTGTGGAAAGTGGTCCTATCTTTAGGAGAGGGTGTGCCTCCTGGGAGATGGGCGAGCTGTATTATGTCTTTGAGAAGTGAACGAGCTGAAGGCCGTTCCTTGAAAGTAAGCGAGTTGATGTGTCTGGAGTAGCGACCTGTAGTATGAGGATGAGTTCTCATATAGGGTCGTGATCTCTGGTGGGTTGGGCTAAGTATTTGAGTCTGATTGAAAGTTTAATATATGTGTGGGCCTGGTGGGCTGTATGCCCGGGCTTATTTCGGTAATATGTTGAGAAGTTTCATGTTTATGGGAACTTATCATATGGGAAGAGTCCCAATTGAGAGTCGGTGAAAGAGTCATGGTATGAATGGAATTATGTTTATGTAAGGTAACCCTAGATAGTGGAAGATTTCTCCTATCTCTATGGTGAAAGAGTCATGGTATGAATGGAATTATGTTTATGTAAGGTAACCCTAGATAGTGGAAGATTTCTCCTATCTCTATATAAAAGGGGGGCATGCCTCTTATTAATAACTAACGTCATTATTATTATTTCACCGCATTATTTACATTGAAAAGAGAGAGAGAGGAGTTTGATTTCGCTTATTAACTTAAGCGTCGGAGGGCCTTAACGGGCTCGAAATCCAGCCCGTTCTAGGCGTTGTTTTGCAGGATCGGCGAGGTCGCTGTGACGATTGTGGAGGACTTTAGAGGTCGCTGAGACATATTTCATCATCAATTCAGGTCGCTGATCTCTTTTTGAGGTTAGTTCCCCTATATTTGGTGGTCTAACTTTTGGGCTTATCAAATTGGCGCCGTCTGTGGAAAAGAGGGACATCGAGTCCTTGAGCGAAAGGCGTGAGAGATTTCGTAAACAAAACATGAAGGATAGCAACATAATTCCGAGGACTTTACAATATGGTTCTCTGTCGAACAACAAGAAGAACAAGAAGACCAGACTGGCGGACATTAACGAAAAAGACGAGGCAAGGGATGGAAAAAAGCCTCCTCAGGCGGATCCAGTTGTCCAAGGCATCGGTAACACACCATTGCCTTCCCCCAGGAAGCGTGAGGGAAAAGGGTTGGCGGAAGACGCAGAGATGAAAACACCGGAGGAGGAGGCGCAAAAGGCGATTCATGTAGAGGTGAAAGACGAGGAAGATTTACTGAAGGACAAGCCCTGTCAGAATAAAAAAGAATTTTTGGATGGACTTATGGATTTCGTGCCACTGGAGAAACAGGAGGAGTTACGCAGGTACTTAGCAAGCGAGCTGAGTACGGGGAAGGAAAAAGGCGGTAGATCTCATAGCGAGAAGGAGGAGGAGTCGGCGGTTAAAAAAGTAGAGCGGGGTGAGAAATCTACGTCGAAAAGATTGTCTCGTAAGAGGGTACGGAGTACGCAGATAAAGGGGGATGTTTATAGTTCCACCTCATCCGTAGGCTCTCATGCTCGTAGGCGACGAGCGAGAGGAGTGAAAGTAAGGCAAAGTCGTTACAGGCGAAGTAGTCGATGGCACAACAAGTATAGTAGTGAGAGCAAGACTCCGACCTCTGAAACGGGTAGTGAGTCTCAAGAGAAAACCAAGAAGAGCGGCAATGTGTTCAAGGAGGGAAAGGGGGAAATCGAGATAGGACCGCATAATAAGGCCTTTAGAGAGCTGCAGGAGGCCATGCTGAAATTACAGAGACGAGTGGAAGGAGATAGGTTGGAAGGAGAAGAAGGACATCCTTTCTCGGAGGAGATGATGCATGCAACAATGCCTAAAAACTATAAAGCATTGGAGTTACAGTATCGGGGGTTAACGGATCCATTCGAGCACCTACAACTCTTTGAAAATGCGAGAATGCTATATAGTTACACGGATGCCATGGCATGCCGGGCTTTTGTGTCCACCCTGAGGGGAATCGCGCAAAATTGGTTCTATCAACTCCCGCAGGGGAAGATCACCAGTTATCCAGTATTGCGAGCTGATTTTTTAAAGCAGTTCTCTAGTGCTCGACAGGGTGCGAGGACGGCACAGTCACTCTTTACCATGGTACAACGACCTAGCGAGACGCTTAAACAATACGTTAACCTGTTCACCAGTGCTACTTTGGGGGTGCCCACTGCCACTGACGAGATGAAGGCTGGAGCTTTACGTCAAGGACTAAGGAGAGAGGACTTGCGTAAATCATTAGTGAAGAAAGAGGCACGAACATATGATGATGTCCTGGCAAGATGTCATAAGTATATACAGGTGGAGGAGGCCGAGGAGGAACATCAAGTGCGTTTTGGTAGGTCGGATGCAGATGCGCGAGAAGTCATCCCGATAAGAGAAGCAAGGAGAGAATCAAGGAGGGGAATGCGCGGGCTCCTGGCTTCGAGTGCCGGGGTTAGTGGGAGACAAGAGGCGAGCACGCGCGATTGGAGACAAGATGATTTTACACCATTAATTTATCCGCGGGCTAAGGTGTTCAGTATTATGGAGCGTTCTGTGCCTAATGCCATACAATGGCCAGAAGATCGCACACCTATCCCTACTCATCCCAAGACTGCCTCCTTCTTCCAATTTCACAATAATTACAGACATTTCACTGAGAAGTGTAGACACCTCAAAGAAGAAATAGAGAGACTGATAAAAGCAGGGCATTTGAAGGAAGTAATTTATAAGGAGAGGGAGACGCGCGAGCAAGGGCAGGCGTTACCTCCACCGCCGCCGAGGAGCCCGCCTAAGCAGCAGGTCGCGAGGCAAGAGCGGCAAGGAAACTAGAGTCAGGAAGGGCCGCGGAGAAATAGAGGAAGAATAAACATGATTTCCGGAGGGCCAACGGATGGTGACTCCAACAATGCAAGAAAACGGCATGTTAAGTCAGCTCGTTTGGGCATAAGGGAGGTCGCCAGTGTGAGCAGACAACCTCAAGTCGCGGGGCCAGTCATTTCTTTTGGCCCCGATGAGAGGCGCGGGCTACAGGAAGATCACAATGATGCATTGGTAATAGAGGCGGAAATTGAGGGTTATGAAGTCAGCAAGATATTTGTAGATAATGAGAGTTCGGTGAATATCATATATACAGACTGCCTTGATCGGATGGAAATAGATAGAAGAGTGCGACCGGTGAACACGCCCATATATGCTTTCAATGGGGCGCAGGTGAACACAGAAGGCGAGATGACGTTGCACGTAGTATTGGGAAAAGATGAGTCGAGATTGGAGAAGAACTTAAAGTTTTTAATCATCCAGGGGACGTCGGCCTACAACGCGATACTGGGATGACCTTCCCTTAATGCGTTTCAGGCAGTAACATCGACTTATCACATGAGTATCAAGTACCCAGTAGGCAATGGAGTGGATGAGGTTGTCGCAGAACAACAGGTCGCCAGATCATGTTATCAGATGGCGGTCAGGAAAGGGTTGATGGAGAACAAGCGAGAGAGAAATAACGATCAACCGGAAGGGGTGCTCAATCCCAAGAAAATGAAAGAACAGGAGAACTCGGTTCAGCCGAATGAGGAATTAATGGAGATTTCCATGGAAGAGCGAGCTGATAAAGCTGTTAAGAGAGTTTCGGGATATATTTGCGTTTGGAGATGAAGAGTTGATGGGGGTATCACCAGAGGTCGCGCAGCACCATTTAAATGCGGATCCAGAGGCGAGGTCGGTGAAGTAGAAGAGGAGGCATTTTGGGTCAGAACTGGACAAGGTGATTGAAGGAGAGGTACAGAAGTTGTTGAAAGCAGGTCACATAAGAGAGATTCAGTTTCCAGAATACTTGTCTAACGTTGTGATGGTACCAAAACCAGCTCAGAAGTGGAGGATGTGTGTGGATTTCCGTGACCTGAATAAAGCATGTCCTAAGGATCATTATCCTTTGCCGCGAATTGATCAGTTGGTGGATTCTACCTCGGGGTGCGAGCTGTTGAGTATGATGGATGCCTCGCAGGGGTATCATCAAATACCTTTGGCAAAGGAGGATCAGCCCAAAGTAAGTTTTGTTACTCCCACAGGTACTTACTGTTTCGTGTCCATGCCCTTTGGATTGAAGAATGCAGGAGCGACCTATCAACGGCTGGTGGATCGCATATTTAAAGACTTGCTGGGGTCCACCATGGAGGTTTATGTCGATGACATGCTGGTGAAGAGCAAAAAAGCAGAATCCCATGTCGAAGGTTTGAAGAAGACGTTCGTTATCCTGAGACAGTATGGAATGAAGCTTAACCCGAAGAAGTGTGCGTTTGGAGTGCGATCAGGGATGTTTTTGGGTTACATGGTGACGGAACGAGGAATCGAAGTGAACCCAGAGAAGGTGCGAGCTGTTTTAGAGATGCTGCACCCTCGTACGGTGCGGGATGTGCAGGTACTTACAGGGCGCATCGCTGGTCTTAGCCGTTTCATTTCCAGGTCGGCAGAGCGGGGCGTCCCCTTTTTTAGGGCGCTAAGAAAGGGATCCAGGTTCGAGTGGACATAGGAAGCTTCGAGTGCCTTTGACGAGCTGAAAAAATATTTGGCAGAGATACAACTGCTGACCAAACCAATGCCGGGAGAGGATTTGATTTTGTATATATCCGTGGGGGAGGTCGTAGTGAGTTCTGTGTTGATAAGAGAAGAAGCGGGTTCGCAAAAACATATTTATTATATTAGCAGGATGCTGCGGGGATCTGAACTGAAGTATACCGAGCTGGAAAGGAGGGTTTGCGCTGGTTTGTACGGCTAGGAAGTTGAGGCCTTATTTCCTGAGCCACAGAGTGAAGGTGCGTACCAACTTGGCCCTCAAGCAAGTCCTGGGCAATCCGAATGTGTCAGGGCGGTTGGTGAAGTGGGCAGTGGAGTTGAGTGAGTATGACGTGGTTTATGAGCCAAGGGTGGCTATCAAAGCACAAGTATTGGCAGATTTCCTGCAGGAGATGACGAGGCAGGTCGACAAGAATAAAGAAATAAAAGCGTGGACCTTGTATACAGATGGATCGACTATGGTATCAGGATCAGGGCTGGGCATTATGTTGGTTAGCCCGGACGGAGAGAATCTGGAGTTCGCGATCAAATTAGGGTATAAGGCGTCCAATAATGAGGCTGAGTATGAAGCCGTGTTACAAGGAATTAAAATGGCATACGAGCTAGGAGCGCGCAAGTTATGGGCTTACACAGATTCCCAGTTGGTAGCTCATCAGTTTGATGGTTCTTTTGTGGCTAAAGAAGAACGCATGGCGATGTATCTGGGTAAGTTGCGAGAGGAAGTGGTTCGTTTCGAGGAATTCAAGTTAGAACATCTGCCTCGAGCTGAAAATACACGGGCAGATCAGCTCGCTCGGATAGCAGGAGCACTAGGGACTTGTGACACTCGCAGGATCACGTTGATGGAGTTGAGCCACAGTAGCATAGAAAAGGGAGAGGAAGTTATGGAGATTGAGGATAAGGATGATTGGCGATCACCCATTTGGGATATTCTCCTTAAAGCGCAAGAGGGCGCAGAGAAATTGACAACAAAAGAAGCTAGAGTTGCAACTCGTTTTTGCGCTATTAATGAGGAATTGTATAAGAGGTCGCAGTTTGGACCTCTTCTGAAGTGTTTAGCTAGAGAACGTGGATTGGAAGTACTAAGAGAGATACATGAAGGGTACAATCATGCAAAAGGAAAGGAGTTGATGGGTATAACATTGCGAGCAGGTTTCTTTCGGCCAGGGATGAAGGCTATGGCAAGCGAGCTGGTTCGAACTTGTAAGAAGTGTCAAATGCATGCTCCGGTTATTCACATACCGGCTGAGGAAATGATGGTAATGAGCTTTCCATGCCCGTTTGCGCAATGGGGAATTGATATCGTAGGCCCTTTCCCAAAAACCCCGGGCAATAAAGCACATTTAGTGGTGGCTATTGATTATTTCACCAAGTGGGTGGAAGCTGAGGCTGTCACAGGGATAAGCGAGCAGCATATAATGGAGTTTGTTCTTGATAATATATTTTGCAGGTTTGGAGTACCACGAGTGTTAGTCTCGGACAATGGGACCCAGTTTAATGGGCGAAAAATGCAGAAATGGTGCAAAGATATGGGAATGAAACAGCGATTTGCCTTTGTGGCGCATCCACAGACTAATGGACAGGTGGAAGTTACTAGCCGGATAATTGTGCAGGGACTTAAGCTGCGGTTAGAGAAAGCAGGCGGACTTTGGGAGGACGAGCTCGCGTCTGTCCTCTGGGCCTATCGAACGAGTCCCCGAACCACCACGGGGGAGTCGCCGTTCAGTTTGGTTTATGGGATGGATGCGGTCATTCCAGCTGAGATAGTTGGAGGTTCGCAGCGTTTAACGACATTTAGCGTGGGGGAGAATGAAAGATTGGCTCGAGGAGCAATCGAGACGATTGAAGAGATACGAGAGAAAGCTTCATCTCGTGTTGAACATTATAAACAGAGGGTACAAACTGCTTTTAACAAATGTGTTAAGCATCGTTGTTTTCAGGTCGGCGATCTGGTGTGGAGAAGAGCCAATGCTCTAAAGATGACCAAGAAGCTGGAGCCAAATTGGATTGGGCCCTTTAAAGTGATAAAGGTATTGCAAGGCGGTGCATACATACTCGAAAGCGCAGATGGGAAGATTTTACTCCGAAGTTGGAACGTGTGCCATTTGAAGAAGTATTACGCATAGAGGGTGGATCGCGGGAGAAGGTAACTCTGGACCGGAGGGCACTTCTCTCGCGGAAAGTTTGTGTGGGAAAGATAAGACGAAGGATTTGTGTGTAAGGGCTTATAGTGGGAGAAGGTAACTCTGGTCGGAGGGCACTTCTCCCGACCAGGCGAGTAGTTGAGAGTGGTTATTTTTGTAAGTTCTTTTTTGGTGAGAGAGGGTAACTCCGGACCGGAGGGCACCTCTCTCGACCTAATGCTTGTTTCAGAAGTTTTTGTTTATGGTGAGATAGGGTAACTCTGGACCGGAGGGCACCTCTCTCGACCTAGTGGTTGATTGAAAGTTTGTAAGTTTTTATAGCGGGAGAAGGTAACTCTGGTCAGAGGGCACTTCTCCCGCGAGCTATCCAAATATTTGAATAATATGAGAAGTGAAGTTGGGAAAGTTGTTTTGATAAGTTGTATTATCTACTCTTTCTGCGAGCTAATATGTTTTATGAGTTTTTATGGTGGGAGAGGGTAACTCTGGGCTGGAGGGCACCTCTCCCGACCTCATGATTTGTTGAAAGTTTGTAAGGGTGTTATGGTGCGGGAAAGGGTAACTCTGATACCTCTCCCGACCAAGCGAGCTATTGAAAGAAGTGATTTTTGTGGATGTTATGAAAGAAGTGGTTTGAGAAAATTATGTTTTGTGATTATTGTGGCGGGAGAAGGTAACTCTGGACCGGAGGGCACTTCTTCCGACCAGCTGAGTCGTTCAAAAAGTTCAATAATATGATGAATGAAGTTGCGTGAATGGTTTTGTTCTTTATGATTGAGTTTTATGATGTTTGTAATACGGAGAGGGTGAACCTCGCCGAGGTGTGCCTCTCCCGATTGTTTGAATGGATTTTGATCGCATGTGGTACGGGAGAAGGTGAACTTGGTCTGAATAGCACTTCTCTTGATCCGATGGGATGGAGATCATATTGAATGATTGCATAAAGTTTGACGAGTTGTTTGATTTTTATATGGTTATGATGTTAATGATTTTTTTTAAAATGAGTATTATCTCTGCGAGCTAATATGATTGTGTTTGTAATATGAGATCCTGTGATGGGCAGGCATAAAGAGTATTTAAGGGTGTATGAATGCCCTCAATAGTGTCTTGGGGTAAGATTGTAGTTTGATACTGAAAGTACATATATTAAAACATAATGGATAAATTTTCTATACAATAATTGCGAACTGAAAGGTGATTGAAAGTTCTAAACAGTTTTTTCGGCTGTAGAAGTCTCAGCAGGAGGACTTGTAAGAGCTGGCTCAGGTGTGGGAGTGATGGCAGGTTCTTGATCGGGCAACAGGTCGTCCAGGGGTGTCTTCAGCTCGGCATGGACCCCCGCGGCCAGGGCTGCTCGACTTTGACAGGACAGCTACCACTTCGCATAGATGGATTGTGTCCAATCGCCCTTGAAACAGCTAAACAGAGTTAGCTTGTTGATGATGGCTTCAATGTAGGGGGTATAGGAGACGTTCAGAGCAGCGACCTCCTCCTTGATCATGTTGGCCGCATTGGAAACCCATTCAGTAGCTCCACCCGCCATCAGTCCAAAATAAATAGAGGATTCCTCGTAAGCCTTGATGAGCTCCTGACGGTACGCGTCAATGAGTTTTCTGCCGGTCTCACTGGTGAGGAAGGTTTGACGGCCTTCAGATACACCTGCTTCGCGAGCTGTTTTGAGGAGTTCTGGGAGTTTTTGTTGTTGAAGTACGAGCTCCTCAGTATTTTTGCTCAATTATCCGCTCATATGTGTCGCCTCGTCCTTCAGGCTGTCGATCCGACTCTTTGAGATTGCTATCTCCTCATCGCGAGCTTTCACCAGTTGGAGGGTTCTATCCAATTCCCCTTGTGTTAGGGATAGCTGCCGAGTTTGCTGCTCTGCTTGGGCGGTTAGCTCGTCAATGGTTTTCTGGAGGTCGCTCGCAGACGAACGAGCTACGAACTCCTCCGAAAATTTAGCATACAGAGGCTTCAGCTGCAATCATTACATTGTGAGTATTGGTTTATAACTAAATGAGTTATGGAATGAGTTATGGGAAAGGATCTTTTGTTTATACCTGCTTAAGGGCGTGCTCGCTGAGAAGAGCTTCGACGTCGTCAGCATCATCCAGCTTTGTTAACACTTTGCTCAGGCTAGATGCACTAGTCGAGTTCGAGTCCGTGTCCGTGTAGGTGCAACTTAGGTCATACATCTCGTGTCTATTAAAGGAGAGGCCAAGTAACTTAGCAAATCACTGTGAGTCAGATGAGGGCCAAAATACAGTTCTTTTAATTATTATTAACTAGTTTAACAACCGCATATTATGCGGGATTTGAAAAATAGTAATATCCATTAAAAATGTTAAAAGAATAATATTAAAAATGATAAATACAAATCGTAAAATTATTTGTTCTGTTTACAGGAATATTATTTTTCACAATAAATAAATTTTACACACAAATCAAAACATTATATGTTCTAATTACAATAAGAATGATTTTCACAATAAAGGATTTTCAAGTTTTTCTAACCGCGAGTACGAAACTAGTGGTAAATTATATCAAAATACCATAAATTTAACGGAAAAACCCGTAGAAATTGAGTCTGAAAAAAAATGTAAAATATACAACACCCGCGTGTCACATGTGAATATGTGATATAAAAAATTAAAACTTATAAGGCACTGATAATTCTATTAAAAAACGTCGTGCATCTAACTTGTAGTATATATAATATTATTTATTATTTTTTCTTCTGCATAAGATACTAATTCGTTCGTATAGATATATAGTGTGTGTATCAATGCATTATATTGGAATTAGATAAAAAGATTTAGAATATATTTAATATTTATTTTCTAGGCGTGATAATTTATTAATATTATTATTTATTTATCTTTTTTGTTTCTCTTTTTTTCTTTTTTTTTGTGGCGTAAAATTATTTTTTCATATATATTTCTCATATTATTTTAAATTCATTATATTAAATAGATAAATAAATTAAATGTTATATTTTTTTATATTTATTTCTCCTAAATAAATATTTAATAAGATTATTTTAAATTTTATTATATATAAATTTAATTCAACTTATATAGAGTTTTTCTAATTAGACATAACTTATTTATATTTTTATATTAGAAAAATAAAAGTATGATATTTAATTATATGTTAAAGAAAATATTAAATTAGGTAACATGCAAAAAAAGGAGAATAGTGAATTAAGCAAAATATAATATTAGAAAAAAAATTAGGTAAAATATAATTAAAAAAATACTAAATTAGGTAAATATTAGGCTTAGATGACACCAAAGCATTAGAATTTTTCCAAAACTAACAAAGCGTGGGAAGCAGACACATAGGATATGAGGAATTTGTATTAATATATAGTGGAGATTAGTTTAAAATCATATAGTACAAAATATAAATATAAAAAAATATTTATGATAATTATAAAGTTTGAAATATAAAAGAAAAAAATGCAAATGATATTAAATATTAAAAATATTTGTGATAGTTACATAATTGAATTTAAAATCAAGATTTCAAAGGATGTTATATACTTAACTCGTGATTTATACATTCTAATCACTATTTATTACTATATTATTATTAAATAATTTTATATTTTAATTTTTAGAATAAACTCATTAATAATTTATTTACATACTTAGAAAACTTCAAAAATATCACATTCTCAACCCGCATCTAGTCTCTATTTATTAATCATTATTATTAATTTATTTTATATTTTAATATTTAGATCAAATTTGTTAATATTATTATTTGCATACTTAGAAAATATTATAAAAATATCATGCTCGCAACCCATGTCGCATTATCCCGGCGTCTAATCAATAGTAATTAATTATTATTATATATTTATATTTTTATGTTTACTTTGAATTCATTACTAATGTTTGGTTACTTACTTAGATTATTACAAATAACTCATACTAAATTACTTCAACTTTTACTATGTATACAACTTATTTAGTTATTTTTATAATTATTTTTTTTGGTAATTAAAATTATTCCATATGTAATTTCTCTTCTAAATAACACAGCTAATTTCTTTTTTCTAATTATATATGAATTATTTATATTTTTATATTATGAGAACAAAGAAAAATATTGAATAAAATAAAATAAAAATATTATATAGGCAAAAGCATAATAATATAAAAAAAAGATTAAATTAGGCATATTATAATTAAAGAAAATTATTAATTAGGCACAATGTAATAAAAGAAATACTAAATTATGTAGATATTAGGCTCAAATGACACATAAACAAGCGAAACACCAATTTTTTTATTTGTCTAACAAAGCATTGAAAGCTGACACATATGTTATGAGGATTATGCATTGATATATATTGTTGATAATTAAAAGAACATAACTTTTGGTTATTTTTTCCAAGTTCATATTTTAGAAAATGAAAAGGTTGAACCGGTTTAACCGAGTCACTAGTTCCCGATTTTTACCATGCGGTTAGAAAAGGTTGAACCCGGTTTAACCGAGTCACTAGTTCCCATTTTACAGTGCGGCAACGAGTTTAGAGACACTCGGATTAGGTTCTAAATCGGACTGGGCTGATGACTAGTTCTCTGTTAAGCCGCTTGAACCGGCCAGTCTGGTCCAATGCCCATCTCTTTCTCCCTCTCTCTAAACAATTTCCTTTGGTTTCTTGATTATTCCTTCATTGACATTGTGAAGGAGATACGACCATCATAAGCTTTTTGGACAAGTTCCTACAACGGTAATTTGAGTATAAATGAGAGACTGGCTTTCTTTGACAATTAGTTGCTAGTTGATAACTAATAGATGGTTGTATTAGCTGTTAGCAGATAACTGATTACATTAGCTGGTTTGACTAGCCGATTGTATTAGTTGTTTATATTGAAGTGTTTGGTAAATAACTGTGAGCTCATAGCTGTTTGATTGTGCAAAATGACCAAAAAGAGCATTCACACAATTTATTCTTGAGTATTTCTTTTGTTAATAACATGAATTTATAATATATTGAATAATTACAATGACATTTACAAAATAAATAGTAAATACAAATTTCTTGATTCAAAAATTCTTGAATATATTAAATCTAATTCGGATAGTTATTACTAATTATGTAAGCAAAAACTTAATTATAAATAAATTTTGTACGCAAATCAATATTAATAATTTTATTTTTTTATAATTTGAGGACGATATTGTTATTTCGACTCATATTTCAAATTTCTTTTTTCAAAAGGCTCCTATATTGAGTTTTTTCAAAATTAATTTTTTAAAACCAAAAAACTATCTCTAATCTCTATATACCAAATAACCTGATTAGAAAATTCGAATAATTAATCCTCTAAATTAAAGTCAAATCTCTTACCCAAAATATCAAACTTCCAAACACATCACTACATAGTAAAAAGAAGTATCGAGGTTATATGTTGTTGGGTGTATTCATGTATAAGTGTATTAAGAGGAAATGGAGGTGTCAACAAACCATTCGAATTAAGGTACACTCATGTGTACTTTAGCTGTATACTGAATTTTTAGTAACAAATAAATAAATATCAAATTAAAAACAATGAGTTCCCAACAAAACTAATCATAGTAATAACTCTAGTTAAAAAGCAATGAATGATCACCAGCAGAATTCAAATGATCACTCAATTGCAAAGTAATGAACTTTAAAAGCAAATAAAAGAACATCCACTTATTAAAAAGGATTGAGTCACTTGGGAAGAGTTAGATAACCAAACAATATATCTTCCCCACTGGTTTTCGTTTTGTTGAATAAAGAAAAACAAATTTGTTACTAATTGATTTGCTATTAGTTATAGTAGTTACGATATGATAGATTGTTAATCAATTATTGGCCATTGATAACCGATACATTCAAATATTAGTGCAAAATCTAAATTTGAATTCGCTTTCACAGGTCACAACCAGAAAAGCAAGACGTATCCATATAATGACAGTATATACGAACTTATGTACTAGAACTTAAGAATAAAATTATTATTATTTCTAGTTAGGATATTGATTTAATTGCAGAAGAATGTTATATTAAATTTGTCATCTTTCCTTGGAATTATGTCACGGAATAACTAAATAAAGTAAATGATAATTAAATTTGAGTAATTAATAATAGGATTAGGACCACAAGACCTACAGTGCTCGAGTTTATTGACTATTCAAGTGAAAATGTATTGATTAGAAAAAGAATAAAACGTCTATAAGCTTTCAACTTAGAAGCTTCCCTATAGAAGTAAAAATAAGATTTTATATCATTCAAATTATTATTTTTAATTACATTAAAATTCTAAGTATCAAATATTTAGCAAGTTAAAACAGATTTTTAGGTAAGTAATAGTATTAGAGAGTTCTTTAATTATAAATTAACTGAGTAGAGAACTGATTAGTGATTAGCTATCTGCTTTGCAGATGAAGTTATACGCGCCCAGCTGGAATAAAGGTTGAAAGATATTAGAGAATTCGGAATCCATACGCGCCCAGCTGGAATAAAGGTTGAAAGATATTAGAGAATTCGGAATCCATCAATATATTTATATAAGGAGCCTCATGATCTCAACTGGATTCGAAAAGACCATCAACAAGGAAAGATTGTGTAGCGGTCTAAAAGTGAACAAAAAATCTTGGATTCGAATTATGCATGAGGAAGGATCGACTGAAGAAGAAAAAATTGTATTGGGATTATGTTTTCTTAAGTCGGTTGATACCAATTAGGCCGCATAACCTGGCCCATGAAGAAATCCACCGTGTACCTCGACAAAACTTGGGTAAAGTTGAGCAAAATGATCGCGATTCAAGATAAATTCACGAGAAAGCTGTATCTCTTTAGAATCTACTCCAGCGTTTAGAAATAAGGAAACATTGAATTTTAAAATTCTAGAGAATCACTAGTACAAAAAAAAGTTTAACAGAACAATCATTCTAAAACGGTTTCTTTGGCTTCCTTCTAGAATGGCCATCCGGTGGTATTCTCGTAGTTAAAGGTCATCATGTAGAACGGGTTAAAAATATACCTTCTAGAAGACCGTATCTAGAAAGTATATTGTATACCCGTTCTAATATGTTATGTTTCTAGAAGTTATATTTCACGCCCGTTTTAGAATATTTATTTTCAGAAGGTATATTATAAATACCTTCTGGTACATTGGATACCTTCTGTGAAATAAACTTTTCAGAAGGTATACTGTATTACACCTTCTAGTATGTTTAATTATGAAATTCTGAATCATGTTCACCAAAATTATATCCATCACTTTTATCTCCAATCTCTCACTCACCTCCGTTCCAACTATGTTGTGCATCTCCCGTCACGCCATAACCACCAAAAGGCGCCCGCCACCATAATCTAGCTACCTCTTATCTCAATTCTCAATTCATCACCAATTGCCCCTCTTCTATATCTCTTTCCTCGCCGCCGCACCACCAAAATTTCATTTTAAATTTTGTACCCCGATCTCATATCCACCGTCAATCGACCACCACTGCCAGCCGCTCTCGAATGCATAGCTGTCACTACCACATCCTTGCGATGATATAGCTCGGAGCTGCTCACTGCTGCCGATTACATCCTTAGCCAGTGCGAAACCCCGGACGGCATAAAAATGCACCTCTCCGCCACCGAGTATGATCCTATCTCCAGAACAGTAAAGTTATTCCCTCTCTCACTAATTTTTTTTTTTTTTTTATTTTATTTTGTTAATTTATAACAGCAAGCTTTGAATTAGGGTTTGCGACTCACCAATTCGATCTCTCATACTTTTAATCTGAGTTAAAATGTAAGGGAATGGGTTTACCCAATTTATTATCTTTCCAATTTTCTTAATCTTGATTGAAACCATTTTTGTTTTGGGGGCTTATTAGATTAGTTTATAATGTTGAAATTCTGGGTTTTTGGGATTGCACTGCCATTCAAATCAAGGGAGGATCACAGGAAACAACTTGAATTAGAGGAAGCGTGTAAGGCTAGCCTTGCACCCGCCAAATTGTTAGTTTCTCCTTGGTATCTATGATTAGAATGGATTAACTAGATATGATTAACAATAATTAACTAGAATGGATTAACTAGAATATGATTAACTAAAACCCGATGATGTGATTGAAGTTTAACTAGAATTTAGAGAATTTTTAATTTATAACAATGATTAACAAGATTTTTAATTGGATTGAAATAGATGCTCATTATATAATGATATTTGTATACTCCGTCTCTTACTTGGCATATTAATTTGATGTATTTAATATTAATTGTTGGTTAATTAAAACTCAGACGAGATTGCAAAATCGTTTCTTGACCTGTTTGGATAACCATCAGAAAACCTAGTACCCGAAACTGGTAACTTATTGGGTCAGGGCTTGAAGATCGGCGTGGTTTTATCTAAGGACAAGCTCATGGAGGACACAATGTTATTTCCAGAATTTTCGGTTAGTGGTTAATTTTTTAATCAAATTTAATGCTATAATCTCATTTTGAGGTTCTTTTACCTTTGGATATTTTTGAGAGGAATGGTGGTACTTGCTTTTGAAGAAAATGGGTAAAATTGGGGGTTAGATTTAATAGAATAATATCCGAAGGCAATGATCTTGGAGGTCTTTGGAAGAATATCTTCGAGGGTTGTCTCTGCCACAAAGCTGAAATAGTTATCTTCGAAGCAGCTCGTGCAATCATGGAGTTGAGCAACATCATTACCGGGGAGCTAACTCCTGCCATAACTATTTACAGCTTTTTTTAAGTTCTTCTAAACCCATATTAAGGTTTGCTTCTATCCGGACATTGAATAAGGTTGGTGTTCTTATAGTGATTCGGTTTCTTGTATATGCTGATTTGATGCATTATTTTGATTTTATTTTCTTTCCATAATTTTACTCATTCTAGAAATATAATTTGTGTAATTTATTTTTATTTAAGTTCCATCTTGATGCCAGTCTTTTTCATTAATTGAGTTCACTAATTTTCTTGTATTTGAAACTTACAATGCATACAGGTAGCAATGACGCATCCCATGGCTGTGACCAATTGTAATATAGACATGCAGAGCTTGATCTCAGATCAGAATAGAAGTATTGCAACTCTTGCCATTACCACCCTACTAAAAACAAGCAACGAATCTAGCGTCGATCGCTTAATGAAACAAATCACAAGTTTTATGTCTGATATTGCCGATGAATTCAAGATTATTGTGATAAAAGCTATAAGATCATTGTGTTTGAAATTCCCCCTCAAGTAAAGACCCTTTTGAGTGAACAGAAACTTTTCCGTTGAAACATATGATTTATAACTTATCACGTTGCATGTATTTTAATAGTGGTACTTCCTATATATATTAGTTCGGTATAAATATCTGACTATGCTTAACTTTCTGGCTTCCCCCCAGGATGAATTTCTTAAGCAATATCTTTAGGGAAGAGGGAGGGTTTGAGTACAAAAAGATGATTGTTGATTCAATTGTGATCTTAATTAGAGATATTCCAGATGCCAGAAAGTGGATTGCTACACTTATGTGAATTTATTGAGGACTATAAATTCACGTATCTTTCCACCTAGGTTTAATTTTGTTTTTTCAGGATCGTTATTTTAGTTGTGGGTACAAAATTTTGGTGCATATTTGTTTTGGCTCTCTGAGTTTCATTGTTTGTTGTGTTAGATACTTCTCTTTCTTGGCAGAGGTACCCAAGACCTCAGGTCCCAGTAAATATATCAGGTATATCTATAATCGAGTAATACTTGAGAATGCGATTTTCTAAACTCTGTTAACTATATCTGAAGACAATATATCTTGGCAATGAGTGGGAACTAAAATATATGATGGGTTCAATTTGTCGATTGAATTTATGGTGTCTAGGTATGAATAATATGTTGCTCTATTTTATTTTTCTGTAATGCTTGGAACATTATAAAATAAGTTATTTGAGAAATTGTTATATTAACATTCAATTTATCATGTTTGCACTGTTAAGGTTTTGCGATAACTAGTTGTGCTAAATGAATTTTGTAGTGTTTTATTTATTTATTTATTTATTTTTTGCTGGTAGTTTGTTGTTTATCTGTACATTGATATATCCTTGTAGTCCCAACTAATGAAGCTTCCGAAAAACCTTCTGGCCAAGACCTCTATGATAAAAAACACAAAAATGGTGAGTGCATATACAATGAACTTGTTGTCAAGTTAATCTTCTTTTTGACCGATATTTATTCTTGCATGGATTTTCTTAATTTAATTTAATTTAATTTATTTGCAGATACTCCAGCAGATGCCTCCAGTGATCTTGGCACTGGATGAACATGTAGAAAATGGATTGCAAAGGTCGTATCTAATTTTCTTCGCTATCGTAGTGTTTGTGTGTGTAATTTATATTAGTTGCTGCAATTTATATTTTTGACAGCTATTGATGGGAAAATAAAAGCATGGTTTATGATTCCTTGGGATCACGAGTAGATTATGATGCCCCTGGACTTTGGTAAATACAATGGCATATTGTGCTGATTGGTCAAGTTGTTTTAAAATCCATCGTTTTATATTTTTCCATTAATATACTTTTCTCTGGTTGCACGTTTAATGTTCCTTACAATTTGTGCATCATCTTTAGTGGAACCTATATTTTCAGTAACTTGTTAATTTTTTTTTTAAATTGCAGTAACTTGTATATGATATATAGTCAACAGAGAATGTTGTTTCCTTTTAGTTATTTAGTCAATCTTTAATTTTGGGAATTGTGGGGATTAGTTACGACCTTTTTTCTTTTTCTAAATTAATATTTTGCTGATAATTTTTCTAAAGGCAAATTATCTTTTTCATGTAGTGTAATAGAATTAAATTGATTATTAAAATGCTTTAAATTCTTGATGATGAATTAGTTTATTTCTCATGTATCTAGTTTTCAGATGACTTGTGTTAAATTTAGTTCATGGCTTTTCGTTATCTTAATTAGAATGGTATTCATGGAGATCATGATGGCGACAAAGATGGTTGGGATGACATTGAACCACTCGAGGAGGCAAAACCACATGCATGTCTTGCAAATATCCAAGCAGCTCAGAAGAGGCCCATTTCCATGCTGAAACCACAAGGTACTCCTGTTAACTGTTCGAACGATTGCTGGGTTTATTGTCAACATTTTTTTAAATATGCAATTTCTTAAGAGCATTCATTATAGACAGCACATGATAATAGCTAATTATACTAGTTATGGCATTGAAAGAACTTCCCTGAATGGAAGTAGGGTTATATATTACAAAAACTACCCTAAAGTTTAGCCAAATTACAAAAAATCCAGTTATTTTAGAATTAAAGATACTCAATTAATATTTGTTTCTGCTTACAAAGTATATCTACTCAGGAGGGTTTGAAAAAAAAAAAAAACCTGAATAGGGGGTATAATTTTTAAATAGAAACAAATATTAATGGTGTATTTGTAATTTGAAAGTTTTTTTTTTATTATTAGTACTTTGAAACTCGTCGATATTTTTAGGGCCGATGAAAAAATCTACTTTGTTTTATATGACTTCACATGTTTTTGAATGCATTGTGAAATTTGATCTCACAAAAAAGTGTATTATTTGGTCCAATTTCGAATCTAAGCCAAAGGTCGTTCGCTGTCTTCCTCTCCAAATAATTGCTGATATTTTTTTCATATGTTAATTTTAATACCATGAGGGTTTTATACGTTTATTTATTTTTAAAAACTGTTGGATTCATTGTTTTAATATCCTGAGGTGTTGTTCGCTTTTTTCTGAGCTTAATAAGGAGTGGAAATCAAAAGCTAACAGGAATGAGGCGCACTTAGATGTCTCCCGCACACCTCTAAACTTGACCATTAGATTGTTTTTAAGAATTATGAAAGATCACACTTATTACTTTCTTGTTTTGCTATAATTATTGTCTATTACGGATAAATGTATTGTTTTATTGAAATTTGGTGTATTAGTATCGGTGAAATAATTAATATATTTAAAATATCTAGAATTGGCGAATTTGTTTGCACCTGCTTTCATTCTTGTTTTCTAGAAGGTATATTTCGTAAACCCGTTTTGAAAATCATACTTTCTAGGTCTTTATAAAACTCCTTCCGAAAAATAAACTTTGTAGAAGGTCTTTATAAAAACTCGTTCTAGAAAATATACTTTTTCAGAAGTTCCTGACAAAAACCTGTTCTGGAAAAATATACTTTCTAGAAGGTCTTTCTAAAAATCCGTAATGGAATTCTTGAAAAAGTAAAAAAAATATACTTTTTAGAAGGTATCTTTAAACATACGTTCTGGAAAGAAGACTTTTTGGAACGACTTTTTAAATCCGTTCTAGAAAGTAGTTCCTAGAACGGGTTTGACAATTAGCAGACCCAAAAGATTACTTTCTAGAACGGATTGTCAATCGTTCTAAAAAGTCAGACTTTCAAGAACGACTGTATTTAAAACGGGTGAAAAATCGTTCTAGAATGTGTTTTACACCTGTTTTAGAATGTATTTTCTGCACTAGTGAATGTAAGAATACTCGAATACTTATATTTTATAAAGTTTAGAGTTTTAGTGTTATATACATATTTCGATATTAGCTATAATATTAACACAATAGTTCACTTTTTGTAAAAGGTAGTAGTGATTAGTATTTTGTTAAGCATAGAAGGGAGTTTTATGGGTTTTGGAAAATTCAAGGTAATGTGCCCTGAACTAATGCTGGTAGGAGCGCCGGACCTGGTTGGAGAGACCTGGTGTAACACTGCCCTGATCTAAACAAGAGCTACTACAGGTTGTGGGGTTTGGGTCGACCCGATCTGATGCACCCTGAATATCGTCGTGATCTGACTCCTTCCCGAGTGGAAGGAAAGATAAGTGCCTTCCTGGTCTGACTTTTCCTAGAGGGAAGATAGACGACCTGGACTGTTGTAAATAATGGCCCGAGATTGGAATTCTGTTTCCGGGATCTCAGAGGGGCCCCACGATGAGAAACTATAAATACCCAGAACCTCAAGGCTGAAAGGTATGCAATCTCAAGCTTTTCTCATTGCTTCCTGAGTATTAAGAATTTCCTGCTTAACTGATTTAAGCATCGGAGAGGTTTCCACCGGTAATCCTCCGGTGGTCCTTTCTAACGTGTTTTCTGGGCAGGTTAGAAGATCTTTTCAAGGAGGAGATTAGTGTTTTCTCAAGTGTATTTTTCCGGTAGAAACAATTGGCACCGCCTGTGGGAAATACAAGGCTAAGTCGTGAGAAAAACATGGCATCGGATGGGCTTCGGCAGAATTTGGTGGCGCAGCTGGGCGGCACGCCAAGCTCTGCCACACCGACGGGTGAGCCATCGGCGACAGCTATACCAGGCGAGGCGCAGCCTCCTCCTAGTGGAGCCGCACAAACTGACGGTGGATTGCTAAACGATTCCTTTTAAGGCAATTATCCGACCTCATCGACAGGGCGGTGGAAGTAGTTGTGGACAGAAAGCTCGCCGAGCTCTCGACACCCCCACCAAGGTAGCCTCGCCGCTGGAGACGGAGCCACCGCGAACCCAGCGCACGGTCCGGACTCCCCTCCAGGAAGAGGAGGAGAGTTTCACCGCTTCTGAAAGTGAAACATCGAGCAAAACCAATCCACTGAGCAGATGCGAAACCTACAGACAGAGGTCAGGGAGGTTAAGAGGAAGATGGCGAACACGGGCATGGTGCCGGCGTGGAGGGGTACACCGTTTACGGATGCGGTTATGCGCAATGACGTACCGGCTTCTTACCAGTCCATGGGCTTTGTATACAATGTAACAACAGATCCATGAGATCACCCGAGCTGATTTGAGATCCCGACTTCTTTGCACAAATTCTCAGACATGGTCATGTGCCGGGTCTTCCCGAAGACCTTTACGAATTTAGCCCAGCTCTGGTTCAGACAGTTGCCTTCGTGCTCTATAAGCAACTTCGACGAATTTAGTTCGGCATTCCTGCACCAACTTACCAGCTGTAGGAAGTACCAGAAGATGCCGCTGGAATTATTCAGCCTGAAACAGAAGGAAAATTAAAATCTACGCGCATACATCAAGCGATTCGCAGATGCAAAACTAGAGGTGCCATTAGCATCTGAGGAGCTCCTGGTTAACGCTCTAGCACAGGGGCTCAAGAGAGGATAATTTTTTCAGTCGCTGGTCGTGAAGCCAGAGCTGAAATTCGGAGAGCTCCTGGAACGAGCAAAAAAATACATTCATCTAGAGGAGGCCTTGAAGATCAAAGAGGATGGAGAAAAGAGAAGGGAGCGACCTGATAGAGAGGACAGGACCCCAATGAAGAAACCCAGGACTGACTTGGTTGGAGGACGACCCCATTTTGACAGGTACACACCTCTGGCTACACCTCAAGGGAAAATCCTGCAGGCAATTGAGCGGCATCCTGATCTCAAATGACCCAGGACTTATTCCCAAAAGCCAAGGAAAGAAAGACCTGACCGATTTTTCCGTTACCATAATGAGTATGGTCATGATACGTATCAGTGCACCCACTTGAAAGATGAGATAGAGAGGTTGGTGCAGGCAGGGCACCTCAAGGAGTATATTTAAATGAGGAGGGAGAAGCCCAAGTCTGACTCTCGTAGGCGAGACCGACCTCAAGGGAATAAGCATGAGCAGGATAATGGATGAAACAGTGGGAGACGGAGTGACCAAGCTCAGGTCGTACGAGGTGAAATCCTAATGATCACAGGTGGGAATGGGACAAACATTCTAAAGATCTGGCTAAAAGAGCACGCGAAGTAAGACAATGAGAATGGTATCCTGGCTCCACACATGGATGCCCTAGTCATAACAGCTACTATCGCTAACTACAATGTCCGATGGATCTTTTTGGATACGGGAAGTTTAGCGGACATCATGTTTTATGACTGCTTCAAGAAGATGAATTTGGATATGGAATTAGAGGAGGTCACGACCTCACTGGTGGGTTTTGTAGGAGGAGCGTTGAAAACCTCTTGGCGCGGTAAACCTCCTGGCCACACTGGAGGAAGAGCCGCTTAGACAGACTAGGTCGGTACGACTCTTGGTGGTTGATGCAGCTTCTTCTTATAACGTTATGTTAGGAAGACCATCCCTAAGCAGTTTCCAAGCAGTAATTTCAGTCTATCACATGACGTTAAAATTCCCAGCTCAGGATGGAATGGGCGAAGTTCGAGGAGACCAGTACACGTCGCGCCAGACGTACGTAGAAAGTATTCGACGAAATGAGGAAGAGAGACAGATCAAGAGGGCACGAACAGAAGAAGACAGACCTGAGCTGGTTAAGAGGGATGAGAACCTGATGTCAGTAGAAGTAGTTTCAAGGGACAATAGTCGAGTCCTGCGGGTAGGAACGACCTTGAGCCCGGAGGTCTTAGTAGAGCTGGTCGCGCTTTTAAGGGATAGCGCAGATATTTTTGCCTGGTCTCCCCAAGACTTAGTGGGAATTGACCCGACAGTAGTAGAGCATCGTCTTAATATAAGCTCTGCAGCAAAGCCAGTAAAACAAAGAAAGCGGAACTTCGGCCCTGAGAAAGAGGCCATCATTGCGACAGAAGTGGATAAGTTATTGCTTTCCAAACACATTCCAGAAGATACAATTTCCAAAGTGGCTCTTCAATTCTGTACTAGTCCCGAAAATAGAAGAGGACGGGTGAATGTGTATCGACTTTAGAGACCTTAACCCGCTTGCCCTAATGATCACTATCCGTTGCCGAGGATAGACCAGCTGGTGGATTCCACGTCTGGATGTGAATTATTGAGTATGATGGATGCCTCGCAGGGCTATCATCAAATCAAGTTGGCAGAGGAAGATTGGAAGCGGGTTAGCTTCATAACGCCAAAAGGAACATATTGTTATGTTGTAATGCCATTTGGTCTCAAAAATGCAGGAGCTACGTATCAAAGACTGGTGGACAAAATATTTAAGAACCAGCTAGGGAAGAACATGGAGGTCTACGTAGTTGACATGTTGGTTAAGAGTGCTAGGGCGACATCCCATGTAGAGGATTTGAGGGAAACCTTCAACACCCTGAGAAGATATAAGATGAGGTTAAACCCAAAGAAGTGTGCATTTGGAGTAAGATCAGGAAAATTCCTAGGGTACATGGTTACGGAAAGGGGGATAGATGCCAACCCGAAAAATGTCAGGGCTATCATAGATATGCCACCCCCAAAAATGTCAAGGAAGTCCAGTGTCTGGCAGGTCGAATCAATGCCCTGAGCAGGTTTGTCTCGAGGTCTGCGGAGAAGAGCTTACCGTTCTTCAGGGCGTTACGAAAAAAAGCTCGATTCCATTGGGATGAGGAATGCCAGGAAGCATTTCAAAAGCTGAAAGAACACTTTGCAGAAATGTCATTGCTAACTAAGCTGGTCATAGGGCAACCGTTGATTTTATACATGTTCGTGGGGAAGTTAGCTGTGAGCACAATCTTAATTCGGGAGGAGGGAAAGTCGTAGAAATCAGTATACTATTGGAGCAAGGTCTTGCATGAGGCTGAACTCCGATATGTAGAGATAGAAAGAGCCATGGTAGCTCTGGTTGGAACTGCTCAAAAACTTCGACCTTATTTCCTCTCCCATGAGATTATAGTTCGCACTAATTTACCTTTGAAAACCATAATGAGCAAGCCAGAAGTTTCGGGGAGACTGGTCAAGTGGATAATTGAGTTGAGCGATCAACATACATTTTGAAGCCAAGTTGGCAATCAAAGCTCAGGCATTAGCTGATTTTGTGCAAGAGATGGCCAGCTCTGCCGAGGAAAAGAAAGAATCGGCGATCCCAGGTAAGATCGGTTCAGGATCATGGGATCCTCCAAAATGGCATTTTCTTTTGATCTAATACAGACTGAAAAAAGGGAAAACTCCAGCAGATCCTATAGCCTATTCTTTTCTTTTTTTATACCCTTTCTGGGATCGGGTCTTATATTAGGAAGTCTAGCAGTAATCCTAATCTTAACCCTAACAAAAACCAACGCTTTCGGTTCTGTCGGTGCTTGAAAGAATTTGGAGAAACTCAGGGTGTGGCGCAGGGATAGTCTTGGTGGACCCGGAGGGAATAGTCACAGAGTACTTAGTACGAATGAACTATCCTCTGTTTAATAATGGAGCGGAGTATGAGGCATTATTGAGGGGAGTACAGATGGCAAAAGAGTTGGGAGCAGAGCGGATACGGGCAAATGTGGATTCACAGCTTGTGTGTAAGAAGATAAGAGGGGATTTTGACACGAGAGAAGGGCAAATGCAGAAATACCTAACTCGATTCCGTGAGCTGGCTAATACTTTGGATGCCCTGGATGTTCACCAAATCCCCAGAGAAGAAAACAGCCGAGCCGACTACCTGGCAAAAGTGGCCAGCTCAACAGTAGATTGTCAAGAAAGGGTAATCACTTTACTGATGCCTCATAGGGAATATGGAGAGGAGGAGGTCAATGCATTAGAGGAGGGCGAGGAGGATTGGCGCTCTCCTCTTAAAGCGTACTTGGAGAGGGGAGAGTTGTCGGGCAATAGAAGAGAGGCAAGTAAGCTACGGATCAGGTCGGCCAGATTTTGCACCATAAAGGGAAAGCTGTTCAGGCGGGGATTTAGATAGCCTCTCCTGCGATGTGTAAGCCGACAAGAGGGTGCCCCCCTTCTTAAAGGAATCCATGAAGGCTGCTGCGGCAATCACATGGGAGCATGGACCCTAACCAGCAAAATAATGAGAGCCGGCTATTTTTGGCCATTGCTGCGGAAAGAGGCTGAGGACTTTGTTAAAAGGTGTGAAAGGTGCCAAAAGATGTCTCCCTTAACCCACCGACCAGCAGAAGATCTCATGATGATGAGCTCTTCTTGCCCTTTCGCGAAATGGGGAATAGACCTGGTTGGGCCATTTCCCCCGGCCCCGGCCCAGAAGAAATTCCTGATTGTGGCCATCAATTACTTTAGCAAATGGGTAGAAGCTGAAGCTCTGACAAAAATTACGCAGGAGGCGGTGATGGGCTCCATTTGGAAAAACATCGTATGCCGGTTCGGCATTCCTAGGGTCCTGGTTTCAGACAACGACACCGATTTCATGGGGGCCAGCATTAGAGCTTGGTGTACTAAAATGAAAAATGATCAACACTTCACATCTGTTTACCATCCGCAAGCAAATGGTCAAGTTGAAGTGACCAACCGCATTCTCGTACAGGGAATCAAAACACGCTTGGAAAGATCAGGAGGCAAATGGGTAGAGGAGCTCAGTTCGATCCTTTACGCTTATCGCACTAATCCTAAGGAGATCATGGGCGAAATCCCCTTTAGCCTAGTGTATGGCATGGATGCCGTTATTCCTGCAGAGGTCAGCCTAGAAACTCACCGAATACAGAGCTTTGAAGAAGGTCAAAACAATGCATTAGTGCAGGACGCGCTGGATTTGATCGAAGAAAAAAGAGATCGGGCTGAAATTAAGATGGAGCACATAAGAGAACGGGTTCGGGCAGCATATAACAAGACATTCCGGAAGAGATATTTCCAAGTAGGAGACCTGGTCCTACGTAAGGCTGATCTGGGAAAGACTAAGGGAAAGTTGGATGCCACGTGGTAGGGACCCTTCCGAGTCACAAAGGTTTTGCGGGCGGTGCTTATGAACTGGAACAAATGGATGGAGTTGAGATACCCCGAGCATGGAATATATCAAATTTATGAAAATTCTACGTGTAAGGATATTGTGGAAGGCTTATTTATAAAGATAATTTGAGTTTATTCACATTCTTATTGCAAATTGACCAAGACTCTCAAAGCCAGGATTGGCTAAGGGCGAATGCCCCATTTTTCCTTACCTGATTGTCAGAAAAAGCCAGGATTTGGTAAGGGCAGATGCCCCATTTTTCCTGACCTGATTGTCAGAATAAGCCAGGATTAGCTAAGGGCAGATGCCCCCATTTTTCCTGACCTGATTGTTAGAATAAGCCAGGATTGGCTAAGGGCGGATGCCCCCATTTTTCCTGAAGCCAGAATTGGCTAAGGGCGGATGCCCCATTTTTCCTGACCTGATTGTCAGAAAAGCCAGGATTCGCTAAGGGAGGATGCCCCATTCTTCCTGACCTGATTGTCAGAAAAAGCAAGGATTGGCTAAAGGTGGATGCCCCTTTTTTTCTGACCTGATTGTCAGAAAAAGCCAGGATTGGCTAAGGGCAGATGCCCCATTTTAACTGACCTGATTGTCGGAAAAATCCAGGATTGGCTAAGGGTGGATGCCCCATTTTTTCTTGACCTAAATGTCAGAAAACCAGGAATGGCCAAGGCTTACCAGGCGAAGACAGATCTAACTATCAACGAGGGTTTTGCCCAGGAAAGATCATTCATTACACAAAAGCTAGAATTACATGAAGATACTTACGCCACTTTTTACCAACAGAACTTGGCGAGTTTAATTAAAAGTGCAGGAAAACAAAAAATGAAATGCTCATGAAAAAAGAACAGAAATCTGGGAAATACATAAAAAAAAGATATAAAGTCAGCCGTGGGAAGACGAAGCCCTCTTGTCAAAGGCCAGAATCCGGCGAATACGCCACAACTTCCGCTCGGTCTCATGGAGACGCTGACGATACCTACCAGCTCGCCCGGAAATAGCATGTGCCTCTCTAGCATTGGCGGCCAGCCGACCTACCGACTCGACTAAGTCGGCCTTTTCTTCCTCTAGTTGGCGGTTGAGTTGGCGGAGTTCAGCTCATTCACGCTTGTAGAAGCATTTTTTCTGCCTCTTCCTTTCCAGAAACCTGCACACTTGGGGAAAATTTTCTCTCGAAGAACAGCGAGTTTGTTAGAGAGCTTGAAGTTCTCGACGAAAAGAGAGAGATTTTTTCTCTTTATAATATCAATTTCTTCAAGCAAAGAGTAGGAAGACATGACGAGAATGAAATGCGTAGAAGGGAAAACATGTATATAAAGAAAAAGGAAAGCACGTGATCAGGAGAATAATAGTACTAGGGTTTCCCTAAAATCAGGAAACCCTAAAAATTTATTAGAAAAATGACAAAAGTCTTTGGTTACAGCCAAGAAGCATGCAAGAGATAGATCAGCCACACAGGAAACAAGCAAAGATCTATCTAAAAACAGAACAAGAGATGAATGAAAACAGACTAGCTTAAGCCTAAATCCCCGCATCTAACTCCTCGGCAAGCTGATCAACCGCATCCACCGCCAAGGCCCCAGGAGATTCCCCTCCAGGCAGTTCACCCAGACCAACGAAGGTTGGGGAGGGAGTAGATGTGGTTAAGGCAAAAGCCAGGTCTTGGTCTTGTTGAGCCGCTTCTGGAACAGTTGATGAAACATTGGAGGATGTGAGAATGTGCCCGGTGAACTCATGGGCCTCGAGCCTATGCAGGTGGTCCTGCTCTGATGAATAGCAGAAGGAGTTAGGCTCGGGTGGCTGCTTCAGGGGCTCCGTGCGATCAAAGGGGAGCGTGGGCTTTTTCTGGGCCCATTTGGCCTGAGCACCCAGAGCAAGGTGGTAATACACCTCAGTCTCTGGGGCAAGCAAATGGTAGAGCTGCTCGGATCCTAGGAAATATTGGTGGGTGACATCCCTGGTGAATTGAATCATCTTTAACCCTTCCTCAAAGTTAAAAAACTCCGTCCTCCATTCGCCGCGTGACTTGGCCACCGCCTCGCCTGCCAAGCTTCGGGCCTCGGCCAGAGCTTCATCTCGTGCCTCGGCCTTAGCTACCTCCAAGACTTTCTTCTTTGCCCTCTTCACTTCGGCCAACTCCTGCTTGACTTTCTTCAGCTTAGCTCCCCTCTCTTTGCACAGGTTGTACAACTTCCTTTCTTTCTCCTGCAGCTTCCTGTGCTCTTTTTCCAGGTCTGCCTTCATCAGGGCCCCCTAGCCCTGGCCACCAAGATAGACCTCTTGGCCGCCGCCTAGAAGAAGAAGAGACTTAGAAATATAAAAGTGAAAGTGAGAAGAAAAAGCGGGGGAAAAGGACTTACCCTGGCCTCATCCTGGCACAAGGACTCGATAAGGTCAGGGTCAGACCACTTCTCCAAGGTAGCCCTGTCCGCGCTCGAACATTGTCCCTGGATGAACTGGACTGCTAGAAGACCTGGGCAGTTCAAGACCGAGGCATTGGTAAACCAGGTATCATTTGGGGTGGCGACCTTAACCCCTGATCCCGATGCCCCCCCCACCCCGGTACCAGCAAGCGACCTCTTCGCCGGACTTTCGATCCTATCCACCGAGTTCGAGGGGACAATCACCTCCACATCTGGGACAGGAGGGTCCCAGGAAGTGCCCGACCCACTTGCCTCGGCTCGGGAAGGCTCCGCCACTGGAGCCCACTGCTCTGAACTTGCTTCTTCTCCCCTTTGGCGAGCAGCCATTCTTTTGTGCTTCATGTTTTTTGGAAAGGAGAGAAAATAGAGAAAATAGAGAAAGAAGTTAGTAAAAACCACCATAAAATACAAGTCAAGCAAAAAACTGGAAATGGCCAGAGCTGGCAATATTTCTTTACCAATCTCCGGGGTTAAAGGGTTGTTCTCCTCCCGATCGTTGAAAAAATCTAAAGCGGAAGGGACAAGAAGTTGGGAGAGATGAAAAACATTCTCATTCAAGATAGAAATTATCCTCTTAAGTCAAGGAGATCTGTCTCCTACGGATATATGCGGCTGAGCTGGCAATTGCTCAATAGATTGGGGAGGGAAGCCCCAGTCCCCTGAACAATGCACAAAGAAAAACTTCCTTGTTGGAGGAAGGGATGCCGGTAAGAAAGCGAACGCCGGCTCTGGCACATAAGTAAAAATAGCCAGGAGAGGACCTCTTGACCTGGAAGAGCTGGAAGAAGATCTGGGCTGTGGAATCCAGACCAGCGTAGCGCATGGCCAGGTTGGAACTTATAATAATCCTAAAGGAGTGAACCAAACTTTTGTGCACCCCAATTATAGACATTTAAATTAAAACACTTAAGTTTGCTCGCAAGAGTACGAGGAACTTGTAAGGTGATGAGTTTGACTCGAGTCGTATCTCTCGAGGAAACAACTATTCGGTCTTTCAGATGTTTTTCTCAATTTACGAACTAAAATAAAATACATGTACATTTGGGGTTTTAAAAGATTTTGAATTGATCATTATAGTTAAAGCAATAATTAAACTAAGGATAATTAAACTAAGTATTTTAAAGTATATTATCAACTACGAGCAATAATTAAATTATCAATAAAACGCAACCATGAATTAAAACTAATTAACGAATCTAAGAGTACGGACATAAGAAATTACCACTAAGAAATGTATCATATGAATCTAAGAACGAGCAACTAACATTAATCAATCGCATAAATGAACTAAAGTAATCCAATATCCAATATCCAAGCATGAAACGATTAACTAATTGAACTAGTTCTAGAAATAACTAAGAAATTAACTAAGCAATTAACTATGAAATTAACTACGTAACTAACTAAGAGTTTAGAGTACTTATTGGAACTAAGAAAAGCAGTAAAAAGCTCCAGCTATTCCGGAGTCGTGCGTTGATCTTGGGCGAAGATTGAATCCCGAACGCGAATTCGATGTTTTGGACGCATTGTTCTTCGATCCTTGATCTCCGTCTTCAAATCTCATTATGAGATGTGGAATTATGTTTATTATAAGCTAAAATACCCTAGGAGGTCGTATGTCTTCGTGTAAAACCAAAATATGGAGGGTATTTATATATATAAGAAGTGTTGGCGCGCACGAAACCCTAAAATCGCAAAACTGGGCCGTCGCGTCGACGTTGCATCGACCGACGCGTGCTGGGTCTCGGCGTCGACGCGGACTAGTTGTGCGTGTCGGCTGGGCGGATGCGTCGACTGACGTGTGCTTGGATCGATGCTTCAGAAAGTTGCGTCGACCTTGCGTCGACCGACGCCTCTTCAATCGACGCTTCAGAATGTTGCGTCGGTAGTGCGTCGGCTCCGCGTCGATCATCGCGGATCATGACTCGCGTCGATCGACGCTACAGAGCGTCTTTCTCAATTTCTCAATCTTTTTGCTACTCGTTCACCGGAAAGCTCGTTCTGCATTTCTTGAACATCAACCTCATCTAATTGCGCGCTGAACTCTTCCGGTTACTTAGCTGTAAGGTGGAAAACAATGAAATATCACCTATTTGCATCAATTACGATTAAAATATGGTAAAATAAGCTGGAACTATAAAAGTACGGAATTACGCTTAAATCATAGAACTTATACCAAAAACAAATAGAAAAATGAACTAAAAAGCTAATAAAATAAGGACAAATCTACGTAAATCAACTACCCCACGCTTAATTGGTTTGTTCGTCCTCGAACAAACGATAAATTCAAAGTATAACTAGAATGAAAATAAGTTCAAGCAAGAGTCGTGCTATGCTACATACATAATTTTGAAAATATAGATACAAGTAACGCAACGTCAAACACTCCACCCTTATTAAATTATCGCTTCAAAAACAAATTCATGCATCTTCTCAAAGGGAAATATATAGGGGTGATCACTCAAAGCACTCAAGCAGTTGCTGCATAGGACGTGTATACACTCAAATCATACAAATACATGCACAATAAATAAGCACAGTAAATCAATCTCTTTTCAATCGCAAATTAAGTGTGCTGTCAAAACTAGGAATCGGAAAAGGACTTTACGGGTTGTAATGTAAGGCTCTTTGGACGGGTATGGAATATATAAGTCGTGTGGCTAACTCATGATCAACCATGATCAATAACTCACTCAACCTAACCTAAACACGAAGCAATAGTTTCACCTCATACAAAAGAAAAACCTCACTAAACACTCATAACGTAGCCTTTTAAATATAGGCTATTTCCCAATTCGCAAACCGTGAAACCGACTTGAAGCTCAGAAACAACTTAATCACAACTCTTTTGCCTTTTAAACATAAAGCCTTATAAAATAAACAATTAGACTCAAGCCTTTACAAGCGCGTAGGCAATTAATCAACACTATCCACCATCCTATTATTTTTTTATTTCCCCTTTTATTTTTTTTATTTTTTATGGGGTATTATTCTTTTTTTTTAATTATTATTTTTTTTTTCTTTTCTTAGATGGTGGTCCTAAAAATCATAAATTCCTAACAACATCTCCAAAACACTAATAACCAAGAAAATAGCGAACTACTACCCCACGCTTTTAATGGGTAAGTAGGGGTCGACTCAAAAATAAAATCACTCATGGCTATAGGCATGGATTATTTGGCTATGATTGACTCATTCGAAATTTATAGTGGCTAAAAATATATGGATATGGCTGGAATAGGATTTTATATGTGCCTTAACTTTATTTTAAAAGTCGACTACACACAGCGGTTTCAAAGAGATATCAAGACTGAAACTTATTCAAGTACATGCAAAGAAGATAATCACTCAGGATACTCACTGGCTTTTTGCATGAAAAAGTTTTGAATGACGTTGCTTTTAAGGTTTGTGAAATCAATTGCGTCCAAGTACCAATTTACAATATATAAATAATAATTTTGAAAACTTTATGCACTTATGCACGCTCAAAGACGAAAACAAATAATCATACATAGTCAACTTCGACAGGCAAGCCATACAAACACAATTATCGCGCAGGAATAGCAATTAATCACACTTAAAGCATATAATTATTACATGCCAAGTATTAATCCTGAAAAGGTGAAGGCTATCATGGAAATGAGCGCGCCTCAGAATGTAAAGAAGATGCAATGTCTGGCAGGACGAATCAATGCCTTGAGCAGGTTTGTGTCCAGGTCTGCCGAAAAAAGCTTACCATTTTTTCAGGCCTTGAGAAAGAAGACCAGATTCCAATGGAATGGTGAGTGTGAGGAAGCCTTCCGATTGCTAAAAGAGTATTTGGCCAGCATGACTTTACTAACTAAACCCGTCCAAGGAGAGCCCTTGGTACTGTATCTATCTGTGGGACAGAAAGCGGTCAGCTCTGTCCTAATCAGGGAAGATGGTAAGATACAGAGACAAGTATATTATTGGAGCAAGGTCTTGCACATGGCAGAAGTGAGGTATGTGGATGTGGAAAGGGCGATGCTAGCCCTGGTAGGAACTGCAAGGAAATTACGACCATATTTCCTTTCTCATACAATTGTTGTACGAACCAATCTACCATTATAAACTATAACGGATAAACCAGAAGCATCAGGGAGGCTGGTCAAGTGGATCATAGAGCTGAGCGAATTTGATATTGTGTTTGAGTCCAGAACAGCAATTAAAGCTCAAGCTCTGGATGATTTTATGCAAGAAATGGCCGGTCCCCTGGATGAACTGAAAGAGTGGATAGTTTTCACTGACGGTTCTATATGTAATCAGGGCTGTGGGGCTGGAATTATCCTGATAGACCCAACGGGCGTATCTGTTGAATTCGCCGTCCAGTTAGATCCCACGTTTTCTAACAATGTCGCCGAGTATGAGGCCCTTTTGAGAGGGATTCAAATGGCGAAAGACCTAGGAGCGGAGCGATTAAGCGCCAAGGTAGACTCGCAGCTCGTCTGCAAATAAATTAGTGGGGAATTTGAGACAAGAGAGGAAAACATGCAGAAGTACCTAGCAAGATTCAGAGAGCTAGCCAAGGGGATGAAAGAATTAACTGTTACTCAGATTCCCAGAGAGGAAAATGGCCGTGCGGACTTCTTAGCGAAAGTAGCCAGTTCAGCCACAAATTGTTATGAACGAACGATCACCTTGTTGAATGCAGAAAGGGAGTTCGGAGTCGAGCAGATCTGTACGGTTGCTGAGGAGGAAGATTGGCGTTCCCCCATAAAAAGATACCTCGAACAGAAGGTCTTGCCGGAGGAAAGAGAGAAGCGGCAAAAATACGGAGCAGGTCTGCTAGATTTTGCCTGATCAAGGGAGAATTATTCAGGAGAGGATTTGGTCAACCTCTTTTAAGGTGCTTATTGCAAACAGAAAGAGGTCTGGTGTTAAGGGAGATACACGAAGGTTGTTGTGGCAACCATATCGGGGCCAGAGCTCTAGCCAGCAAAGTATTGAGAGCTGGTTATTTCTGGCCTTCTTTGAGGAAGGAAGCTGATGACTTCGTCAGAAAATGTGAAAAGTGCCAGAAAATGGCCCCACTAATCCACCAACCGGCGGAAGAGCTCATGACGATGAGTTCTCCCTGTCCTTTCGCAAAGTGGGGTATTGATTTGGTCGGTCCATTCCCGATGGCCCCAGCCCAGAAAAGGTTTTTGATTGTGGCTATTGACTATTTCAGTAAGTGGGTTGAAGCAGAGGCTCTCGCTAGAATAACAGAGGAAGCAGTGATGGGTTTCATTTGGAAGAATGTGGTCTGTCGCTTCGGTATACCAAGAATATTGGTGTTAGACAATGGGACCCAATTTGCGGGAGCCAAGATAAAGGTTTGGTGTGCCAAGATGAACATTCAGCAACACTTTACGGCTGTATACCACCCACAAGTGAATGGTCAGGTCGAAGTAACTAACCGCATTTTAGTCCAAGGAATTAAGTTACGACTGGACAAATCTGGAGGAAAGTGGGTGGAAGAACTGAGCTCCGTGCCGTGGGCGTACCGTACGAAATCCGAAAGAGAGTACAGGTGAAACCCCTTTTAGTTTAGTGTACGGTATGGATGCTGTAGTGCCCGCAGAGGTCAGCTTAAAGACCCATCGGATCCAGAATTTTAGTGAAAAACAGAATGAGCTATTAAGGCAAGACGCTTTAGACCTGATTGAGGAGAAAAGAGAACAGGCCGTGTTACGGATGGAACATATTAAAGGAAGGGTGAAAGCGGCATATGACAAAACCGTGGTCAAACGACAATTTCAAGTAGGAGATCTGGTCTTACGACGGTCTGACCTAGGACGAGCAAAGGGGAAGTTGGAAGAGTCTTGGCATGGGCCGTTGAGAAACACCCAGTCCTTGCCTGGTGGTGCTTACAGGCTGGAAGAGCTGGATGGCACAGCGCTCCCTCGCGCTTGGAACATCGTCAGTTTACGAAAATTTTACACCTAATTGTAATGCCTTGTGTTTACTTGATTAAATAAATTTGCAGTTGAATAAAATCGCAATCCATGGCAGAAGTAACCAATGAGAGACATTCGAGATATTGATAAACATACCTATTGATAATTAAAAAGGAGCTTACAACACAAGCAGGAAAATACAAGAGCACATTTCTGCAGAACATTAAAAAAAAAAAAAAAAAAGAGAGGAGGAAAAATAGCCTCAAGATGGAGGTACAGAAGCGAGAAGTTGACGGAGCCGCTGGATCTCATCCTCATGTTCCAAAAGACGGACACGAAACCGGTCTGACACCTCCACCGCGATGTTCCAGTCAACGTGCAGCTCCGCGTTCTCCCTCTTCAGGTCAACAATGATTTGCTGAAGGCGTTGTCGTTCACTACGGAATTGCGATTTCTTCTCAGCCAGCTTCTCCGTGCGTTCTCGCAACTGATCCTGCAGTTGGGAGATTTCTTCCTTGAGACAAATTGTTTCGACCTGAAATACGACGTCCAGAAAGCAAATGTCCCCACTCGGGCTAAAGACGGAAGTCTAGCATTTTGCTCGACCTGACCATCGGTTAAAGCCAAGATTGGCTAAAGGAGGGATATCCTAAACAGTCGATTCAGCCCGAAAATGATCATGACTAGGGCTCGCACTGATCTGAGAAAAACAAAGCCGTCAAGGCTTCAGATATGCATGATCAAAAGGGAAAATTCCAGAATAATCCCAGAAACACAAATTACTCAAATATTGAAAGCAATCAAAAAGGTGTTCTAAAAAGAATGCTTGGGTGAATGCAGGAGCAGGAACAGATAAAAAATGCAGAAAAACCAAAATTTCTTCCGTTCCATCAAAATTATCGGGATACAAGCAGATTTTGCACACCCAGAGTGGGTTAACATCCTTGATTACAAAAATTTTAGAAATAAAAGGATCTATCACGGGGAGGATCTTCGGTCCGAGCTCAAAGCACGGCGAACGCGCCACAGTTCGCGTTCCGTCTCGTGCAAGCGACGGCGATACCTATCAGACCGCTCGGCAAGCGTATGAGCCTCGCCGGCTGCAATAGTAAGCCGATTCACGGACTCAATCAAGTCTGCCCTTTCTTCTTGCATTTGGCGATGGATTTGGCGAAGCTCGGACCATTCCTTTTTGTAATGGCATTTTTTCTGTCGTTTCCTCTCCAGCAAACGATAGAGGTAGCCGATTTTCTCCTTGAGCAAGGTCAGCTGGTCAGAAAGTTTGAATTTCTCAACAACCAGAGCGATGTTCTTCCTTTTGGAGTAGAGGAGAAGAAGCCATACCAAATGTTCAAGATTCACAAGTATGCAAGCACAAGTTCAGGAAAATTTTAAAAGCACAAAAAATTATTAAGACGCAGGCGTGAACTTAAAGGAGGACAAGCACGTGACAAGAGAATCAATGAGTACTAGGGTTTCCGGATATTAAGGAAACCCTGGGAAGCGCAAGAGTCATTACACGACAAGAAAATAAAAAAGAGACATCCATTAATAAAGGTCAAAATTATCCAAGGTTACAATTTTTCAGAAACACAGTCAGACCAGCCACACAGGCACCTTACAGGTCTGCTGTAAAACAAGGGTCTACCCAGCTCAAGGCTCAACCTCCATCTCTGCCCCTAGCTCTATTGACAATTGCTCTACAGCATCTCCTGACAGACCTCCAGGAGAAGCACCCCCGGGTAGCTCATCCAGACCTGCAAAGGTTGGGGAGGGAGATGAAGTCAGGGGAGCCACGGAAAGGGCCAGGTCTGGCTGAGGCTGGTCAGAAATAGAATGATGCAGAATGGCATGAACGTGCTTGGCAAACTCCACGGGCCCCATCATATGAAGGTGATCCTTGGCAGGGTCGTATGAAAAGGAGGTTGGCTCAGGGGGGGGTTCAATGGGGCTTTCCGTTCGAAGGGAGCTTCGGGGTTGTCCTTGACCCACTTGGCCTGCTCATCCAAGCCGTAGTTATAATACACCACGGCTTCGGGAAAGAGCAGAGAAAAAAGGGCTTTTGATCCCAGGAAAGCCTTCTTGGTCTCCTCCCTGGCTACCTGAACCAGACTCAACCCCTCTTCGGAATTGAGAAACTCCGCCTTCCATTAAACCTTAGCCTTGGCCAGAGCTTCGTCGGCTAGGATCCTCGCTTCAGCAATGCCCTCATTTTTGGCTTCCTCTCGAGCTGTCTCTATCATCTTCTTCTGGGCTTTCTTCAACCCGGCCACCTCCTCCTGCAGCTTCTTCACCTCTTTCACCTTGTCCTTAGCTAGGGCCCGCAGACGTTGTATTTTCTCTTTAAGGTCGCCATTCTCCTTAGCCAAATCGGCATGGCCCAGAGACCGAGTCGCCCTAATGGCCAAAAGAGCCCTCTTCGCCTCAGCCTGAGAGAAAATTAGAAAGGTGTTAAAATTTCGAAAGGATGCAATAAAAGAAAAGGCGGATAAGAGGGTAGCATACCCGAGCCTCATCCTGGCACCAGGATCCCAATAACTCCCGATCACTCAGCTGCTCCAAGGCTCGCAGGTCTTCGGTGGAGCATTGGCCGCTCACGTGGCGAACCGCCGCGTCTCCAGAGCAGTTCGAAACTGAGGTCCGTCGAGGAGGACCAGAACTGCGCACGGTGGGGGCTGCCGGAGCTGTGGCCAAGGCTCGGGCGGGGTTGCCTGAAATAACCACGCCTCGGCCTCGACCAGATCGAGGCCTTTTAACGAGAGGCATGTCCTCTTCTTCCGAGTCCGAGATGACCTGCCTGACCGACCGCGGCCGCACTGGTGGGGCGGCCGCAGGGGAAATCTGAACCTGGGGCGTGCTAGCTCCACCTATCTCCCGGGCTGGCGTAGTCGAGTCGGCTGCGACGTCTTCTCTGTCGGTGGCCTCGAACAACAAACGCATCATCCCTTCTGAAATAGGAAGACAAAAGTCAGATACATGAAATGGCAAAATATGATGCAGCAGTGTCAAAATAAGGAAGCCTCTTTTACCGATCTCGGAGGGTAAGGGACCTATCTCACAGGTCTCATTAAAGGTCTGCAAGACTGAAGGAGTGAGGAATTCTGTCACATTAATTGGATTTGCATTCAGAGTCGCCACTATTCTCTGAATACGGGAAGACCTGGCCGCTGCGGTCAAAGGCGGATAAGAGGGTAAGCTGTCAATAGGGTTAGGGTCAAAACCCCAGTCCCCCTCGCAATGAACGAAAAAGAATTTTTTGCGCTAGGACTTATGGGAAGTTGGAAGTTTGTGGATGAAATGGACCCCGGGCCGGGCAGCAAGGTAGAAACAGTCGGGGGGAAGGATCTTTGCTAAGAAAAGATGATAAAAAACCAGGGCTGTTGGGTCCTGGCCAGCGTAGCACATGGCCAGATTATAACATGCCATGATACGGAAAGAATTAGGGGAAAATTGAAAGATAGGGATTTTGTACATCTGAGCAATTTCCAGCATCATGGGATGAACGGGCAAGCGTAGGCCTGCGTGGAATTGATCGGCATAGAAGGCTACCCGACCTGCCGGGGGTTGGCAGGCTAAGGTGCCGGCTCGAGGGGCGTATGGATCATAGGGTTATTTAATACTATACTTATATTTAAGCTCATCTACTGAGCTTTGGCTGAGAATGGAAGTGATCTTAGGATAGTCAGGGAGCGGCAGAGGATACACTACACCCCCTGAAGAAGAGGTGGCCACAGTCGCCGGAACATTAGGTTGAGGGGAGAGAGCCGCCGTCACCTCCGGAGGATCCGGTGAGGAAGAGCGTGTGGCCTCGGTCTCCTCTAGAAAAGCGGGAGCCTCCGCCGCCTCCGAAATTACGAGCGGCGGAGGAGAGAGAGTCACCACCACTTCAGGGAGGGCAGGTGAGAGAAAAGGAGTAACCCTAATTTCCGAAGAGGATGACATTATGAAAATTAAAAGGAAAGAGTGAAGAGGGGTACCTGGCTCAAAAAAGATCGTCGGAATAATCAAGTAGTAGTGAGGAGAAATTCGCCGGAGTATTGAGAGGGACCGAGTCTCGAAAGCTTGAGGAAAAAGGAAGAAAGAAAAATTGGAAGTAAAAAGTGAAAATGAAGCCAGCGGGAATAAAAGGCAAAATGAATGATTTCACAATGTGGAAATCGAGAAAGGTGGGATTTGATGGGATTTGAACATTTAATGCGGGCAGACGAACAGGGCCCTAGAGGATAAGTTGAAGCGTTTGGGACCCTAAACTAGGGCTGACTAGGCATGTACTTGGAGGAGCGTGGTAGTACAATAGCCGTTTGGGAGCGTGTGACACCACTAAATGCCAATAATTAGCTCTGGCGATTTTTAGCGTATCCCTTGGGATTCGTACCAGTACGAGAAGCACTAAAGGGCGTGGGGCCCCGCCCGTTGGCTCTACCTCAACTCTTTTTGGGGGGGAGGAGTTGATAGGGCCATATTGGTCAGACCTTGATTGAGGTAGACCTGAAATCGGTAGCGGACAAGAGTTGATGGACTGGTGTCGAGGAAGAACGATCGAAACTCGTTCGGAAGGAAGTGGGGCCGGGGAAGACCTATTTGAGGTTTGAACTGAAAAGACAAGTAGGGACCACTTGTCAGAATCCACTAACTGAATGGTCCTTAATTCATGGACCCTGTTCCCGAGATCCCGGAAAAAGGTCCCCACTAGGAAGAGCCCATATATGCCCGACAGACCTGAAATTAGATAGGAACTGACACCAATAACAATTAGGGGTGGGATGTTAAGACTGATCTGCCCACTTAAGAAGTATCCTTAGTAAGGTGATCCTGAGAATGATAAAGCCAGAGCGGGTTTGGTCAGACCTGACCTCCAGCTTACCTAAGAGGGGACAAGCGGGACCACTTGCTCAGAATATGTTTCCCAAAACGGCCCATGATTTGCGGCATATGTTCCTAGGATCCCGGCTGGGGTCCCCACTAGGACAAGCTATAAATATCCCAACTGGGAGGCTGGGGAAGGTAAGGGTTTCTCTCAAGCATTTCTTCTTATTTTCAGGAATACACCTCAAACGCTGACTGACTTAAGCATCGGAGAGGTTTCCACCGGAAAACCACCGGTGGTCCATTCTAACTCTCGTTTGTGGTGCAGGTCGGGCGAGACATTCTGGTTTCCAGAGCGTTCCTCTGGACGTCGTATTTCAGGTCGAAACACTCATGTCGATACCTAATAACTCGATGAAATCTTCTCCACTCAAACGCTTCGTCATCAAACTCATCAACCTCCTCAACGAATTCATCTTTTTGAGTATCCTCCTCCATCCTCCAAAATTCGGCGTTGTCCCCGTCGCCTAAATTGTCTACAACCACGACTCCCATAAGCTCGTGAATGCATGATATAACAGAATCAACAAACGAACAGTCATCTATCATGGCAGGGGAAGGAGTATTTTGAATATCCTTTAGAGAAAACGTCACTTTCTCGCCCAAAATGGTCATGGTCATCCTCCCTTTGTGAACATCAATTAGCGTATGGGAGGTAGACATAAACGGGTGTAACATCCATAAATCCAATGCATTTTTATTTATTTAATTTTCATCATGCATTAAAAATATAATTCTAGTACAAGGCTCGTCGCCATAATACGACTTCCTATTTTAATTTTAAATAATCTAGGAACTCTATTTAAACGAATTTATAGTTCGTCTTCAAATAAAATTATATTATCAATTTCTAAGAAATTATTATAATTATTTAGTATTTTAATTATTTATTTAAATTACTATTGAGTCGTCTATGAAATAATTTCGATTTCTAAAATTATTATAATTTATTTATATTATAATTATTTTAATAATTATAAATAACTATTGGGTTGACAATGGAATTATTTTAGTTTTAAACTTAAGTCGTCAATTGGGATGACTCCTTTTGGACTTTAGAAACGAGCCCAACGACAAACCGAGCCCACTAAACTCCCACCCTAACTTTCCTAAATTAAGTACCATCTTTGGTTTATAAACAATCCAACCATTTGCAGTCTTTTTCTTTTCACAACCCTGCAAATCGGCCGACATTAAGTAAACTTTTAGTCTTATTCTTCTGAATTCTTGGTTTTTTAAGAACAATCATTTGTTTTTCTCCAAATCCCCATCTTTTTGCATACACGGCCGCAAGGTATATCTCAATTCTATTTTCTAAAATTTTTTCTCAAAGTAACCCCGATTCTAATAACAACCAATTCCACTGCCAAAGCCATCAATCCCCATACGTTTCCATCCAAATCCGTCAACTATCATCACCCCCAACTTTCAACCGCCGGTGAACCACTGCAGCCTCAATCGCCATGACAACACCACCCGAACACAACCCAGCAGCCCCACATTTTCAACATCACCGCCACCCATCGACCTCACGCAACCGAGTCGCCCAAATTGCCGCCTAACGCCTGCCGCCAAGCCCAAACTCCAGGACGAAGCCCGAACAAGACTCGACTGCCGATTTCTCTAAGCACGACAATCATCATCACCAAACCCGTGCCCGTAAACCTGTACGCCGCTCGTCGCCTCGCCGCCGTGCTGTAGCCAACAATCGCCGCCCATCCGCAGCCGAACCGCCACCCGATTTTCCAATCCTCAACAACCCGAACATTCAAGACGTAGCCGACACGTCGAACAATCCGGATCGCTAAGTCATCAACCACCGCCTGCCAGCCCAGACGGACCCACGGCCCGATTCAAAACTGGGACCCCACAGCCCCCACTTCGAACCATCCGGATCGCCACCCAACATTGCTGATTTTGCAACCACCGGACGAATCGCCACCAGTGGCCCACGCAGCCGAGTTGCCGCCGCCTTACCAGTCCGCCGAGCCACTGTCGTACGGTCAGAAATGAGAGGGATCCGATTCTGATCGAGGAAGATCCTCCGTGCCGGTGGAAAATCAGCCGCACCTGGGGTAGGGGGCGTCGCTATCAACCGCCGCTTGTGGCTGCTCCGGGCTGCTGCCGTCGACGGTCGAGGTAGGAAGGCTGGCCGATTTTTATGAATTTTTTTGAGAAGAAAGGAGAAGGAGACGGGTCTGAGGCAATAAGGGCTGGGTTCTGCCTTGTATACCCAGCCCACTTTCTCAAATTTCCAGTTTAACCCCAGATGACTAGCCCACTTCAATTTGAACCCCCAACTTTGCCATCCTTTCAACTTAACCCACAGCTTGCCAAAAACCTCCATCCAACCCCCAGAAACTTTATTAAAACAACATTACAGTCATTTTATTTTATTATTATTATTATTATTATTATTATTATTATTATTATTATTATTATTATTATTATTATTACTATTACTATTACTATTATGGATTTTAAATATGAAAACACTAACTAAATATATTTTCAAATCGATTAGGTGACGAGCATTAAGGGGACTTAGGATTTCAACTACGTGCATACCACTCGATTTTCCACGACATTTTTACGAGGTAGGGACCACTGGCCTATTTTATGCTAAATTTTGCTTCTCAATATTGTGCAATGTGTATCATGTAATCTAGAGTACGACTTATTTCTAAAATCGAATTTTATAGCCAAGGGTCTTTCCCAATGTGCTATCC
>BMAC01000305.1:187899-207671 GCA_014905375.1 Phtheirospermum japonicum | reverse complement strand
AGAGTTGGTTTGTCTAGATTTTCGCTTTGCTTCTCCAACACCCATCTCGCCTCGGTGGCTGTCAAATCTCCAAAATCTTCTCCTGCCACTATCTCTACTTCTCGTTTCCCGTTGTCCAATAATCCATCGAAGAAAAACTGGTTGGTCATCTCCGGAGAATAGTTGTGGTGGGGGAAAGCTTGCAAAAATGTCTTGTGACGCTCCCACGTTTCATGAAATAGCTCTCCTTCCAACTGTTCAAAGGTGGCAATTTGCCTCCGAAGATGCCCCGTAGTTTGGGCCGAATAGTACTGGTTTAAAAACTTCTCGCTGATCATATCCCAGTCAGTCAATGAGCCAGGCTCTAGGGATAGTAGCCATGACTTCGCCCTGTCCTTCATGCTGTACGGGAAACAAATCATTTGTACCTCCTCTTGGTTAAGGACATGAACCAAAAATCTTCCAACTTCATCAACAAAATAGTTCAAAAATGCCAAGGGGTCTTCATGAGCACTTCCTTGAAAAGTCGAGAGTAAGTTAAGTTGGTGCGGTTTGATATCCACTTCCCTTGCGGTTGGTCTGAGCACAATTTCTGACCTAAAAGGTACACCCTTTGGTCGCGCCAAATTGCGCTGTCTAGGTGCTCGATCTCCCCTTGGTTCCCTAACTCGGTCATTAGCTCTCTCGTAGTGGTCATCATATGAGTAATGGTTCTCGCGCTCGAATCTTCCTCCGAAATTGTTTTGCTCGTAACCATGATCTTGATTTGACAACCAATCGTTCACGTGTCTTTGATTATTAGCATACGCATTATGCTGCAGAAAAATCTTCATTCCTAATTGTTACGTTCTCGATGTTGTGTTGGCGAATAGCGTTGTTGTTCATCTCCTTGTTTCGCCTCATATTCGCCATGTTGGGTTGGTGATTGATCACGTTGTGCTGCTGGTTGACTCCTTCGTTTCTCCCTTCATCTTGTCTCGCATTCTCCATGTTTTGCTGATAATTAGCCCAATAAGCTCGCGGTAGTGGTTGTCCTTGCAACACGATTGGCTCACTCACATACCCATTTCGAATTGGGCGTGGAGGTGATCTTGGTGGCGAATCGCCGTTTCGAATCGAATGTGATCCTAACATTGTGTTGGAAACTTGGTCGCAAATAAAATTAGTTGCTGCTGACGAATCGTTCTCGAGAATAAAAACGGGTTTTGGTCGTGGTGGATTTGAAAGGTGGATGTTGTCATGAAAGGTGCAAGGTCGTGTTGAAGTGATCGCCTTCCTTGCATAAACTCAACAATACATCAACGTACCAAATGGCAAAGACCAAGCGCGAAAATAAATTAAATAAATAAAAATAAAAATAAACTAATAATTTAAAACGAAAAACATCATATATTCCTACTCGTTGCTTCCCGGAAACGACGCCAAAATTTTGAACCAAACTTTTGTGCACCCCAATTATAGACATTTAAATTAAAACACTTAAGTTTTCTTGCAAGAGTACGAGGAACTTGTAGGGTGATGATTTTGACTCGAGTCGTATCTCTCGAGGAAACAACTATTCGGTCTTTCAGATGTTTTTCTCAATTTACGAACTAAAATAAAATACATGTACATTTGGGGTTTTAAAAGATTTTGAATTGATCATTATAGCTAAAGCAATAATTAAACTAAGGATAATTAAACTAAGTATTCTAAACTATATTATCAACTACGAGTAATAATTAAATTATCAATAAAATGCAACCATGAATTAAACCTAATTAACGAATCTAAGAGCATGAACATAAGAAATTACCACTAAGCAATGTATCATATGAATCTAAGAACAAGCAACTAACATTAATCAATCGCATAAATGAACTAAAGTAATCCAATATCCAATATCCAAGCATGAAACGATTAACTAATTAAACTAGTTCTAGAAATAACTAAGAAATTAACTAAGCAATTAACTAAATAATTAACTACGAAATTAACTACATAACTAACTAAGAGTTTAGAGTACTTATTGGAACTAAGAAAAGCAGTAAAAAGCTCCAACTATTCCGGAGTCGTGCGTTGATCTTGGTCGAAAATTGAATCCCGAACGTGAATTCGATGTTTTGGATGCGTTGTTCTTCGATCCTTGATCTCCGTCTTCAAATCTCGTTATAAGATGTGGAATTATGTTTATTATAAGCTAAAATAACCTAGGAGGTCGTATGTCTTCGTGTAAAACCGAAATATGGAGGGTATTTATAGATATAACAAGTCTTGGCGCGCACGAAACCCTAAAATCGCAAAACTGGGCCGTCGCGTCGACGTTGCGTCGACCGACGCGTGCTGGGTCTCGGAGTCGACGCGGACAAGGTGTGCGCGTCGGCTGGGCGGATGCGTCGACTGACGCGTGCTTGGATCGACGCTTCAGAAAGTTGCGTCGACCTTGCGTCGACCGACGCCTCTTCAATCGATGCTTCAGGATGTTGCGTCGGTAGTGCATCGGCTCCACGTCGATCTTCGCGGATCATGACTCGCATTGACGCTCGCGTCGATTGACGCTACAGAGCGTCTTTCTCAATTTCTCGATCTTTTTGCTACTCGTTCACAGGAAAGCTCGTTCTCCATTTCTTGAACATCAACCTCATCTAATTACGCGCTGAACACTTCCGGTTACTTAGCTGTAACGAAATATAACCTATTTGCATCAATTACGATAAAATAAGTCGGAACTATAAAAGTACGGAATTACGCTTTAATCATTAAACTTATACCAAGAATAAATAGAAAAACGAACTAAAAAGCTAATAAAATAAGGACAAATCTACGTAAATCAAGGAGTTAGGGACAAATTGATGGACTGGGATTTTGTATAATCGGGATATCTCTAATATCAGTGGGTTCACCGAAAGGCGTAAAGCTGCCTGAAATTGGTCAACGAAGAAAGTCAGGTGGCCGGCTTGGGCCTGATACGCCATTACACCGCCACTGGGGTCAACCAATTCAAACTCCTCCGACACTTGGTTTTTATATCTCAGATTTTCTACCGTTTTATCATTTAAGATGGAACGGATATATGGCCGACCAGGAATATAGGGGGGATACTCGAAAGAGGACGGCGACGAAGGAGTCGACGCCGCCGGTGAAGGATTTGCGGAAAAGGAATCAGTAGTAGAAGAAGAAGATGATGGCGTTGGCATTATTGGAAAGTAAGAAGGATCAGAAAAGTACCTGGCAGAGAAGATGATCGGAAAGTGATGAGCTTGAAGAAGATACTGAATTGTTGTTTCGGAGAGAAAAGGCAGAAAGCAGGACCACTGTGAGTTGATAATATGAAAAGTGAGGAAGAAAGAGAAAATTACGGGGATAAAAGGGAAAGAGGATTTTCAAGAAATGGAAATCGAGGAAAAAGCGGGATCTTGATGGGATTCCCGCATTTAATTCCTGTTAGAGGAACAATACCCTAAGAGACGTGTTGAGAATTGTAACCGCCTCTGACCTATCAAAGGTACAGTACTCGAGGAGACGTGTTGGAGTGGTAACCGTTTTTGGAATGGGAAATGTCACAAATAAGTCCAATGATTTGACCGGGTCAAAAAGGCGAATTTTTTAGGATTTGAGCAGATAAGGAACCCGAGAAATCAGGTAGAACCCTAACGGTTCCAAAGCAAGCCCTGGAAAGCTATCTCTTTTAGGGGCGGGGGGGACTGGTTGATGTGCTCTGAACTAATGCTAGTAGGAGCGCCGGACCTGGTTGGAGAGACCTGGTCTAACACTGCGAAAGGTATGCAATCTCAAGCTTTTCTCATTGCTTTCCTGAGTATTAAGAATTTCCTGCTTAACTGACTTAAGCATCAGAGGGTTTTCCACTGGGAATCCTCCGGTGGTCCTTTCTAACGTGTTGTTTGGGCAGGTTAGAAGATCTTTTCAAGGAGGAGATCAGCGTTTTCTCAAGTATATTTTTCCGGTAGAAACACAAGGGAGTTGGTCATAAAAGTAGTTAGAAGTAGTGTGTAACTACGTTGGTATGTTAGGAGGAAGTCAAATTTTGTAAGTTCAAGTAGTTCGTGCGCAAACAATATTTTAATCAAAAAGTTCTGAGAGGAAGAGGGATTTTCTCTCGTACAAAGCTATCTCTTTCTTTAGTATTTCTTGCTTCAGCACTATTTTATGTTTTTACATATGATAACATTTTTAGCACAATATTCTGATAACTGGATAATTTCAACTGTCATCATATGTTTCTATTGTTTTTACAAGATAATGATCGTTGCGGACAAAGTGGAGGGGCAAACCCCTAGGGATCGCTGTTTTTATAACAGTTCTCCAGTGTTATAGCACGAGCTATCGATGAAGCGGTAGAAAAAAGATTGGATAGCATGGGCACGCCACCGTTAGCACTAGCTGTGGGAAAAATCTAGCGGGAGAAACTATGGGTAAGCCGTTTCACGGCTCGGGAGCACGAGATGATGAGAGCACAGCTGTGTCAACTGACTACACTTTCAGCAAGAATGCATCCAACTTACCAGAAGTGGTAGAAGGTCTGAATAAGGAGGTGAGGGAGCTAAAGAGGAAATTAGAAAGCAGTGCCCCCTCTGCAAGAGTTCGACGGGCGACCCCATTCGCGAAAGAGGTCTTGAGAGATGACTTATCCGTTGGTTACCAATCGATGGGATTCAAGTACGATGGTACTTCCGCTAGATCATTTGTGCAGATTTAAGAATTCAGCAGTGGTGTACCGATTTTCAGACGCAGTAATGTGTAAGGTCTTCTCCACTACCTTTACCAAGTCAGCACAGCTCTAGTTTAGTCAGCTACCACCAAGGTCGATACACAGTTTTGATGAGTTCAGCGCGGCTTTCTTACACCTGTTCGCTAGTTGTAGGAAATACCAAAAAATGGCATTGGAACTATTCAGCATCAAGCAGAAGGAGCGAGAAAGTTTAAGAGCTTATATAAAGAGGTTTACTATGGCCAAATTGGAGGTCCCGTCAGCCTTAGAAGAAATGCTAATGAACGCACTAGCTCAGGGTCTAAAAAAGGGTGATTTCTTCAAGTCCTTGGTGGTGGAACCCTCGAGGAGCTTCAAAGACCTCTTGGCTCGAGATGAGAGATTCATTCACTTGGAAGAAGCTTTGCAAGTAAAAGAGGAGTTTGACAGGCGTAGAGAGAAAAGAGAGGAGGTCGATAGGAGAAGGGAGAAAGGAGAAGATCGGGGATCGGGTAAGAAATTCAGGCCTAAACCGATGATTAGTAAGGCACGAATGGATTGGTATACGCCCTTGGATCTCCCGCAGGATGAAGTTTTCGTGGCGATCAAGCATAGAGCTGATTTGAAATGGCCCCGAGCATATTCGGTGACCCCTAGAAGAGAAAAATCTGATAAGTTTTGTCGTTTCCATAAAGATTACGGGCATACCACAGAACAGTGTACTCACCTAAGGGATGAGAAAGAGAGGATTATTCAAGCAGGGCATCTGAAAGATTTTGTATACACAGAGCGAAATAAGAACAAGACGAGCAACAAGAAAGGAGGGAGACGTTTTTTGCCACCACGTCGGGTGGAGCCAAGAAATGAAGAGAAGGAGAGGTATCCCCCGAAGAGAGGAGTGATTAACATTATTGTGGTAGGACCTCGAGATGGTGACTCCAACAGGTTGAGAAAAGTGTATGTCAGAGCAGCTGAACCGAAAAGGAGAGGATGACTTGAGGTCGGGTAAGTAGCTGACAGTCCTATCATACATTTCGAGCCGCAAGATGTGGGTGAGTTCTTGAGGCCCCATGTGGATGCTTTATTTATTAGAGCGATGATAGATAATTACGAGTTAGGATTCATTTTTGTCAATACGTGAAGTTCAACTGATATCCTATTCTTAGATTGTCTGGAGAGAATGGACCTCGAAGAAAAGTTATATCCGGTGTAGACTTCCTTAATCGGGTTCGTAGGAGGCACCATACAGACCCTGGGATCGATAGTGCTTTTTTGTTTCCTTAGGGGAGGCACCCTTCCATAAAACTAAGATGATTCTATTCCTATTTGTTGACGCGCATTCGGCGTACAATGCCATGCTAGGAAGACCGTCGCTTAGTAGCTTCCAGACTTTGGTATATCTATCTACCACATGAAGGTGAATTTCCCAGTGAAGGGTGAGGTAGAAGAGGTCGGCAGTGACCAATACACCTCGAGGAAGTTGTATGCGCAAAGTGTCAAACAAGGTAGACAGAAGGATATGCTTGGTGAAGCAAACACCTGAGGGTCCCAAGTTGCCGGACGAGTCAAAAGAGCACGTAGAGACAAATGAGATGTTAATGATGGTGGAGATAGTCCCAGGAGAAGCACATAGAACTGTGAGGGTAGGAACCACCTTATCTCCGTAGATCTTGAAATAGTTAGCTAGCTTTTTGCTCAGTAATGTGAATGTATTCACCTGGTCGCCCAATGAGTTGGTAGGGATTGACCCGTTTATGGCAGAGCATAGGATCAACATCAATCCTCCATTCATGCCAGTTAAGCAGAAGAAAAGAGACTTCGGGGCCAAGAAAGAAGCCATTATCTGGGTAGAGGTGCACAAGCTGCTGGAAGCAAAATGCATTAAGGAAATCCAATTTCCGGAGTGGCTGTCCAACGTTGTGTTGGTCTCCAAGCTGGAAGATAACTGGAGAATGTGTGTGGATTTAAGGGACTTGAACAAAGCCTGCCCTAAAGACCATTACCCTTTACCAAGAATCGACCAGCTTGTGGACTCAACCTCGGGGTGTGAGCTGCTAAGCACGATGGACGCCTCCCAAGGCTATCACCAAATAAGATTAGCAAAAGAAGACCAGAAGAGGGTCATTTTCATCACACCTTTCGGCACCTACTGTTATGTGGTAATACCTTTTGGTCTTAAGAATTCAGGGGCTGCGTACCAAAGGCTGGTAGACAGGATGTTCTCCCAGCAATTGGGCAAAAACATGGAGGTGTACGTAGACGATATGATGGTAAAGAGTGTCAAATCAGAGTCGCACATAGCTGATTTAGCAGAAACTTTTCACACATTGAGGAAATACCGTATGAAGTTGAATCCAAAGAAATGTGCATTTGGGGCCAGGTAGGGGAAATTTTTAGGGTACATGGTAAACGAGAGAGGGATTGAAGCCAATCCTGAGAAGATTCAAGCTATCCTGGATATGGTGGCCCCCCCGAAAATCCTGAAAGAGGTTCAGCGCCTAACAAGTCATTTGGCAGCGCTGAATAGGTTCATCTCTCAAGCTGCAGAACATAGCCTTCCTTTCTTCAGAGTGTTGAGAAAGAACCCGGGATTCTGCTGGAACGCCGAATGTCAAAAAGCTTTTGACGAGCTCAAGGCTTATTTATTTGAAATGTATCTACTTAATAAACCTAACCCGAGAGAGACGTTGTACCCATACATGTCTGTAGGAGAATCCGCAGTAAGCACGGTGCTGGTAAAGGAGGAAGGAAAAAATCAAACCCCGGTATACTATGTCAGTAAAGCGCTCAAGGGGGCGGAGCTTCGTTATGCTAAGATTGAAAAGGGAGCTCTAGCTCTAGTAGTCACATCTAGACGACTGAGACCGTATTTATTCGCTCACAAAATAGTGGTTCGAACTAACCTCCCACTGAAATCGGTCCTCAGTAAGCCGGAGACGTCGGGTAGACTAATCAAATGGGTGATTGAGATGGGTGAATTCGAAATTGAATTCCAGAACCGAGTAGCTATCAAGGCTCAAGCTTTGGAAGATTTCCTGCAAGAGATGACGCAACCTTAGGAGGTGGAAGGTAGGTGGACAATCTTTGTCGATGGATCCGCAGGACATGTCGGGTGCGGAGCAAGAATAGTGCTGATTAGCCCAGAAGGGGATGAAATGGATTACGCTGTCCACTTAAATTTTCGAGCATCCAATAATGAGGCGTAGTACGAGGCATTTATAAGAGAAATACAGATGGCTATGGAATTAGGATCCAAGAGAGTCTCGGTATATTTGGACTCACAATTGGTATATAAGCAAACCAGGGGTGAATTCGAGGTACGAGAAGAACGCATAAAAAAAATATGTCAAAAAATTCATGAGATGTCAGAAGAGACTAGAGCACTTGGAAATGGTGCAGATTCCAAGGCAGGAAAATGAGCGTGCTGATTATTGGACGAAGGTAGCTAGCTCGGCAGTGGATTGAAAAGAAAGGAAAATAACTCTCTTGATGGCACCCAAAGAGTTGACATATAATACTGTAGCCGAACTAAAAGAAGCGGGGGATTGGAAGGCGGAGATAAAGGCATATTTAGAGAAGGGGACTCTTCCTGAAGATCGAATTTTGGTAGATAGTCTTAAGATACGAGCTACACATTTCTGTCTGATAGGAGAAAAATTATACGAAAAAGGATTTAGGGTACCCTTACTTAAGTGCTTAGGGATGAGAGAAAGCGAACAGGTGCTTCGGAAAATGCACGAGGGGTGTTGTGGCAACCATATGAGCGCTAGATCTCTAGCTCAGAAGATCTTGAGAGCAGGGTACTTCTGGCCGTACATGAAAGCAGATGCAGAAAAGATGGTAAGGAAGTGCAAGCACTAGTGCAGAAACTGCATTCTAGAACAGAACATCCTGGTGCATCTAGAAGGGTATTTAAAATACTGTTCTGGACTAGAGTTTCCAGAACGGTTTTTGAAATTACCGTTCTGGATAGACGATTTTCCAGATCGGTATGCAATTACCGTTCTTGACTGCGGACATTCAAGAACGGTTATTGAAAAACCGTTCTAGACTATGCCTACATCCAGAACGGTATTTAATTACCGTTCTGGAGATTGTGCAAGTACAGATCGTTATTAAGAATACCGTTCTGGATTGAAAACCAATCAAGAACGGTATTTATAAAACCATTCTCAATTGTCTTGATCAATTTAATCAGCGAAAATAAATTTTTTTGCCGCCCATTATTTTTAATTTCCAGAACGAAGTATGGAAAACCCTTCTGGATATGATCGATGATACAGAACAGTAAAAAATACCCTTCTCGATATTTCCCGATACAGAACGGTATATGAAATACCGTTCTCTAAATATCCCGAAACAGAACGGTAATAATATACCGTTTTCAATATGAATTTAATTAAACTTAAAATTTTAATATGTTTCAGCCCCTTTTTTTTAGCAAAAGAAAACAGAGCCCGTTTTTTTTTTTTATTTCTCTTACTTTCCAAAAATTTTCCCCCCCGTTCCCACCTCGCTCCGTCAAGCCGCCGCTTCCAGCTCAAACCTGAAGAAGACAGAGTTAAATTGAGTCCATCATCGGCGTTTTATCAAGTAAATCGAACCATTGCTGATTTGGAAGGTGGCTCAATCAGGTTTTTCTTCTGCTTCTAGGGTTTCTGGTTTGTTCATTTTTTTTTAATACTTGTATAATTGAGTCGAACTACTTGTGTAATTGAGTGCAATTTCTTCTTCTTCTTCTAGGGTTTATGATTCGAACCCAATTTTTTTATTTTCTTCGTTCTTTGTTAGATTCTTAGTTTAGGGTTTTTGGTTAATTTTTATTTTTTCGACAATTTTTATGGTCTGAAGTTTGTAATTTGAGATATCATTCCAAGAATAAGGTGCCTATATTTCTTCCTTATTGGCCATTGATAGATCAGACTATGACCTCTTTTTGTTGAGATTCGGTCAAATAAGTAGGAATCAGGAATCTTCCCCTTTGCATTTCTTATATGAAAAAGAAAAGCTCTAGGAGCCTATTCTGGATATCTGGCATTTCAACTAAGAGTCAGTTTTTGTTTGAAAGATGTTGATGCTGATGGTAGTTCTGGTAGATGCTGATGCTGATGGATATTCTGGATATCTGACATTTCTTATAAAATGACTCTAACTTGAAATTTTTGTCTATAGTATTGTATATTGCAAAGATTAATTTGACTTATGCTTGATATAAATCTAGTATACGCATTTGAGAACTGATCAATGGATATGGAGTCTTATTTATATTATATTGTTTTCCTGAAGACAAAAGTTTTGTAGAAGGAGGATACATAGTGGTAAAGCACAATTGTAGACATCCAGATAATGAGGAGTAGTTGTGTTTTGATGATCTTCTTATATCAGTAGGGTTATTATAATTGGAAGTTATAGATGGAGTAAGTCAAGGATTTTTATTTGGGAATGTAATAGATGTTATAGAATAAGAGGTTTGGTGTGGTGCTGGAAATGTATTTAATATTCGTGTACTAGTGATTGGGATTATAAGTAATATCTGAAGGAAATAAGGGTTCATAATAGCTTCATATCAAAAGTAAACTCTTCTTCCCATAACTAAACATCCCTAGATAAAAAGGTTCTTTGATCTTGAAGATCATACAGTTTGTATCCTCTAGTTCAAAATGGATAATCATTAAAATGCACCTCGATAGGTCAAAAGTATTATTTATTTATCGCACCTGTTCTCTGCAGGCTTTTCTCAGAGGTAGATTCTTAAGGAATGAAAGATCAATCCCGGACAGGAGACCATCTTCTGTGGCTGCAACAGAACTAGGATTGTTAAGGCAAAGGCATACAGTTTCTGGCCTCAGGTAATTAAGAGCTATGAGTAATACCTTATCCGCTCGACATTGTAATTGAATATTTTAATACCGTTATCTGAACAAGTAGAAATATATTTCCACATTAAGGATTACAACTTTGAAGCTTTTAACAGTAGTTAATATATTGTAACTCATATGTGTTTGAATATGAATATACTAGATTATGTAGTATGTGATGAACAGATATGAATAACTTAACACAGATAGAAAGATGCCAGCAATTAATCTCAAATATCGCATCCTACTTGTATACCTAGTTCYAGTTCATGTTTTGGTTTCCATGAGTATTTGGTTAATTAGCTGCTTATTTAAGTGTGCAGTTATGATTTTTGAGGTGTTTGAAATGGTTGGATGACTGATGAGTTGTGAAGCATATGAATAATGATCTTAAATAAAAGAYGTGAATGTGATAGAGAATTTGGAATATATGATTTRCCTGCGTCATGWTGAGTATGTGTATATTTGCACATGGTTCGTTTGTGTGTTTTAAATTGTTTATCATCTCGTATATCTAATATCATCACTGGATGCCAAGAGAATTGATGATTTTCGTAGTGGACATTATTGGTGTGTATTTTTAAGATACATACTTGGAATACATAATAATCTTGTAACACAGTTTGGGGTATATTAATTATACGATCATATTGAGAAAATTTTACTTTGAATTCGACTATTTTGTGACACTTTCTGTCTCATAATTCATTATTTACCACTAGAATGTGTCTTAGCACTTTTTTTAGGTCTACCAGAAATTTTCTTTGGTTTCTTTCATTTTATGCTCAATTTTGGGACTAACAGTGCATAATTGGTTCTTATCAGTTGATTCCTGATATTTTTTATTTTTATTTTTTAATATTAGAACTAAAATTGCAAATTATAAACAAGATGAAACATGTAGAGTAAAATCGGATGGTTAAATAGGACTCTGACAAACGTCACTTCCATTATCACTCCTTCACAATTAATCACATCCTCGAATTCCTTGAGCTTGAAACATTCCTTGAGTTTGACTTTAAATTTTCAAATCATTTAAAAAAATATCAATATTTAGCATCTTAATATGTTTGCGAACACCTCGTTAAAAAAYTACCYTGTTGAGAATAATAGATACTGACCTCAGCAAATACTGTCCTGTTTCAATATTATGGAATGGAGAGAAAAGATAACTTGTGAATAAATCATTGTTAAGCGATCATTCGGAAAATAAACTCAGGTAAAATAAGGGGGTGGGGGTGAGATAGAGAAAGGTGACGTTTGGGACTGTTAGAAATACTTTCTATTTTTATTAGTTGTTGTTAATGGTTCATTGTGATTGTGTTAACTTTTCCATACCGTCCGTTGTCTCGACATTGAGGTCTGCACCTCTGGCTAGAATCGATCTGCATTTCTCAAAGTCGAAATCAATTTCATTACTATCCTCGAGTGGCAGCACATGTGAGCTCCCGCTGAACATGTTTTTGTATCCTGATTTGGCATTTAGTGCATCAACCCCTCTTATTGCTGCAACAAAATCGACAATTCAACAAGTGATGAGAAAACAATAATTAATTTTTCGTGTTCAAATTTATTATATATAGCTGGCTCATATATAATATAATAGAGTGTATATATACATATGGCAGCTGCAGCCGTTAGAGTTAGGATCTCGCTTGCGCTTGTGCCGCTGATGGCCGAACCTATTGCATCAACCTAATTCCTCAAGAAATGTGACTCATGAATGAGTATTATACATCTTTATCATTTTGTTCTGATGAAAGATTTCTACTCATGTATACATTACTGTGGGTATTTTGATCGTCAACATATATACATATATATATATATATCTATCTTTTGTCATTCAAACTCATGAAATGAAAATATTCTTCCATTAAATTATTTGTCTTCATGTCATGAACCGTTGATTTCTTTTATCAGCATCAAATTTGACTATCTGTAATAGATTTATCAACTTTTCCAATTGTTATTTATTAATAACACCAATAAGTTGCACAGTCTGATAGATTTAAAAAAAAAATTTATTGTATATGTAGTGATCGTAGCAGCGGAAGTGGTGCTGATTTTGTAGCTGGGTTCATTTTAGGAGATGCGGTATTTAGAACACTTGCATATATATTAGCTCCACAGGTGAGTATAAAATAAATTTAAATTTAAACCCGGTTTTAGATTTTTGTCCCAATATATATATGTGTGTGTGTGTGTATTTCTGAAGCTCTTTCATGCTCTAGTTGATGGCCCTATACTATATTTATATGAGATAATGTGTTTGCCCTTATAGATGTACAAGCTATAAATTGTGCTGCATGAAAATTCAGAAACTATAATATTGGGTTAATCACAGAAAGTGCATCAGGGTTTTGACCTAAACACACACACACACACACACACACACACACACACGTCACTCAGATACATTAGCATCGTTGCTACTCTTTGCCCACCACGATTCAAATTAAACTGTAAGAATTGTGCCATATATCATATGTGTTACTTAAATACGTGAATGCCCAAACAGAATGATCTAAATCCATAACAAAATGGCGGAAAGGCAAATAAATTAACTTACCAGATCCTCGAGATAGTCATAATGTGGCTTGTAATACTGTATTTTATCATACCTGTACAGCAACATATGTAATTATATAGCCTTGATTTTGAAATTTACATAAATATAGACATCGGTTTGCAAACCGATTTCTAAAGAACTGGTATTTCTAAAGAACGTGTATTTATAAAGAACTGGTATTTCTATAGACATCGGTTTGCAAATCCATTTATTTATCTAGTGATCTGCTGATCAAATGCGTCGAGCTCTCGGGCTTTTTGAAGGGTTAGCCTCTCCTCTTCTTCTTCTTTTTCATGCTTCTGTTGGGCAACGTGGGCCGATTGCTTTCTGCGGATAAATATATTTTTTTGTAATTGAGGAAAAGTAAACAAGGTTACGAAGTTGTATAAATTTCCTAAAGTTTACAACACCTGTGTAAGGGATCTAATTTCAGGACAAACTCATGGTAGACCTTTTGTGCATTGTTCTCTCGAATCTAACAAAAGACAATTTACACAAAAATAGTTTAGATGCGTAGGCTTTTAGAGTTATTTTGAGTTTTGGGTTTATCATGTCAACAGAGAATGGTATGATAATCCGATTTAACATGGCGTAAATAGAATCCAAAGTTACCTATAGCAAGCTATGATCATGGGCCTTCTATTATGGGGAACACCAATAAGGCAACTGTAACAAGTACATAAAGCAACCAGAATTCCAGGTTTTCTTCAAGATTACCATTCAACTTTGCACATCATTCTCTCTTAAAAGGCGTGAAAAGACTGAATCTCAGACTATACCAATCAGGATTACACCCATGCAATAATAATCCACATGAAAGAAGGGAAGGACCTCACTTTAAAGGCATTTTTGGAGGGATTGATTCCTAGAAACATTTACCTTTTAAAAAAAGGTACAATCTTGCAATTAAACTTCTCCCAACTCAAATTGCCAAACTATTTGCCAAATCATTACTGACGTAAACAAACGGCATACATACTTTTCATTAATCTATTCTGATTGCGTTTTCTGTTTAAGTAATATTTATTTTAACGAGTTAAATGTTTTTCTTAATGTTTCTAGTTAGTATCATTTGTATACAGCAAGATAAAATTCATAAATAATTACTAATCATCAGTAACACGTGATTCAACTATTATTTACAAAGTTCTCTCTTTTTCAGGTGGAGAATATAGCGGATAACATTTTCGATCTTGTCCCCTCAATCGGCGTTTACATATCTGGAAAATGGCCGTCGACTTCAACTAAATCCTCAACACAGCTCGTCTCTGCTATATTCACCAGGTAATAAGTCACTGAATGTACACCTCCATATCTGCAATTTCGTCTTGACGCTAAATGTGGAATTGGGCTTTGTCAAGAGTGGTTATTGAGTGAAGTTGCAGAGATTAAATTCATTCTTGTTCTGGAAAATGTAGGGGCTGTAGTGATACTTGTGTTGGAAAACTGGAAAAAAAATGCAATAATATGTTTTAACGAGGCATGAAAGGATCAGCCTTTTGTTTTTTGCATTAGTGAATTAGTACATAACCATGAAAAATGTGATAGACATTTATGGATCAGCCTTTTGTTTTTTCGCATTAGTGCACAGTACATAACCATGAAAAATGTGATAGAAATAAATGTTGTTGGTCTCTGTTCATTTCCATGTCTTATATTGAGAGTTTTAAATAATTTTGGTCCGGAGAGTTTTATATTGAGAGATGTCTACCTCAACACTAACTATATAGTTATTAAAAATTCAACCCTAATTTTTGAAACAATTAAAGTTTAAGCCCAAAACTGAAACTTGTTTTTGAAATAAAACACAATCATCTATAATTTTGACATTGAAACCTAATACTAAAAATAATTCCTAATCAACCAATATGTTAATCATATTTTCCTAAAAAAAAACCCGAATTAACTAAAAAACTAAAACTGAACCCTAATTTTCAAAGTAATTATAGTTCAGCCCCAATTTCTACAATAATTGCTAATCAAACCCAAATTATACCTAAATTTTGAAATAATACTTAATTCAGCCCCAATTTTAATTTTCAATTTTTTTAATTGATTAAGATTCCCGAATTAACTAAAAAACTAAAACTGAACCCTAATTTTCAAAGTAATTATAGTTCAGCCCCAATTTCTACAATAATTGCTAATCAAACCCAAATTATACCTAAATTTTGAAATAATACTTAATTCAGCCCCAATTTTGAATTTTCGATTTTTTTAATTGATTAAGATTCCCGAATTAACTAAAAAACTAAAACTGAACCCTAATTTTCAAAGTAATTATAGTTCAGCCCCAATTTCTACAATAATTGCTAATCAAACCCAAATTATACCTAAATTTTGAAATAATACTTAATTCAGCCCCAATTTTGAATTTTCGATTTTTTTTAATTGATTAAGATTCCCGAATTAACTAAAAAACTAAAACTGAACCCTAATTTTCAAAGTAATTATAGTTCAGCCCCAATTTCTACAATAATTGCTAATCAAACCCAAATTATACCTAAATTTTGAAATAATACTTAATTCAGCCCCAATTTTGAATTTTCGATTTTTTTTAATTGATTAAGATTCCCGAATTAACTAAAAAACTAAAACTGAACCCTAATTTTCAAAGTAATTATAGTTCAGCCCCAATTTCTACAATAATTGCTAATCAAACCAAAATTATACCTAGATTTTATGATCTGGTAGAAACGAGAGTTGAATGTTGTAATTCACTTTATGTAGGTATGGACCGTAGTTGGATAAATGGTGTACGATCAACTGAGGAATATGAGAGTGGGGTTAATGAGTTTATAGAGTTTGCTAAGACTCATGCTCCTAATAATAATGGGAGGTACTATTGTCCATGTGTGAAGTGCTTGAATAGTCAGCGATTAAGTGTTAGAGAAATCAGAGAACATGTGATTTGTGATGGTTTCAACAAGAACTACACACGATGGATATGGTACGGTGAATTTGACATGCCAGATGCAACCCAGACTAAAAAGATGCCCTCAATGAAGATGTTGATGAAGAGATGTATGATAGAATAGAAGAGATGATTAATGATGTTGTACCAGAGGCATTTGAGCAAGCACATGCAAATAAGAGTTACGATTCCTTGTCAGCCGATGCCGAGAAACCTCTTTACCCGAGCTGTAAAACCTATTCCCGATTGTTTGCGATATTGAAACTTATTAAGTTGAAGGCGGCGCATGGGTTGAGCGATAAGTGTTTTACGGAGTTGCTTGGCTTGTTGAAGGGGATGCTTCCAGAGGATAATGAATTGCCAGAATCTAACTACGAAGCGAAGAAGATTTTGTGTCCTCTAGGCCTAGGATATAAGAAGTTTCATGCATGTCCTAACGATTGCATTCTCTACAGAAAAAAATTACAAAAATTTGCACGAGTGTCCAAAATGTGGAACTTCCCGTTACAAGAAGAATAATGATGATGATGCTATTTGTGATGGTGGTAAAATAAAATCACCATCGAAGGTTTTACGGTATCTCCCAATAATACCAAGATTCAAACGCTTGTTTGCGAGTCCAACCGAGGCTAAGAACTTAAGATGGCATGCCGATGAGAAAATCGATGATGGAAAACTTCGACACCCGAGTGATTCGCCTCAATGGAAGAAGATGGATCAATTATATCCTTATTTCGGCAACGAGCCAAGAAACCTAAGGCTAGGACTGTGTACGGATGGGATGAATCCGTACGGTAATTTGAGTAGCCAACATAGTTCATGGCCAGTTCTACTTGTAATTTACAACCTTTCTCCGTTAATGTGCATGAAACGCAAATACATTATGCTGTCTATGATGATTTCGGGACCAAAACAACGCGGAAATGACATAGATGTCTATTTTCAGCCGTTGTTGGAGGACTTGAAAAATTTGTTCGTGGAAGGCGTTGATGTGTACGATGCATACAAAAAAGAAACCTTCAAGATGCGGGCAATGCTCTTTTGTACGATTAATGATTTCCCAGCATATGGCAACTTGTCCGAGTATTGTAATAAGGGCCATAAAGCATGTCCCAAATGTGGAGAGCACACTGATTTTCATCAGCTTGAGCATGGCAAGAAGACAGTGTACCTCGGGCATCGAAAATGGCTTGAATCAGCCCATCCATATCGTCAATTGAGGAAAGCTTTCAACGGTAAAAAAGAGGAAGAAAAAGCTCCAGAGACATTAACTCCTGAGCAAGTCTATGACCAGGTGAAAGACATTAACGTGATATTTGGTAAGACACAAAAGAAAAATCCGGTCGAGAAATGCTTGTGGAAAAAGAGATCGATTTTTTTCGAGCTTCCATATTGGAAGAGTCTTGAGGTGAAGCATTGTATCTATGTGATGCATTTGGAGAAGAATGTGTCAGATAGTCTTCTCAGAACGCTTCTCAATATAAAAGGTAAGAGTAAAGATAGTGTGAATGCACGAAAGGACATGGTTTCTATGGGAATACGAAGGGATTAGCTCCAGTGTCTCATGGGAATAGGACTTATTTACCACCAGCTTGTTACACATTATCGAGAAGTGAAAAAAAGAGTTTATGTGAATGTTTGCGTGGTGTTAAAGTGCCTCAGGGATTTTGTTCGAACGTGAAGAGACTGGTGTCGATGAAAGATTTGGAATTGCTAGGCTTGAAGTCTCATGACCATCATGTGTTGATGCAACAACTCTTACCGATTACTATTCGAGGTATTTTGCCGAAAAAAGTGAGAAACACCATAAGCAGATTGTGTTTCTTCTTTACTGCGATATGTAGTAAGGTCATCGATCCTCAAGTTTTGGATGATTTGGAGAAGGACGCTGCAATTATCTTGTGTCAACTTGAAATGTATTTTCCACCCGCTTTTTTTGACATAATGGTGCATTTGATCATTCATCTAGTGAGTGAGATAAGAGAATGTGGCTCGGTGCATTTACGGTGGATGTATCCGTTTGAGCGATATATGAAAATACTAAAGGGGTACGTCAAGAACCCTTATCGACCTGAAGCTTCTATAGTTGAACGTTACGTCGCAGAAGAGGCCATTGAGTTTTGTAGTCAATATTTGTCCGAAAGAGAATCTGTTGGTCATCCAAAATCTCGCCATGAAGGTAGAAGTCTTGGTAAGGGAACACTTGGGGGAAAATTGAAGAATGTTGATCGTGAAGAAGTGCTACAAGCACATTTGAACATTCTGAATAATACTCCTGAAATCCAGCCTTATTTAGATGCACATAAGGCATTGATAAAGGAACAAAACCCTCGAAAAACTGAAATGTGGTTGGTGAATGAGCACAACAATACTTTCTTGCCTTAGTTGAAGGGTCACGTTACGAATGAGGTTTATACATCTGATTTAGTTAGATGGTTAGCTAGTGGTCCCAATTTTGACGTCTTGTCATGGCAAGGGTACGACATCAATGGGTATTATTTCTACACGAAGGAGCAAGATGATAAAAGCACTATGCAAAATAGTGGCGTTACACTTGAAGCTGAGTGTATGCATTTCTCAAGTTCGAAAGATAAAAACCCTCTACGTGCAACGAGCTCATATTTTGGGATTATTGAGGAAATATGGGAGATTGACTACGTTAAATTCAGGATTCCTGTTTTCAAGTGTAAATGGGTTGGTAATAATGGCGTGAAGGTAGACGAGTTTGGAGTTACATTGGTTGATTTTAGTAAAGTAGGATCTAAAAATGAGCAATTTGTCATGGCATGCCAAGCTAAACGAGTATTTTATGTCACCGATCCGAGTAACAAAAACTTGGCAGTAGTCTGCAACGGCAAAAGAATAATATCTACTGATGGTAATGACGAGTTATCTTTAGATATCGACGAGTTTCCTGCCTTCTCGTCACTTCCGGACATGGATTCAGAACATGAAACCGATGATTTTCGTGCCATTAGGGTCGATCATTGTGAAGGGATTTGGGAAAATATACCAACTAATTAGGTATTAAGTTTGAATTTTTTTTATAACATTATTGTCTATTTATGCGTTGATATTTCTTTTATTCATTTTTCTTTGTACATTTTTTTAATTTATCAAATATTTGTACTAATTTCAACAAGTTGGTTAATGTTATTCATGAATCACCCTTCTTGATATCTTTTAATTTTATTGTGTAAACAGGCTATGTTAACAGGCATGGAGGGTCACATTGATGATGATGGTCATCTTCCATCTTCCGATCAGCCGGGCACTTCAGTTCATCCGACCAGTACTCGCCAACCTCGCAGACCGACACGCATGGCAAGGATGATTTCAAGAAATCAGGGTAAATGGAAGGTTTTAATCGACAAGCATCGATTTCAGGCTATTGGACCCAATAAGACGACTATCGACAACTGGAGTAGTTATTTGGGCTTCTTGGGAAGAAAAGAGCCAAGTATACTAATCGGTTCGTGGAAGCAAGTGACAGAGGTCACTATTCAGGATCCGCAAAGGAGATTGGTTGCATATCCGCCAAGGGAGTAATACTTTTGCGGATCAGGATCCGGATCTTTTGGCCCCTCACGATGAAGACAATGATGAACATGAGTTATATGTTGAGGATCCGCAAAGGAGATTGGTTGCATATGGCCGTCTTGTCGACTTGGGGTCAATTGTTCACCACAAGAAAATAAAAGTTGATGAGGTGAGAGTGACAGTAGTACGAGTTGTAGTAGAAGATGCTCAAGTTCCATTCCC
>BMAC01000305.1:166920-178838 GCA_014905375.1 Phtheirospermum japonicum | reverse complement strand
AACTCTTTTTCACAATTAGGCGGCCGCCAGGACGGCTATTTTGGCAGCTCGAGCAACGAGTTCCATGATGAACTCTGACCTGGCCCGGGAGCATAAGGCGCTGCAAGAGAAAGAGAAGCGCTTGCATGCTCTAGCTAAGGAGCGAGGGTCTGAGCTGAAAAAGCCAAAAGCTGAGATGGTAGAGATGAAAAAGGCCAAGGCAAAAGTTGTTGAGATGGCCCATAGTGAGGCACGAGATGAAGCTCTAGCGAGGGTAGGAGCTTGGCTGACGAAATTTTGGCCAATGCTCGGTAAGGATGGGAGACGGAGTTTCTGAACTTCGAAAAGGGGTTAAAATTGATCCAGCATACCCGGGAGGCGACCCGCCAAGCTTTCCTGGGATCTAAAGAGCTCTATGCATTGCTCGTCCCAGAGGTGATAGCCTACTATCATTTTGGACTAGATGCCCAGACCAAATGGGCCACAAATCTCCCTGACCTTCCCTTTGACCGAAATCTGCCCCTCAAGACGCTTCCCAAGCCAACCTCCTTCACTCATGTGCCCGAGCGGGATCATCTGCACAAGCTTGAGGCACCTGAGTTTGCTGAGCACGTCCTCGCCCCTCTTTATGCTCCAGAGCCAAAGCAGTCTCATCCAGACCAGGCCTTCACCCTTGCTCTTCCTGAATCTACTCCTTCCCCCACCTTCGCCGGTCTTGGCGAGCCGCCTGGTGGGGCCTCCCCAGGAGATTTGCCCGCTGAGGAAGCCGTGGATCAACTGGCGGCAGAGCTAGACGTGGAGACTTAGATGCAGTATAGGTTGGCCTGCTTTTGCCTTCTTTTTTCTTTCCAATTTGATTTGTAATATGTTTGTCATTTTTCAGAATAATAATCTTGTACTTTTTTAGAGTTTCCATGAATTACGGAAACCCTAAAGTTCTCATGAATGCTTTCTTTTATATATACTTTGTTGCGCCGCTTTTATATATATATGTGTTTTCACCTGCTCTTTTCTTCACTTCATTATGGCCTCTTCACCGTCACTTGAAATTGAAGCTCTCAAAAAGAAAAACCTCTCCTTCAACGAAAATTTTTAGCTCTCCGAAGAAAATGCTCAACTTTAGGAGAAACTTTTGCAGATGCGCAAACTTCTGGAACAGAAAAGACAGAAGAAACAATTTTACAAACGGGAATGGGCAGAGCTCTACCTGCTCAACCGCCAACTCAATGAGGAGAAGGCTGATCTTCTTGAATCAGTAAGTCGATTAACCACCGCCGCCAGCGAGGCGCATTCTGCGACCGACCGGGCAGGCAGGTACCGTCAACGCCTCTATGCGACTGAGCGCGAGCTCTGGCGTATTAGACGAATTTTATCTTACGATAAGAAGATCTCTTCTCATCCATGATGTTTTAGTATCTTGATGTATTTCTTGCTTTTCTGGCAATTTTCTCCAAACCGTATATGTAATCAAAGTTGTGGAGTTAGTAAATTTCGCTATGCTTTTGATTATCCTTGCTCTCCTTGTTCAAGTATCTGTTTCTTGATCCGTTTGGCCTTGTGCTTTGAAAGCTCTTGGACAATCAAGTCAGGACTGCCGTTAGCACCCGCCTTTAACTAACAATCAGGTCAGACAATTTATGGACATTCGTCCTTAGCCAATTTTGGTTTAAAATTTTAGACTGACAATCAGGTCAGGAATTTTATGGGCATCCGCCCTAGTCCATCCTGGCTTTAAAATTTTAGATTGACAATCAGGTCAAGAATTTTATGGGCATCCGCCCTTAGCCAATCCTGGGTTTAGAATTTTAGACTGACAATCAGGTCAGAAATTTTATGGGCATCCGCCTTTAGCCAATCCTGGATTTAAAATTTTAGACGGACAATCAGGTCAGGAATTTTATGGGCATCCGCCCTTAGCCAATCCTGGCTTTAAAATTTTAAAACCTGTATAAAACAAGGAAATGCGAATCAAAACTATTATAAATATTTGGCTTCATTTTTCATACACAATATTTCCGCAAGTTTGATATATTCCAAGCTCGTAGTAGCTTAACCCCATCCAATAGCTCCAATTCATAAGCTCCACCCTTTAGGATTTTCGTCACCTTGTAAGGCCCCTGCCAGGTAGCATCCAGCTTTCCTTTCACTTGTCTTAATCATATCTGCGATGAACCAGGTCTTCTACTTGGAAATTCCTCTTGATTAAGGATTTATCATATGCTAACTTGACTCGCCCCCTAATGTGTTCCATTCTTACGACAGCTCTTTTCCTTTTTTTCCTCTACCAAATCCATGGCATCTCGTATCAATAGCTCATGTGGTTCCTCATTAAAGATTTGAACTCTATGGGTCTCCATACTGATCTCCGCAGGGACCACAACATCCATGCCATATACCAAGCTGAATGACATTTCTCCAGTGCTCTCCTTAGGATTAGTCCGATATGCCCACAGGATTGAATTGAGCTCCTTTACCCATTTTCCGCCCGACTTTTCTAATCTTGCTCGAATTCCCTGAAGTAAAATTTGATTGGTCACCTCGACCTGGCCATTGGCTTGCGGATGGTAAACAGATGTGAAATGTTGATCTATCTTCATTTTAGTACACCAGGCTCGAATCCGAGCTCCCATAAATTGGGTGCCATTATCTGATACCAAAATCCTTGGGATTCCGAACCGACACACTATGTTTTTCCACAAAAAGCCCATTACCGCATCTTCTATAATTTTTGCTAAGGCTTCAGCTTTCACCCATTTGCTGAAATAGTTGATGACCACGATCAGGAATTTCTTTTGGGCCGGGACTGTGGGGAATGGTCCTGCCAGGTCTATCCCCCATTTTGCGAATGGGCAAGTAGAGCTCATTGTCATGAGTTCTTCCGCAGGCTTGTGTATTAAGGGTGAGCTCCTCTAACACCTATCACATGCCCGAATAAAATCCTCTGCCCCCTTCCTTAATTGTGGCCAAAAGCAGCCTGCCCTCATGATCTTGCTTGACAAAGCTCTGTCACCCATGTGATTCACTACAAAAAATTTGATGTTCGATGACGGTACGTTTCGTCATTTAAAATCTATTTTTTCGTCACTAAAGAGAAACGGTGACGAAAGTTGAGCGTCACAGCGGTTGTCATGGTCTGACTGTCACCATTGGTGAAAGTGACAATTTTTTCGTGACGCTGATTTCGTCACGTAAGTGGTTGAAAAATTGTCATCAAAAGATCGATTTTGTCACCGTATGTTACCATTTTCAATGACGAACACTTATTTATCATAAAAACATTTGACTTTTCGTGACAAACATAACTACGGTGATAATTTTTATTAGGTTATGATGACGCTCATATTGTCATAACATGTATTAAACATTTTCCAAATATAATGCAATTCGTCACGATAGATTTGTTTTATAGTGATGCAATATTGACCGTCACTGAACATCTATATTTACAATGACAAACCAATGTGTCACAATTTACTATGAAAGGTGACGAAATATTTTGTCACAAAAAAACTAGAAATATATGACGAATATTATAATCATCACAAAAGATATATGTTCGATGATGATTTAATGGGTACATATGGTGACAAACCAATCATCATAAATGATTTAGTTTAAGTGACAAGTTCAAAGTATTATGTGATGAAATAAGTTGTCATAATTTATTAAAGTGACAAATTTGAAATTCTTATGTGACGCTTAAAGTTGTAATAATTGAGTGAACACGATTTGATTATTTACTTTCATGACGACATAAATTGTCCTACATTAATTTGTCATTAGTCTTTTGTAAGGAAAAAATATCGTAGCGATGAAAATGAAAGCAAATGAGAATTTATCATTACAATATAATGATAACAATATTCCAAAATATTTCTTTGGCGATTTCGAACATACACCAAAATACTTACAACTAACCAAAATATTAACTTGAAATATCCACAGAACACATACCAAGTTAGATAACTAGAATCAATGTACTTGAATATTCAAAATAAGGACCTGGAAGCGTAAACTAAACCAAAAGAGTTATTTCATAAAGCAAGACATGAGCCAAACTTGTTCCACATGTCAACATTGCCAAACAAAAACAAAAGTGGGATCAGACCGCCTGCATATTTGAAATTTATAAATTCTAAATTAGTTTATAACCAAACCATGAAAGAAACACTATACAAAGTTCACAAAATTAAAACTGAAAATTCAAACTTACGTGGAATAAAATGGATCAGGTCCCACCCGAAGCAGACTCATTTGCTCTCATGAAGGACATAAGCTTGTTGATGCACTCGCCTTGCTGAGTCAATTGATTTTTCAAATCACCGACTTTATTCTTGAGCTCCGTCACTTGACCTTCCGAATCCTGTAGCTTTCCTCGAGTGTCTTCCAGTTCCTTTTGCAGGAGTTGGGTGTTCGAATTAGGGCGTTTTCTTGGATTTTTTGTCCATAACCAATGCCTTTGATATAACCAGAGGCATGGCCAAGAACTTCAATTGCTATCTCTGTTCTGTGATCTCAATCCCTTCTTCGGCGTACTTTTCTTTCATTGCTATCATCTCATCCTAAAAACACATCGATGTAAGTATAATAATAATAACATGATCATTAACGAAGTTGGATTATAAAAAGCATGTGTTAGTTAGTTAGTTACCCAGTGTTCTCCAACCTCATCACTTGACCAAACACCTTTCACCGTATAATGCGTGCGCTTGTAAAGTTCAATAATATCACATTCATCGACGGCCTTCTCAGACTAATCAGCATTCAAAAAAGAAAATAAAACAAAATCAGAATAGAAATATAAAAATGCACCAAAAAGGAATAAACTTAATACTAAAATCTTCATTTCGTTACACTTAAGTGGATTTCTAAAAGAACTAAAACCAGAAATAAAGGGAATAAAAGGATGGCGACGGCGAATCCACCATCCCTACTGCGCGCTGCCACCACAACAGCTAGCCTCCATGAACTTCAAATCCAAAAACCCATCACCACCCCCGGCCATCCATTCTAGACAACCACAAAATCAATCGAAAAACAAATAACACCAAAACAAATAAAAGAAATAGGAAACTAATCAAAAATTAAAGACTTTTAGCCTATTTTATAAAGACTGTTGTTTTAAAACCAACACGGTATGAAAAGGAGATTCTCGTCTTTTCTTTAATGCAAAAAAAATGTATTCGATAAAGTCCATTTAGTATCATAGTGAACCAAGAGAATATCAAGAACAAAGCGTAATGAATATCAAAAACATAAATTTAACAAACAAAAGAAACCCTAAAATGCATAAAGAATCCCAAAAGGAACAAAAGTCGATCTATTTTTGGACATTTTTGTGCATCATCTCATGAATCATGTACAAGGTTCGGTAGAAAATAAATAATTGGAAAAAAAATCTACAAAATAAAAAAGTTAAATGAATCAACCTTGAGTGCACTATTTCGAGCGGAGAATTTTTTCATCTTTAGCTGGAGATGCGTTCACAAAAGGTCAAGAAAATATTTTAATCCTTAATCTCCTTCTTCGACTGCTCGTCGACGTACTTAGGCAACGAGCGCCTTCGAGATGGACTGGCGAATGGCGTAGATCTGGGAGGTGTGACCTCCGCCCTTGACGCGGATGCGTAAGTCGACCTTACCAGGGCCTCCTTCAGCACAACAACAACCACAGGCCAATAGACTTGTTCTAGATTTACCTTAGAAGCCAAATTTGTGAGAAATTTTCTAGAATTTCGGACCTCAATTGATCAAACAACACCCAACTTCTCTTACTTCAAACACAAACTAAAAGGGGAATCGAAAAAACAGCACAGATACGATGTCATGAAATGAGCGAAACACTACAATCCTGATAGATATTCATCATATGCAACTGCTCAAGTATTTAAAATTAAACAAGAAATATATATATTTTTTAAAAAGATAGAAGTCAAGACAACCAAAACCAATCAATTCACATGAGACCAACAATTAGTTAAAGACAAGAGATATGAAATACAAATATAAAACCTCTTAACTCAGAGCAACTAGCTAGTTATAATTATCATAATTAATATTAGATAGTTATAATTATTATAATTAATATTAAAAGCTCTAACGAGAGACTTCTTATTGATATCACCAGTAGTTACACACACATTATGGTGGTAGCTCATAATAACCTCTACCAAGAATGTTATCGTCGTCAGCCGGTTTATCGACGTTGCCCGTAGGGCAAATATTCTTCCCTTCACGCAACAATGGTAAACGCAAATGGAATGAAAAGGATGGACACAATTCGGGAGGAAGAAGATCAGGTCCCCAGCAGTGAATTTACGGGTACAAACACGACACCCACCCAATAGCCTGAAACCCCCTACGTCACGTTCCTCCAGTCTAATCCTGGGCAGCTCCTTCAAGAAACCCCAACACAGTTCCGAAACTATTTTATGATTATTGGAATTTTATGAAGCTAACTATTCCTAATTATTTTATAAAAAGAAGTGTAATGTTTAAATAATATCCTTAACAAAAAAAAAGAATAAAATTAAACTCTATTATTATTATTATTATTATTTGAAATGATCGAAATACGAAATATTTCCATAAAAAATATCATTAAACTAACAGTAATGATCATCAAAATTTATATGATTGTTGATGAATTCTTGCATGTTGCTTCTATATGTCTAATTAAGGAGTTTTAAGGTAACATTTTATACAAATTGCATGCTGGATAATTTATGCTCAGCCTTCAATGTAGTATGCACCAGAAAACCAGAAAACAAACCTCAAGTATTCTGGACTCAACAGGCCTAGCAACATAGCACAACCGCAATGGGAACACACTTTCGGGCTTTAGGCCCGATCGACGGTCGTGCCCTCTGGCTGCACTGTCAACAAATCGAGCCCCACAACCACTGGAATGATAATAATCGCACCATCATCGTCTTTTATTTGTTGTTGTTGGCTGGCCGCGAAATTGAATGCTTCACGAGCTATGGATTGAACCTCGTCCTCGGACAATCGATAATCTCCCAGCCTGTCACGAATACTAAACCAGCATCTGGGAGGGGGATAGGTTCGAACGCCTTCATTCTGGGCCCACCTTTCCAATCCAATCCCGCGCCGATGCTTGGCTGCAAGCCGTCTACTAAGCCGCCTTGCCCTTTTACCCAAAATCACCAATGTCGGCCACACTTATGGACCCAAAGTCAGGGCCTTGCCACCGTGCCACCGCTGAACCATCGCCTTGCCATCACGAGACTCGTCACTGCCCCACCACCGCCTCCGCCTATGCTGTCTTGTCAACCGCTGATTTCTAGTCGATGGAGTCGTGCCATCAACGAATTCTTTAGCTCGACCGATTGAAGAAAAATGGGGAATAAGATAGGCAAAAGGGAGAAATCGAAACGGGTTCTGGAATTAGGGCTGAATTTTGGGCTTTATACCAAGGATCTTCTCGAGAATTACTAATTAACCCCAAAGTTTTTGAGATTTTTTTTATTTATTAAATAATTATTTTTAATTAAAACATGATATTTTATTACATGACTTAATAATATGTTTTTTATTTTTAGTATAATATAATATGATATATTTTAATCCAATTATAATTCTTTTTTTAGATTTATTTTATATTATTATACAAAGTTTCTAATTTTATTGATTTTTTAATATTTATTGTATTTTCTTTTTAATTATTCATAATTAAAATAATACTTTTGGTGTTCTTTTAAGTAACTTTATAGTTTTGTTTATTTATTATTATTTTTAATATTTATCATAAAATCTCATTTATTAAATGTTTTTTCTAATTTCTTTATACAATTTTATATTTATTTTTAACTAATTTCATATTTTAATTATTTTAGATTTTAGGTAAAGATTAGTTTTGTGATTATAGATTTATACTAATATAAATAAATCTCAATAAAGTAATGTAAATAAATTTAACAAAATGGTGTACAATCATAGTAAAATTGTAGTTTCTTCCATTTAAATTTTTACTATTAATGGATGGATGAGACTTGATTTAAACCGAATCCAACTATACAAAAAGAGATGCATGTGTATAGATAGGTACAAGGGTTGTTTTCCCGTAAAATTCTCCTAATATTATTTTTATTTTATGATTAATTTGTAAAGTATTTAAACTCTCATATTTTATTATTTTACATAGTGTTCGAATGTAAAAATAAACAATTATGGATTTTACATTAAGTTCCTAAATTATACATTTAATTATTATAGTGCATATTTATTTATAAAAAAAAAGTTTAGAGAAAAATAGAAAACTCCTACCTGGTTAGTTAATATAAATTATTTTAATTTAATTTTTAAAATTTATTTTGTAATTAGTTTTATTTAATTTCATTATAAGTTTTAATAGTTTATTAAACTTATTTTATGAATTTTAAATTTCATTTTATAATTTTTATTTTTAGTTTTTATCTTCATTTTTTTTTCAATTTTTAAGTTTTATTAAATAACTCTTTATAATTTATTTATATTTTTTTATATTTATTTTAAAATTTTAATATTTTTCAAATTTATTTATATAATTTATATTTTTTTTATGATTTTTTTGTTACTAAAAATATTGATGTGATACTTTTAAAATATAAATTAGTCAATTGTAGATATTATCAAATGACAAACTAAATAAATATTTAAAAACAAATATTCATAGAATTAAAATTATTTGTGTCGTTGAACCCATAACAATACTTTAGAAGTTACTTACCAACAGGCAATTACAATGGGTTACTTTTCGTAGAATTATCCTAATTATGAATTGCATATATTGATGGGGTCTCTTACATAAGATAAAATAATATATCTCAAACTAAGTAGATTATGCATCAACTCATTTGATTAATGTATTTTATTAAAACCATTAAGTTATGAGTTCGACTATCTTGTAATATGTTTAATACACATGACATGAACAAATATAAAAGAATAATAATAATGATAATAATAATATTAATAAAGAGAAAATTTATTTATTAGATATAAAGTTTGATCCACTCTCATATCAGTTTTACATTTTTTTTTTGTCAGTTATTAAGTTTCATATTTTCCAGAACATAGAATATTCAAGTTATAATATTTTCACTTATTTTATAATTATCTTATTATAGTATACTTTATTTTTATTTGGATCGCTCGTAATTTTCGATCGATGTATTCCGTTGAAAAAATTACTATATCTTATTTAAAGATTTCTAGTAATTTGAAAATATCTTATTTGGCCTTTGAATTTAGTAACCATAAAAGAATTTTCAAGGAATATATAATAAAGTTGAAAAAATATATATAAACTATAAGGTAAGTTTGAAAAAATATAATTTATTTAATATAAATATAAGAAAACTTAATATATCTAAATAGTTATTTGAGAAATCTGAAAAAACCTGAAAAGGAGAAAAAAGTGGATAAATTTAAATTGATATAAAATAATTTGAAACAGTTATAAATTCAGATAAATAAAGTATTATAACTTATAATTAAATTATAAATATTTGTGTAATAAATTCAAAAAATGAGAAACAGAAATAAAATAAAAATAGTATTATTATAAGTTAAATAGAAAAATCATAAAAGAAGTTGAGTTAAATTTTAAAATTGAGTTCTGGAAGTTATTATATATATATATATATATATATATATTTATAGGGATATGGTTCTCATTTGAATCTATATATATATATATATATATATATATATATATATATATATATCAGAAGAATGAGGAATCAAAGAGGAAAGAAACTAAAACTAATAAGAGGAACTTGACTTTTTTTTCTTAATCTCATTTTTTGATCTGACCTGGTCATTAGGGGTTAAAGTCAAATAAAGTCATGTATCTTGATTAAGTTATATGTCACTTGGATAAGGATAATTTTTTTGTTTTGTATTTTTTTAATATTTTATATATTCTACTATTTTTCATATTTAGAAACCATTAATTAGAATTTAATTTTAGTTAAATATATTCTTATCGATTTAAAATTATTTTAATTAATGATTAATATTTATAACTTTGTTTTTTTCTTAATGTTTATTTTCAATTTAATATATATGAATACCTTTCTAAAATTAATTTTTGTATATTTACTTAATTTACTTTATATTAATAATCGATTAAATATATAATTTTGTAATACACACACACACAATATATACTGTCTCTTATACACATCTAGATGTGTATAAGAGACAGCCCGAAATGGTTGAGGTAGATCTGTATACTTCTAGGGCTCCTTTTAGAAGCGATTAAGGTTCCACGTGCCTTTCCAAGTTTCTGTATCTGTACGAATCCCGGAAAATCCGCCTCTTGATTAGGTCGAATCATTAAGGAGGACCTGTAACGTTTCGTATTTAGCGATGGTTGGCGTTCCAGCTCACCACCTAGGGTACTGTTCCTCTACAAGTATTAAATGCGGGAATCCCATCAAAATCCCGCTTTTCTATGAAACCGATTTTTTCAAAAACCCTCTTTTTCCTCAAGGCTTACTTTTATTTCTCACTCTCTCATCTTCTCCAGAGAAAATATTTTTGCTCTCGCTCTCTCTCTCTCTCTCTTAAATATTGGCTGAAATCTTCAAGCTTTACACCTTCCCTCTATTTCCATCACCAGGTACCCTTCTGATCCCTTTCTTTTCATAAATGTCTACTCAATCATATTCTTCTCCTTATACTCCGGCCACTGCGGCGTATTCTCACACATCGTCCAATTCCTCAGTCGCAACATCCTCTCCCTCCTCGCCGTCCTCCTTCGAATATTTACCTCCTATTCCTGGCCACCCCAATATTTCCTCCGTCCTTAGCGATAAATCCATCGAGGAACTCCGTTATAAATATAAGATTCCCAAGGAGTTTTCTCTAGACAACCCCCGCCTCGGTGTTCTGGCATCCCAAGCACCTGCCGACCACCTAACTCTCTTCGCCGATCAATTTCAGACGGGGTTGCGCCTCCCCGTGAACCCTCTAATATTGGAAATCGCCCGTCTGTACAAAATCCCCATTCACCAACTTGTTCCCAACTCCTTCCGAATTATCATAGGTTACAACATGGCCATGCGGTACGCTGGTCTGGACCCTACATCCCAAACCTTTTACCAGCTTCAGGCCAAAAGCTCTCCCTCAGGCTGTTTTTACTTATGCGCCAGGCCTGGCGTCAGTTTTTGAGTGGCATCCCTTCCTCCAACAAAGCTTGGAGGAAGAAATTCCTATTCGTGCACTGCTTTGAGGACTGGGGTTTTCCCTCAAAGCCTATTGAGCAGCTACCACCTCATCCACATCTGTCTGTGGGAGAAAGATATCTTCGGCTTCAAAAAATAATCTCTACCCTTAATGAAAATGTTTTCCATCTCTCCGAACTCCCACTTCCCTTCGTTTTAGATTTTTTCAATGAGCGAGAAGAGACATGTCCTCTGACTCGCGAGATTGGTAAAACGTTTTCTTGCCCTGACATCTTTATCTTGTCTTGCATTATCTTTTGTAGGCAACTGATTCTCTTTTCTTTTCAGCAAACATGATGCAAAAAATGATAGCTGCCCACCAACAAGGGGCAGGGACAGCTCCAAAGCAGAGACCTCAAGAGGTCGTTCATTCTTCTTCGGCAGGGAGAGGCTCTGGATCTTCCAGGGCATCCCTCCACTCTGAAGTGGAGACGATCATCCCTTCCGATTCTGGAGATGATAGAGTTGTCCCCGCGGACAAGAGGTCCAGGATTACACAAGGCAGAACAATTCTTTCAGCGTCTGCGCCATCCAATCCCAACGCTAACCTTTTCATCAACACTTCAGTTTTGAAGTGCTCTAGGATGTAGCCTTCCAATTCATCCGCGAGCATTGTCTTGCCTCTGATCGGCGCACCTTGGAGAAGATGTCAGATCTTGAGTTCCTGGAATCGTGGTGCCAGGATGAAGCCCGGGTAGATTCCTCTTCT
>BMAC01000305.1:128322-166904 GCA_014905375.1 Phtheirospermum japonicum | reverse complement strand
TTCTCATTTAATTTCAAATTTTCAAAATTCTTCTTATATAATTTGTTTTTATTTTCGACATTATTTCATTTAGATTTTTTATTAATAAATAATTAGAAAGAAGTATTTTTTTATTTAACTAACTTCGTAACTTTTTCTTATTTATTTTATTATTTTTGTAAAAGTTCTTATTTTTATATTTAAATAATTGTTTATAGTATAATTTTAATCTTTAATATTTATATACAAGTTTTAATAAAATAGGACTTTATTTATAATATTTTTATTTCTTTATTCATAACTTTATTTCATTTTGAAATAAATTTAAAATAAAAAAATATTAAATAATTATTTTTAGTAGCGATCTTGTTTAAAATCGCCTCATGTGTGGAGAATATTCCACCCCCGATAGTTTAAAATCTTTTGGGATAGTTATTCTTGTGACCTGCCTCCTCTGATATCCAACAGGCTGCCTGATGTGCTAAAGCTGTAAATTCGTATACTTACATGTAATGTGTTCACTCAAAAAATGTGTTAGGTACTATAAACGCAAGACGAATATACTACATACACATAATATTAGTTACCCTATAAAATAATTACTCTTATATAATCATTTGGTGTAAGAAATAAAATCAAAACTATTGAGGTCATAAGAAAAACAAATTATAAATCATATAATCGTTATAACAAAATATTTTTAATTTTATGACAAAATAATTATTTATGGACATATATATAGTAATTTATGACTAATTACTACCAATTTATTCATTTAATGTGATTAATTCAATCATAAATAATTTATTACTCTTAGTCTTATTATTATTTCTTAACTTTAATATATATAATCAAAATTCTTATTTCAATAAAACTGAAAAATAAAAGACTTAAAAATATTATTGATTATTAATATAAGTCGTGAAAAATCATAAAATAATTTCAATAAATTTTAAAAAGTAAGTATTTAATAATTACTTAATATATTTAAGAAAATAAAAATATAAGATAAATCTAATAAAGTATAATAAAGTAAATCTCAAAAATACTTTTAAACCGGAAAAAATATAAAAATTTTTGATTAACTGCTAAATAATTATTCCAAAAACCATAAAATGAAAAAAATGAATGTTATAAAATAAAGAAAACGAATAAATAGAATTCTTATTCTTATAAATTTGAAATTTGAAATAATGAATGTCATATTTTCTAGAAAACATACAGTTATTTTAAATAAATATAAATTTTATTGATAAATTCTAAATAAAAAAAAACTAAATAAAATTTAGAATATAATAAAATAAAATGTAAAATTAATAAAATAATTTAAATAAACTTTAAAAACTTATAATTAAATTATAAATAAGTATTACAAAAAATCTAAAAAAATAAATAAAAATAAAATAATAAAGAATTAAAACTATAACCCAATCATACTAATTGTATTGAATTCTAACCTCTGGGTAATCGAATCAACTCTTAGGTCATTGTGTTTGCTACCTGATACATAAATTAGAAATTATATACACACAACTTTTTTAAAATGTAGATTTATAACTAACAATAATAAATCATTTATATTTTAATTTCTCATGTAAAAAACTTTAATATTATAAAATAAAACTAAATTAATTACAAAATCATATAAGTAAAATATAATTAAAATTTATTAACTTGTTCATAATCTTAAAAAAACTTAAGAAATCAATAATATTTTAAATAAAATTAAATATTCATAAATATAAATTAAATAAAGTATAAAATTTAAAAATAAAATCCAATTAATTATTAAAAAGGTTTGGAAAATGAATAAAAACAAAATAAAGATGAAAAATCATAAAACTAGTTAACTACATATTAGAATATAATAATTATTTCATAATTTTGATAAAAGATAAAATAAAGTCTGATAAATGAGGCATTAAAGAATCTGAATGGAAATTAGTTAAATAAGTTCTAACTATTTATTAATAATATAACAATGAAAAAACTCAATAGTTTAATAAAATAAAATCCTAATTCAAAAAATTAAGTTAAGTAAGTATAAAAATAAAAAACTAAATCTAACAATTATTGAATAATTCTGTAAAATCAAAAATATACAATATAAAGATGAAAAGTCTTAAATATTAGTCAAATAAATACTAAAAATATAATTATTTCATAATATCTATATGTGAATTATAATAAAGATTATATAAAATAAAATCTATGAAATGAGACAACGAAATCATTTAGTATAAAAGGTTATAATAAAATATTCTAAAATTTATTACTAAATAAGTATTTGTGAACATTTGTAAATTAAAGGTTTATGGTTAATTAAAATGATACACGCATGTTACGCGGATTTTGAGTAATTAATTGTCAATTTGATAAATATATATTTATTCATAGAATCGATATCGTTCTTATCACACCAACTAATTTTCAAAAGTTCTAAATTAAATTCATGACTCGATACTTCATTCCAAAATACCTTTTCTTGGTAGTTTTTTTTGTTAATATTTTATTTTATATTTTGTATACAAAAGACCTCAATTAATTCCATGACCCGACACCTCATTTTTGGAATACCTTTTCTTTTTTGTTTATTTGATAGTTTTTTACAATATTTTTTTTTCAGATTTATGAAATTTTTATTTTTTTTATGATATTTTTATATTTTGTCTCTTTCATGGAATAACTATTTAGAAGTTAATCACACAATATTATATTTTTATAGAATGTTTATTTATTTAATTCTCTATATTTACTTAACTTACTTTATAAATTAAGGACTTCAATTATTAATCTATAATATTCTTAAGTTTCTTTTATTTTTAAAATTGATTAAATAATTATATTATTTCAACAATATTTTATTACAAATTTTTATGATTTTAAGTTTTGAGATTTATCTAATATTATATTATGATATTTTATAAAAAAAAAAATAAAAAAAATAGTATTATAAATTAAATAGAGAATTCATAGAAGAAGTTAAATTAGCTAATAAATACTAAAATTGAATTCTAGGAAATGATTAAATAAATCTAATAAACAAATATATCATAAAATATTTTAAAACCACACAAAAATATATGTCGATTAGGTTATATACATCTCTCAGCTAAGGATCAGTTTTTTTTTTATATATTCTACCATTTTCAGATTTAGGAAACAATTAATTTTAATTTAATTTTAATTAAATATAATCTTATTGATTTCAATTTTTTTGATTGTTTATTTTTTTTTCAGTTTTAAATATATAAATAACTTTCTAGAATATATTTAAATAATCTAATTTATAATAATTATTGATTTAAATAATATCTTTTAATCTTTTAAAATAAGTATTTAGAATTTAGCTATAATTAAATTGTAGTTTTTTTTAATTTTCAAGACATTTGCTGGTACTATTGAAAATGTATAATTATATAAAATATATAAATTTATAATTAAATTTAGAATAGTTAATTAATAAACTTGAAGATTAAATAAGTATTTCTAGTTCATGAAAAATACAAAACAATAAACTTTTTTGAATATTATATTAAATTATGAAAAATAAATTAAATTTTCTTAAAGAATTGTTTAAAAGAACTAATAAAAATTAATATAATACTAAAAGAAATTATAAAATCACATAAGTAAAATATATCATAAGTATTTCAAAGTTAATCACAATTTATTATTTTTATCTAGTTTAAAATTATTTTGAGATTTAGTTTATAATATTTAATAAAATATAAGTCATTTTTTTATTTTTTTTCAATTTATTTATTTTTTCAAAAAATTATTCTTATTTTCAATTTTTTTTATTATTATCATTTTTTATTTTACTTGAGCTTTTATCAATTATTGTGAATGAGTTTGTAATTATTTTAGATGATTAATTGAAAATAAAAATTATTACAATTTAATATTTTTAGGAAATAAAATATATTAATAATTATTTATATTATAAACGTGTCCGAGCCGTGTTGTATCCTATATTTTTAAAAATAAGCATGTCCTCATGTTTGTGTCGTGTCCCGAGTCCGTATCTGTATCGGTGGTGCTATACATTGTGGGTTCGAATCCAATTGGTTTTGTTTTGCGATTTTACTTTTTTATTGACGTTGCTTCAATATTTACACGAAGGTTCGGGAGCCAAAAATAATTTTTGAGAGACAAAGGATTTGAACCCACAATGTTTAATATTGATACCTAGTCCCAAACACTCCACCACATGATCCTTATTTTATATATTATAAACAAAGAAACATACATTTAAAAATAAGTTTAATATTTCTTTTTACCCTACATAACTTACCAGAATTTTATTTTTAAGTTTAATAAAAAATTTAATACTTCTAATAAATATAAAATAAGTTCTAAATAACTATTTCATAAATAAAAAAAGCAAAAAAAAAAAGAAAAATATAAAAATATTATAATATAATACTAAATAAACCTCAAAACTTAAAATTAAAAAAAAAACCAAAAAACATTTTAAATTTATATATTTATAAGATAAACTTGTAAAATAAAATATTTAAAAACATTCTAGAATAATAATATAAGTCATTAAAAATTATAAAGTAAGTTAAACAAATATTTAATTATAAATAATTACTTGATATATTTTAAGAATGAAAAATATAATTGAAATATTATAAAATAAATATCAAAATAAATTAGATAAGAATATAATAAAATGTGATTAACTTCTAAATAAATATTCCACAAACACAAAAAAGGTGTTCACAAAAAGAGATGTTCACCAAAAGAGATTTTGGGTAAAGAGATTAATTGAGAACTTTTGCAAACAAATATAAATGTTATAATACGATAATAAATAAACTTCAAAACTTAGAATCTAAAGAAAAAAAATAATAATCTATTATTTAAATTTATAAACTTATTTAATCAATTTTGAAAATAATAAACTTAAGAAATATTATATAATAATAATATAGTCGTTAAAAACTATAAAGTTAGTTAAATAAACATAGAAAAATAAATATTTAATGATGAATAATAATTTGAGTAATACTTATATTAAAAAAATATTGTGATACCAAATGTCATCACCAATTATTATCAAGTTGTTATTGAAAAAGTCTCATCCTAAGTCTTGACATAAATGAAAAACTTATATTTGTTATCGCTAAATAAGACTTTAGTGTCAAAATAATATTTTCACTATTTCTCTTAAAACAGTGACAAAATATGGTGTTGTCATGAAAAGAAACTTATTCTGACAATGGATGTCGTCACCATTTTTCATGGAACATAGATTAGGTTCAAGCATAAATAAATATTTCAATCAAATATTATTATTATTATTATTATTATTATTATTATTATTATTCATTAAAACACATAATTTAGTTATTTATTTTAATTAATATATTTCTTTAACGTTAATTTTTATTATTTTTATATTATTGATTACTTCATATATTATACAATATATAGTAATTAAAATTAATTAACATTACATTTAGAGAAATTAATGAGAAATATGATGCTTTTAATAACATAAGTATGCAGTGATACCAAAAATCATCTCTAGTTATTATCAATTTGTTATCGGAAGAGTCTCCTAAATCTTGTGTGAATTTGTAGCAAAAATAAAATTATTATGACAAATTCATATTTGACATCACCAAAGAACTCTTTCGTGTAAAAATAATGTTGTCGCCATTTTTCTATAACCGATGACAAATTGTAGCGTTGTCATGAAAAGAAACTTGTTGTGACAACAAATATCGTCACCATTCTTCAAAGGAACATTAATGACAAAAATGATTTCGTCACAACTAGAAACTTATCTTGACACCCAAATCTTGTCACACTTTATTATATGTTTGTCATAAAAAGGGTTTTCCGAACCATTTTTTTTTTTGTCTTCCCAATATTGTGACAAACTAAATTTAAGCGTCATCAAATATAAGTATTCATGACGAGATCGGTGAACAACTATGACAACAACAAATGTTGTCATAGAAGGCTGTTATTTTATGACGAAATTAAAAAAAGTCACTATTAATTAACATATTATGACGAATTTTTATGCGTGGAAAAAAAATTATCACTAAACATCAAATTTCTTGTAGTGATTGCCATAACATCCTTCATGGGTTTCTTTAAGGATATGGGCTCCTTCCTTTGGGCTTAGGCATCGCAAGAGAGGTTGTCTGAATCCCATTCGAAATAGCTCTCCCTTTATCAGGCAGAAACGGGATGACCTGATCCTCACTTTTATTGCTTCTCGCTTGCTACCCGTCAGCTCTCCCTTCTCCAAATATACTTTGATAGGAGAGCGCCAATCTTCTCCCTCGTTCACTGAGTATATCCTCTCTTCCCCGAATTCCTTGTATGCCATTAATAGGGTGATCATTCTCTCCTGGAAATCTACTACCGAACTGGATATTTTAGCCAAGTAATCCACTCGACCATTTTCCTCTCTAGGGACTTGGATGACAGTCAAAGCCTTCATGCCGTTGGTTAACTCCCGAAATTGAGCTAGATATTTTTGCATGTGTTCCTCTCTTGTCTCAAATTATCCGTTTATCTGCCTGCATACAAGTTGCGAATCTACTCGTGCGCATATCTGCTCTGCCCCTAATTCCTTTGCCATCTGAATTCCTCTCAACAGAGCTTCATATTCTGCTGCATTATTGGACAAGGGATAGTTAATCCGTACTGCATATTCAGTGGTTACACCCATCGGTTCTGTCAGTACGATGCCCGCACCACATCCCAGGCTTCATACCGAGCCATCTGTATAAATTGTCCATTCTTTCTTATCCTCAGGAGAGCTGGTCATCTCTTGTATAAAATCAGCCAACGCCTGGACTTTGATGGTTGTCCTTGCTTCAAAAGTAATATCAAACTCACTGAGTTCGATTATCCATTTTACCAGATATCCCGAGGCCTCTGGTTTATCCATGATGGCCCTCAGAGGTAGGTTAGTCCACACCACTATGTTGTGTGAAAGAAAATAAGGGCTCAGCTTATGCGTCGTCCAGACCAGAGCTAGCATGGCTCGCTCTACCTCCACATATCGGAGTTCAGCATCATGTAGTACCTTGCTCATATAAAATACCGACCTTTGCACTTTGCCTTCTTCTCTGAGCAAGACCGTGCTCACAGCCTGCTACCCGACATACAAGTACAAGATCAAAGGTTCTCCCTGAATTGGCTTGGTGAGCAGCGACATGCTATCCAGATGCTCTTTCAACTTCTGAAATGCCTCCTGACACTCTTCACTCAGCTAAAACCGAGCTTTCTTCTGCAAGGCCTGGAAGAATGGTTAGCTTTTCTCAGCTGAGCGCGAGATGAACCTGCTCAGAGCGTTAATTCGGTCGGCCAAGCACTGCATTTTCTTAACATTCCTCGGGGGCTGCATGTCTATGATGGCTCTAACCTTCTCTGGGTTGGCCTCTATTCCCTTTTCTGTAACCATATATCCCAGGAATTTTCCATCTCTTACCCCAAACCCGCACTTCTTGGGGTTGAGCTTCATTCTGTATTTCCTCAAGTATCAAAAGTTTCCTTTAGATCATCCACGTGCGAGGTTGCCTTTACACTTTTGACCAACATGTCGTCCACATACACCTCCATTTTCCGTCCCATCTGGGTTTTATTATCTACAAATCGTTGATATGTGGCGCCCGCATTCTTGAGCCCAAATGGCATGGCTACATAACAATAGGTCCCCTTTGGGGTTATAAAACTAACCCGCTTCCAGTGCTCCTCAGCTAGCCTGATTTGATGATACCCTTGTGAGGAGTCTATCATGCATAGCAATTCACAACCAGATGTGGAATCAACCAACTGGTCTATCCTTAGCAACGGGTAGTGGTCCTTAGGGCATGCACGATTGAGGTCCCTAAAATCTATACACATTCGCCAATCCTCCTGGGTTTTGGGGACCAACACCGCATTGGAAAGACACTCCAGAAATAGTATTTCTTGAATATGCTTAGCATTCAACAATTTTTCAACTTTGGCCTCGATGATCGCCTCCTTCTCGGGACCAAAGTTATGCTTCCTTTGTTTAACTGGTTTCTCTCCAAGGCTGATATTGAGGCGGTGTTCTACGACTGTTGGATCTATCCCTACCAGATCTTGAGGAGACCAGGCAAAAAAATCAACGTTGTTCCTTAAAAATTGAACTAAGTCTACCAGGATTTCTGGGCTTAGAGTTATTCCCACTCTTAAAATTCTACTATCATCTCCTGGGACCACTTCTACCATCATTAAGCCCTCCTCTCGCTGGGCTAGATCTGGTATTGTGTTCTCTGCTCTTGTTCTTTTATTATGTCTTTCTTCTTCATTACGCCGAACACACTCAACGTATGTTAGTCTAGATGCATATTGATCACCTTTAACTTCGCCGATTCCATCCTGTGCAGGGAATTTTAACTTCATATGGTACACCAAGATAACTGTCTGGAATCAGCTCAGGAATGGTCGTCCCAGCATAACGTTGTATGAGGATGGTGCATCCACTACCAGAAATCGCAATATTTTAGTTAATCTAAATGGCTCTTCTCCTAACATTACTAAAAGCTTCACCGCTCCTATCGGCTTCAGGGCTCCTCCTGCAAATCCCACCAACAAGGTTGTCACCTCTTCCATTTCCACATCTGGTTTTAAATTTTGATAGAAATCATAGAACAGAATATCTGCTGAGCTCCCTATATTGACAAATATTCGTCTCACATTGTAATTGGCGATGGTAGCTGTTTTGACCAGGGCGTCCATGTGAGGAGCCAAAATACCATTCTCATCCTCTGATCCGAATCATATGCTCTAGCTTGGGGTTATCTGATTCACTTCACGTGATTTCCTTACCAGGTCCTTTGCAGCTCGGACATAGCTGTTTTGGGTTTGCCTAGAATGCCCATCCCATTCGCCCCATGTGATCATCAATATTTCACCACGCACTTCTTGAGTTTGATTTCCCCTGGGCGCGTGTGCATGGGCACCACTTCGTCTTTGCCTGGTCTGGGCTTGATCAGTCCTGTATGAGCCAGATCCGGGGTCTTCTTTCTTAGCTCGCACAAACTCTTTGAGGTGCCCTGCCTGCATCATCTATTCAATCTAATCCTTCAAATGAGTGCATCCATCCGTGTCATGACCATACTCATTATGTTATCGATAGAACCGATCAGATTTTTCCTTTCGTGGCTTTTGAGCATACGTTCTAGGCCACTTGAGGTCAGGATGCCGTTACATTGCAAGCAGAATTTCTCTTTGGGGCGAAGCCAGAGGCGTGTATCATTCAAATCGGGGACGTCCTCCCACCAGGTCTGTCTTGGGCTTTTTCGTGGTCACCCTATCCTCTCTATCGGGTCGTTCCCTCCTTCTCTCTCCCTCATAATTTAGTTTCAAAGCCTCCTCTAAATGGATATATTTCTCTGCTCTCTCCAGGAGCTCTCCGAATTTCTGGGCTGGTTTTACCACTAATGACTGGAAGAACTCACCTCTCCTGAGCCCTTGTGCCAGTGTATTCATCAGTATCTCCTCAGAAGCCGACGAGATTTCTAACTTAGCTTATGTAAAATGCTTGATATATCCCCTTAGGCTTTCATTCTCCTTCGGTTTCAAACTAAACAACTCCAACGGCATCTTTTGGTACTTTCTACAGCTGGTAAATTGATGCAAAAACGCAGAGCTGAACTCGTCAAAATTGCTAATGGAACGGGGAGGAAGCTGACTGAACCAAAGCTGAACTGATTTCGTGAATGTCGTCGGAAAAACCCGGCACATGACTATGTCAGAAAATTTGTGCAAAGTAGCCGCAATCTCGAATCGGCTCAGGTGATCCCATGGATTTGTCGTTCCATTATACTCAAAGCCCATGGAGCGGTATAAAGCTGGAAGATCATCCCTCATGACCTCCTCTGTGAACGGAGTGCTCTGTCGCGCTTGACCTACCGTTTCCCATGCTATTTTCCGCTCCACTTCGCTAACTTCCTTCTGCAAATTCTGCATTTGCTCAGTGAGATCTGCGTTAGTTTTGCTTGAAGTTTCACTTTCTGAAGCAGAAAAGCTTTCTTCATCTCCCTGAGGCGGAGATCTGGTTGCTCGCCAGGTTGTGCGTGGCGGTTCCATCTCCTGCGTCCGGCCTTCCTTGAGGGGTGGTGTTGAAACTTCAGCAAATTTCTTCTCCACTGCCACCTCCACCGCTTTTCCGATAAGATATGATAATTGCCTCAAGAAGGGATCATTCAGCGATCCTTCTGCGTGTGTTTCTCCCTGGGGGGATTGAGCTGTGCCTGGCCTAGCTATCGCCGATGGCCTTGATGTTTCCGGTGCATCCATTGGCATAGCAGAAGACGACGTTCCACCCATTCCCCCTACCAGATTCCGCTTAAGCCCATCTGACGCCATGCCTTCTACTCACGTCTTAGCTTGGTATTTCCCACTGACGGTGCCAATTGTTTCGCCCAAAAAAATACCCAACCAAAGGATGACTACTTTTATCCAGAATATTCCAATCTTCCCTGATAACAGCCTGACCTGCACCACAAGACATGTTATAAAGGGCCACCAGAGGTTTTCTGGTGGAGATCTCTCCGATGCTTAAGTTAACTAAGTGTCTTTTGTATATTTTTTGCGGAAACAAAAGGAATGCGCAAGAAATGTCATACCTCCCTCAGCCTTGGCGTTGAGATATTTATAGCTTTCTTTCTCTAGTGGGGACCTTTCCGAGATTTTAGAAACAGAATCCGCAAATCTTGGGCCGTTAGGCAAATAATCGCGACAAGCGGACCCACGTGTTCCCCTTCTGGAAGACCAGATGGCCTAACATTCTTTAGGCCGGCCCTCCTACGAGACTGGTCTCCCATCAACCCTTTCTCAGGATTCTGGTTCGATCAAAATAATTCTCATGACTCGAGCAGACTTGACCCATCTAAATATCATCCGAGAATTTAGGTCAGATCAGGATCCCCAATCAGGAATAATCCCTCCAACTCTTGTCAATTTATTATCCTGACCTTCTCCAGGTCTGCCCCAATCAAGGTCTCCTTATTCAGGTCATATCAGGTTGTGTATGTGAATCAACATGAATGTTTTGCCAATCCTCACAAACCTAATTAGGTCTATCAGCTCAAAAAGGCCTTGCATGGACTTAAACAAGCTCCTAAGGCATGGTATGAATGTCTAACCAAGTTTCTACTTACGAAAGGCTATCAGCGAGGGGAGTAGATCATACCCTTTTTGTTCGAAAACTAATAAAGATATGATCACATCACTTGCCAATTGCCCCACTTTAGTGTTCAACCCACTCGTCGTGGCCTCAAGGGCATTGAACCTTGCATCAAACCGAGCATCAAGCAAAGCCATTGTAATGGACAAAGATTGTAAGTGTTGCATAATAGCCAAGAGGGTCGGATCGGAAGGTGGAGTAGGAGCATTCATCGGAATCGACAGACGAGATGGGCTCGCATGTGGATTAGCATAACCAAATTTGGATGCGTGTTGCTCGGATGATAAGGAGGGTTGGAATGCGGCGGTCGAGCAAAAGGCGGCTTAGAAACACTGGGTCCCGCTTGATACCCTTGAATTCCACACGCTTCCTCCTATTGAGGAATTGGCATATAAAAAGAGGGATTCGACGGACAATAAGTGGTATCATGACCAATTATTCCACACGATAAGCACGAGGGGTCTAGGCTCGGGCTAGACCAGTTAGCAACTTGAGCCTCCAAATCCGCGATCCTCTTGTCCTTCTCAAGCTCCGTAGGGGAAGACGATTTAATCACTTCATTAGCACTCGAATATAACGCTCAGGAAGACTTTTGTTGAGAACTTTCGGCTAAAGTGGTGAAGATTTTGAGAAGCACTTGAGGAGGATGGATCTTCATATTACCTCCCGCCGTCGTATCCACCATGTATTGAAATTATGGGCCCAACGCTTCATAGAAAGTTTGAATTAAAAGCTCCTTCGAAAAGCGATGATGTGGAACTCGTGAGAAGATCTTGGAAACGATCCCAAGCGGAGTGGAACGGCTCATTATTCATTTGCTTGAATGAAACGGTCTTAACGCTCAATTCGGCCATCTTTTCCATGGAATAGTAATGATCCAAGAATATCGCCGAGAGGTCGTCCATGTATGAATGGAATTGGAAGGGATACCCATAAACCAGGACAATGCTTTATCTTGAATAGCATACGAGAAACAACTAGTTGAAGATGCTCTAAGTTCATCATATTTGGGCGATGGAAACTCGAGACATGCTATAGAAATTGTCGGATGAATTGGAGAGGATTCTCTTTAGCAAACTCGTGAAAGATCGGAAGCTGAGCAAAATCAAGCGAATGAATATCAATAGCCATAACCTCGGGGGTGGGGGAAGGGATACGCATGATGAAATAGTCTCCCCCACAAAGGCTTTGCTAACCTCTTTCATAGCAAGGACGGGAGGGGTATATTGGACATTAGGGTTCATACCCCTAAACAAGGCATACGGATCGGGAGTGTCATCATGAACATTAGTATCGGCACCTCCATAACCGAGACCACCACCATTACCATTCAAATTCACGTTCAGAGTATAATTGAAGTTGTAAATGGGAGGAACCCCATACGGGCTGGGAATCAAGTCTTGCATGTTTGGAAATTGTGGGGGAGCACCATAGCCCCCATACGGAACATTCGGATTCATAGAGCCGCTATAACCAACATGGTTTGCACCATGTCCTCCCATGTTGGGTTGACCGTTGACATTTCCTCCATTGGCAACATAGTTTGGACCATGCCCTCCCATGTTGCCAAAACCGGTACCAAACATCCCATTCCCAACATGGTTTGCACCATGCCCTCCCATGTTAGTAATGTCACCCATATTTCCATGAGTTTTGGAAATGATAGCATTAGAAGGGTTAGGAAAGGGTGCGGTACCTGTTGTAGACCCATGGCGTGCCCATGAGTGGTATGACTCCCTTGAATACCTATAGCATGATCAGAAGGAGTCGTGGGAATGGGAGTTGAAAGCCTGGGTTTGTTGTTCGGTGGGGATGGCTCAATATGAACAATGGGTTCGGGAATAGTAGAGCCTTGAGGATCAACCCGTGGAGATTTCCTGGTGGAATTGGAAAATGGGCCGGTATTCAGAAGATTATTTGCCATGCTGAAATGGGTAGCAAGGGGACTATGTAAACGCCTTAAACACTCGGGACTCAAAATATAAAGAGCCAAATCATTTCCAAGGGTTCGACGACCTTGCACACAATCAATAAAAGTGTCAAATGCAAAAGAAAGCTAGAAATACAAAGAAACTACAAGCAAATCAAAAACCTTAACCAAGCCAAGTCGCAACGACGCCATTTTGTTTTGTAGTTTTTGGTGGTGTTGAAATAAGAAAAGTGGGTTCATGGCTCGGTATTATCGGAATTCAATTCGATTGTAAGAATCAACGTGTTTTTATCTTGAAACATAAATGAAAATGAAAAACTATGGAAACTATGAAAATAAACTAACTAGGAAATGTGAAATGCAAGTTGGTAGGATGCCTCGAGCATATGCTGAAATTGAAATAGCAAGCAAGAACGAAAAATATGCAAGTAAAAGCAATGTTTCACCAAGTACAACTAAAGCAACCTAAAGTACAATCATGCATGCATGATCACAAAAACTCTAACAATGCAAATTAGCAAAAAATTGAGTAGATCTAGGATTCAACTTAGAACTAAGCATGAAACAAAATCCAAAATAAAGCATATGAAATACTAAAAAAAAAACGATCAAAGACTCAATCTATGATTTAGATGTGTCAATCATCTAGATTCCATGTACAAATTACAAGATCTAACAAGAAATCTAAGAGCTAAGGTCAAATTCATAGAATGAAGAACATGCATGAAATTGAAGAATAAGGAAGAAAATAAAGGAAAACTTACTTGAATTGAAAAGAGAATCCATATACTTGAATGAAATTACAAAGCAAAATAAAATACAAGGGAATACTTGAATTCTTCTTAGGCTTAAAACTCAAGGCAAAGCTTGAAATTAAATCTAAGAACTAGAGAGATAATTTTTATCCAAACCCATGCAAAAGTTGGGAAAAATGAGAGATAATTACAAAAATGAGAGAAGTTCTCTGTTTATACTAGGCTTTCATTGGGTTTAAATGGGTCAATTTGGACTTTAAAGGCTTAATTTCCCCGGGTTTGATCAAGTTTGATCCGAAATTAGGCTCCCTAGCCACTTGGATAGCCCTTTTGGCTTGGTTGGATCGATCTTGGCTCGGTGGTTGGCGACCTGGGGCGTGGCTGGGCACTGGCGCTTGGACCTTGGCATCAAGTGTGGCGAGCGCCAAGGCCTCCTGGCGTCACTTTTAGCACCAAGGCTTGGCGTCAGTCTTGGCGTCAAGTGGCGTGCCTTGGCTAGTAATCCAGAATATTAGCGTTTTGGAGCCTCTCTTGACGTCAAGTTTGGCTTAGAGTTTGGCGTGTCTTGACTAGTATTTTGGCCTTCAATGCTTTTACCTATGAATATAGGGGTTTTGAACATAAAAACCCAATAATTTCACCAAATCTCAAATTAATTGAAGCCATTGAACCCAATTAAATATAAAATAAAAAAGAAACACAAAAAATACTAAAACAAGAAAAACAACCTAGAAAACTTCACTAATCGACTCAAAAACTACTAAAAAAAATATAAAAGCCTAATTAAAAACACGAGAAAAACACCACAACTACATGCAAAACACTGACCTCAAACGTGAAATCAACGACCTGAATAGTTTTAAATAACGTTGCATCAACCTGATTGATCCCCAAGAGCCTCCTGGAGACCTGATAGATCCTGCAAAACAACACCTAACACCAATGCAGTGGACGGCTCCGACGAAGGCCCTCCGATGCTTAAGTTAGCGAGTGCGAGATATCAAAATACGTAAAATATCCCAAATTCAATTTAAACCGTAATTTGTCGGGACCCCACAAAACAACCCATATTAGCTCGTTCGTGCCCAGAAACCATAAAGCACAACACCCAACGCCGAGCTACTACTCAATGTCGAGTTTGTATAATAGTATCTGTACCATAAGAGCTCGCTTCTCCTAAACGAGGTCTCCTAGAGGAGAGATTGCCATAAACCCATAAATCCATCCATAATAATTAGAGAAGAGATAATTATTTGTAAAGAGAGAATAATATATGCACCATGATCCATGAGAGAGAGATATAGAGGGCCGGAGAGAGAAGGCCTGAGAGAGAGAGAGAGAGAGAGAGAGAGAGAGAGAGAGAGAGAGAGGAGGAGAGATGATAACAAGTATGAGAAATAAGGGTCTAAACCCACTATTTATAAGATTATTGAGACTTATCCACCAAGCAATAAAATTCCTTCATAAGGTGGGACTAAATCTCCTGAGCTGCGCTTTATGGTTAACGCAATCTTGGGCCCTGGTGGGCTATTATTGATTATGGTATGAGGTCCCGATGGACTAATGAAATGGTTTATGGTTATAAGGTGATGCTTAAGTAATTTTTCATGGTTATGGTTTCTGGTATGGGATGACTTTTTGGCTATCCTATTTTTAAGTCGGGTAAATGGCTTATGGTTTTTTGACTGACGTATTCTTCTTATATATTTTACCTAATTTCGTACCTCAATCAGCTAGAATATGGGGGACTAGCTGATATGACATAAATATCAACTAGATTATAAATGGTAAAAACGTGATAAAAGGGTGGAAGATTCTAGGTTCTGGTAGGACGCCAACATGGTAATAATATATTTTTATGGTTGTTATGGAATTATGGGAACTAAGAATCCTAATATGGGAGTATTTCCTTATTATGGATATTGAGTATAATTAGGAGATTTGATCCCACCTTATGAAGAAATCTTATTGATTGGTGGACAAGTCTCAATAATCTTAGAAATAGGGAATTCAGGCCCTTATTTTACAAACTTGATATCATCTCATCTCAAGCTCTCTCTCTCTCTCTCTCTCTCTCTCTCTCTCTCTCTCTCTCTCTCTCTCTCTCTCAGGCCTTCTCTCTCCGGCCCTCTATATCTCTCTCTCATGGATCATGGTGGCATATATTATTCTCTCTTTACAAATAATTATCTCTTCTCTAATTATTATGGATGGATTTATGGGTTTATGGCAATCTCTCCTCTAGGAGACCTCGTTTAGGAGAAGCGAGCTCTTATGGTACAGATACTATTATACAAACTCGACATTGAGTAGTAGCTCGGCGTTGGGTGTTGTGCTTTATGGTTTCTGGGCACGAACGAGCTAATATGGGTTGTTTTTGTGGGGTCCCGACAAATTACGGTTTAAATTGAATTTGGGATATTTTACGTATTTTGATATCTCGCACTCGCTAACTTAAGCATCGGAGGGCCTTCGTCGGAGCCGTCCACTGCATTGGTGTTAGGTGTTGTTTTGCAGGATCTATCAGGTCTCCAGGAGGCTCTTGGGGATCAATCAGGTTGATGCAACGTTATTTAAAACTATTCAGGTCGTTGATTTCACGTTTGAGGTCAGTGTTTTGCATGTAGTTGTGGTGTTTTTCTCGTGTTTTTAATTAGGCTTTTATATTTTTTTTAGTAGTTTTTGAGTCGATTAGTGAAGTTTTCTAGGTTGTTTTTCTTGTTTTAGTATTTTTTGTGTTTCTTTTTTATTTTATATTTAATTGGGTTCAATGGCTTCAATTAATTTGAGATTTGTGAAATTATTGGGTTTTTATGTTCAAAACCCCTATATTCATAGTGGTAAAAAGCATTGAAGGCCAAAATACTAGTCCAAGACACGCCAAACTCTAAGCCAAACTTGACGTCAAGAGAGGCTCCAAAACGCTAATATTCTGGACTTACTAGCCAAGGCACGCCACTTGACGCCATGACTGACGCCAAGCCTTGGCGCCCGCCACACTTGACTCCAAGACTAAACACCAAAAAGACTAGGCGCCCGCCACACTTGACGCCAAGACTGACGCCAACAAGGCTAGGCGCCCACCACACATGGCGCCAAGACTGACGCAACAGGCCTTTGGCGCTCGCCACACTTGATGCCAAGGTCCAAGCGCCCAGGTGCCCAGCCACGCCCCAGGTCGCCAACCACCGAGCCAAGATCGATCCAACCAAGCCAAAAGGGCTATCCAAGTGGCTAGGGAGCCTAATTTCGGATCAAACTTGATCAAACCCGGGGAAATTAAGCCTTTAAAGTCCAAATTGACCCATTTAAACCCAATGAAAGCCTAGTATAAACAGAGAACTTCTCTCATTTTTGTAATTATCTCTCATTTTTCCCAACTTTTGCATGGGTTTGGATAAAAATTATCTCTCTAGTTCTTAGATTTAATTTCAAGCTTTGCCTTGAGTTTTAAGCCTAAGAAGAATTCAAGTATTCCCTTGTATTTTATTTTGCTTTGTAATTTCATTTCAAGTATATGGATTCTCTTTTCAATTCAAGTAAGTTTTCCTTTATTTTCTTCCTTATTCTTCAATTTCATGCATGTTCTTCATTCTATGAATTTGACCTTAGCTCTTAGATTTCTTGTTAGATCTTGTAATTTGTACATGGAATCTAGATGATTGACACATCTAAATCATAGATTGAGTCTTTGATCGTTTTTTTTTTAGTATTTCATATGCTTTATTTGGATTTTGTTTCATGCTTAGTTCTAAGTTGAATCCTAGATCTACTCAATTTTTTGCTAATTTGCATTGTTAGAGTTTTTGTGATCATGCATGCATGATTGTACTTTAGGTTGCTTTAGTTGTAGCTTGGTGAAACATTGCTTTTACTTGCATATTTTTTCGTTCTTGCTTGCTATTTCAATTTCAGCATATGCTCGAGGCATCCTACCAACTTGCATTTCACATTTCCTAGTTAGTTTATTTTCATAGTTTCCATAGTTTTTCATTTTCATTTATGTTTCAAGATAAAAACACGTTGATTCTTACAATCGAATTGAATTCCGATAATACCGAGCCATGAACCCACTTTTCTTATTTCAACACCACCAAAAACTACAAACAAAATGGCGTCGTTGCGACTTGGCTTGGTTAAGGTTTTTTGATTTGCTTGTAGTTTTCTTTGTATTTCTAGCTTTCTTTTGCATTTGACACTTTTATTGATTGTGTGGCAAGGTCGTCGAACCCTTGGAAATGATTTGGGCTCTTTATATTTTGAGTCCCGAGTGTTTAAGGCGTTTACATAGTCCCCCTTGCTACCCATTTGCAGCATGGCAAATAATCTTCTGAATACCGGCCCATTTTCCAATTCCACCAGGAAATCTCCACGGGTTGATCCTCAAGGCTCTACTATTCCCGAACCCATTGTTCATATTGAGCCATCCCCACCGAACAACAAACCCAGGCTTTCAACTCCCATTCCCACGACTCCTTCTGATCATGCTATAGGTATTCAAGGGAGTCATACCACTCATGGGCACGCCATGGGTCTACAACAGGTACCGCACCCTTTCCTAACCCTTCTAATGCTATCATTTCCAAAACTCATGGAAATATGGGTGACATTACTAACATGGGAGGGCATGGTGCAAACCATGTTGGGAATGGGATGTTTGGTACCGGTTTTGGCAACATGGGAGGGCATGGTCCAAACTATGTTGAGAGAGAGAGAGAGAGAGAGAGAGAGAGAGAGAGAGAGAGAGAGAGAGAGAGAGCTTGAGATGAGATGATATCAAGTTTGTAAAATAAGGGCCTGAATTCCCTATTTCTAAGATTATTGAGACTTGTCCACCAATCAATAAGATTTCTTCATAAGGTGGGATCAAATCTCCTAATTATACTCAATATCCATAATAAGGAAATACTCCCATATTAGGATTCTTAGTTCCCATAATTCCATAACAACCATAAAAATATATTATTACCATGTTGGCGTCCTACCAGAACCTAGAATCTTCCACCCCTTTTATCACGTTTTTACCATTTATAATCTAGTTGATATTTATGTCATATCAGCTAGTCCCCCATATTCTAGCTGATTGAGGTACGAAATTAGGTAAAATATATAAGAAGAATACGTCAGTCAAAAAACCATAAGCCATTTACCCGACTTAAAAATAGGATAGCCAAAAAGTCATCCCATACCAGAAACCATAACCATGAAAAATTACTTAAGCATCACCTTATAACCATAAACCATTTCATTAGTCCATCGGGACCTCATACCATAATCAATAATAGCCCACCAGGGCCCAAGATTGCGTTAACCATAAAGCGCAGCTCTCAATACCGAGCTGTTATAATACTATTTACTTGATAGGAGCTCGCCAACCCTTATATAAGAGCTCGCTACTCCTATACTAGAGCTTGACACGCCCAAAACAGCTCGCCCTCCCTATAAAAAGATTGTCCCTTCTAAAAGGGAGGTCGCCTCATAAAATCCATACAAAAACCTACATATTTACCAACCTGGATATTTGATGTCAGCTCATAACCATAAGAGCCATAATATCATAAACCATTTCATAAAATCATAAGATCATCTCCCATAATTTATTACTTAAGCATCTTTCCATAACCATTAATACAAATGAGCTTTTGCTAACCATAAAAGCACAGAAACCCATAAAACCATAAACCATAAAGACCTAATAAAAGCGTCAGCCCATTCCATAAAAATAATCACTGACCTGACACAAGTTGGCATATTAAATCAAGCAAAAACCATATTAAACCATATATGACCAAGAAAACCACTCAGTCTCCCAAGTTTAAGTAAATTGAGCAAACTAAATATCTAAGCCATATCACTTTACCGACCTCGCGACATATTGACTTGAGCACATATTATACCAGGTCAGATCATAATAAATTAGAACCATATTAGATCATAAGTGACCGAACAAACTACTCAGTCCCCCATTTCTAAATAATTAGAGCAAGATAATTCAATTAGGTCGCATCGACACACAATCAAGTAATCATAGAATACACCAATAAATATAACCATATAGGCATCCTAACAGAACACCGTAAGGAATATGTTTAATCAAACACATTTAAGACAATAGAGAACATGTTAATCAAACACATTTTCCTAAACACATAACGAAGCAAGAATATATTAATCAAACATATTCAAAAACATATAGACAAAGGTCGCTAAGAACATGTTAATTAAACATATTTTTCACAAATTTAGCTATAAACCATCCATCCATAAAACATAGCCGACTTAATATAAGCGCCAACCCATAACCATAAAAAATTAAAAAGTGTTCCGAAATCTCCATTATATATCATAAATAGGTATCCGCCCCGAAGGGTACAATAATGAGTATCCGCCCCCTGAGGGTATAATAAAATAGGTATCCGTCCAGAAGGGTAAATAAACGAGTATCTGCCCCTAAGGGTATAATTAAAAAGGTATCCACCCCAAAGGGTACATAACGAGTATCCACCCTTAAGGGTATAATTAAATAGGTACCCGCCCCAAAGGGTACATAAACGATAAATAAGTGCCCGCCTCTAAGGGTACATGAGTGAGTGTTCTCCCCTGAGGGTACGTAAATCAGTCGCCGACCTATAGAAGCATCGGTTTAAAACAAAAATAAAGATAGCATTGAGAAACATAAGCCCCCCATATTCATAGAAACCATACAACCATAAAAATCATCCAGTCCCCCAAGTTTGAATAATTTGAACCAAATAAAACATTTAGACTATGCACAAACCATGTGCAACCATATAACCATAACATGGGACTGAGAAAACCACTCAATCCCCTATGTCTAAATAATGCAAACAAGACCAAACAACCAGGTCGCATCAACTCAATAATACGTGACCATACACGTTTAAGAAAATCACGTAGTCCCTAAAGTTAATGCAACTAAGTTATCTATCCGTATCGTGTTAAAGGGAATGTCAAGTAAACCTGGTTTGCACATAGGTCGCAGGATCAATCAAATAAAATAAAAAGCATAGAGTCCGCAAAGAACACGTAAATCAAACATGCGCATTACAACAAAGAGTATTTAAATCAAACATACTTACAGACTTGAAGGAAAACATGTAAATCAAACATGCCCCCTTCTCAACATCCCAGAGTATGTAAGTCAAACACACTTAAGGACGTAGAAAAACATGTAAGTCAAACATGCTCTTCCACTAAACCATCCATTCCCATATCCACAAAATCCATGGCCGACCTAATGAAAGCATCGAGGCTTAATCAATTAACATAAAATCTCCGACCGTCGAGACTTAAGAATACTCATAAAATCTCTGGCCGTCGAGACTTAAATAATAACCATAAAGTCTCCGGCCGCTGAGGCTTAAACATACTCATAAAATTTTTGGTCGTCGAGGCTTAAACAATTACCATAAAATCTCCAGTCGTCGAGGCTTAAATAATTACCATATCCATAAACCATCGCCGACCTCATAAAAGCGTCGGGCTATATCCATAATCCATAAATCATATTGAACCATAGAATTTGTAGTTGATTTGTTCTATGTAATGAGGTCGTATGAGATTGCCGAACCCATAATGAGGTCGTATGAGACCGTAAGGAGGTCACAGAGAACATGTTAATTATACATATTCTCCATAAAATAGATCATAAAATCATCAATCCATAAAACATCAATTAATACGACGTAAACCAAACTTGCGACCAGACCTTAACAACTTAAATCGAATCAGACAGCATAACCATTTAAACCGACCCAAATAAATTTTATCAAACAAGTAAACCATATTAAATCGCATGAATCAGCTATTCCCCTATGTTCTAGCTAAAAAATAAGTAAGGTAGAAAATAGGAAACCGTTCCTTTCACGAGATTTTAAAGAGCGTACCTGATACGTATTTATGCCAAAGGGAAAATCTTACCTCTTCTTTAATATCCAAACGCGCGACCTCTTTATTTTGAGGTAGCAGAATTCCATGATCTAATCTCCTTAAATATTTGGACACGCGACCTAATATATAGCCTTAAATACTGGCGACTCTCTTCGCGTTAAATTGACCATCCCTCAGTTAGATTTCGAGCAGCAAAATAAATTAACTCTTCAAAACCATCATCAATACAAAGCCATATACCATAACAATAATCTCCATATAAATCCATTAAAACAAATAAACCATACGCTTATCCCCTTTAAATAAACTCAATAAGAAAGTCCGCCATTTGTCAACCACCAAAGATAATACGAACTAAACAGGTAGACCTGCACTCAGTCCGTTAGTAAATGATCATAAAAATAATAGATAGGTAAGATGCGAGCATCGCAACCCTTACTCAAACTCATAGACATGCACTCAATCCGTTAGTATACGATCATAAAAATAATCTATAAGTAATATGCGAGCATCGCAACCCTTACTCGTGCCCACAGACCTTCACTCAATTCGTTAGTATACGATCAAACAAATAATTTATAAGTAAGGTGCGAGCATCGCAACCCTTACTAGTGCCCACAGACCTTCAAACTCGATCTCCACCGTTCATATTTAACCACTATATCTAGTAGATATTATATCCAAAATCCGTCTTGATCCAACAATTAGATTGTGCGTAATTTAACTTTTAAAAGAAACTAGACAGGCAGTTTTGGGAAACAGGTTCATCTCTGTTCAAAATTCATTATAGGATTTTTTTTTCGAACTCATATTCAAATCTACCGTTCAAATTGAACTTGTATATATGTGGAATAACATATCAGAATTTTGGCTTGATCCAATGGTTTTATTGTGCATAATCGTATTCTTGAAAACCCTGCATAGAATTTTCTGAAAATAAAATCTGATTTGTTCGAAAATTTATATATATTTCCTCGCATCTCAGAATTCAATCTCCACCGTTCAAAACGTAATTCAATAGGTCCTTGAGGTTTTGTAAACGTTGTAATGCGATCCAATGGATGAAACGTAAGAAAAAGATTTTTTATATTTATAGCGCAGTTAGATTTTTGACCTACGAAAATTGTGTAATCTCACGACTTTGGCTCAAGAATTCGATGTCCCTCTTTCCCACAAACGGCTCCACTTGATGCGACCAAAAAGATTAGGTCACCAAGAATATGGAGTACTGACCTCAAACGTGAAATCAACGACCTGAATAGTTTCAAATAACGTCGCAGCGACCTGATTGATCCCTAAGAGCCTCCTAGCGACCTGATAGATCCGGCAAAATAACACATAACACCAAGGCGGTGGACGGCCCCGAAGAAGGCCCTCCGATGCTTAAGCTAGCGAGTGCGAGAGATCAAAATACGTAAAATACCCCAAATTCAATTTAAACCATAATTTGTCGGGACCCCACAAAACAACCCATACTAGTCCGTTCGGGCCTAGAAACCATAAAGCCCAACACCCAACCCCGAGCTACCACTCAACGCCGAGCTGGTATAATAGTACCTGTACAATAAGAGCTCGCTTCTCCTAAAGGGAGTCTCCTAGAGGAGAGCTCGCCATAAACCCATAAATTCATCCATAATAATTAGAGATGAGAGAATTATTTTTAAAAGGAGAATAATATATGCTCCATGATCCATGAGAGAGAGAGGGATGTGAGTTGATATCAAACTTGTAAAATAAGGGCCTGAATTCCCTAGACTTGTCCACCAATCAATATGATTCCTTCATAACGTGAGATCAAACTTCCAAATTATACTCAATATCCATAATAAGGGATTACTTCCATATTAGGATTATTAGTTCCCATAATTCCATAACAACCATAAAAATATATTATTACCATATTAGTGTCCTACTAGAACCTAAAATCTTTCACCCCTTTTATTACGTTTTTACCATATATAATGTAGTCGATATTTTGTGTCGTATCAGATACTTTCAGCCATGACGTATGGGTAATGTACTTGGAATTTCTAGAAAAAACAGAATCAGATAGGAAAAATGATTATATCAACCTTTTAGCCTGAATCGAAAGATTAGTGAATGATTTTTTTGTCTCTTTCGGGTCAAGTCAGTCCTTTTAATTTGAAGATGAGTATAGTCGATGGCTAACACAATCTGTTCACGTTCTGTCTTGTGTACATAAAACTCCTTAAAACTATTTGAAGAACCATATCGGCAATTTCTTCAATTTCCTAATAATAATAATAATAATAATAATAATAATAATAATAATTCTTTGTCCATAGTTTTTATTTGTAATTATTTTTTCGTAAAAATGTACTATCAACGTGCCATTGCAATCCATTTTAGTGTTAAATGTCACTCGGGTTTAATTTGCCCACCACATCATCTGCTTGTTCTACTTGACTTCATTCTTCACATTTCCGCAACATTCATCCATGGGGTGTACACTATTCTTCTTGCGTGTGTTGGCGATCCTTATCACGTGTTTCAATTTAGAGGTTGAATTATATCAATTTTAAACATTATGAAATCCATGTACCTATTTGCAACGTTGTCAGCTTTGGAATATTTCTTTTAAAATCAATTGTAAATGAATTATTTGATACTTTATAATATTCTCTCAAAATTAAGTAATCAAATTGCATGCTCAACAACTCTAATTAAATATTAAATTATTTTGGGGCCTTGTAAATGTTGATGTCTATGAACGGTTAACAAATCACGTATATATATGTGTTTGAAAAATGGAAAGAAATGACGGGAGTAGTTAATACCCGAACCGAAAGATGTTCGAGTTGATGAACTTTATGTGGAGAATCGAGCTGAGTTGCAGTTGCTACTTATATTTTTCATTATATTCTTGTCCTCTTTCAGCCGATTCTAATATGGATATTTATATCATTGTTCTTGGACTTAATTGGTTTAGTTAAAAGTGGCATATATATGTTGCCACCTTTTCTATTTCTCACGTTGAGCATTTGAGAAGCTTTTTATATCAAATACTTTCTCTCTCCATTGTAGGTATATTAGCAAAATATTCAAAAGCCATTGCTGAAACATCGCCTTGTAACTTCACCCTGGAATCTCCACTTTAGAAAGACTGTAATCGCCGCCGAGAAGAAAGATGCTGGTAGAAATCGCTAGGCGATAGTCGGGCACTAGCTAGCGCCTAGGTGCCGCCTAAAAATCACATTTAAGAAATAAAAAATCTTATGCCCAATTTTCACGATTTTTGCCACCTAAGCAGCCTAGTTCGCCTAGGTCTGATTTCTACTTGCCAGTTTGATTGCCTAGGCTGCGTAGCTCGATTTCTCGATCGAGGTTAGTTTTTCCGTGATTTGGGCATATCTAAGTCCTCATAACGCCTATGTGACTGCCTAGGCCAATATTTACAACACTAGCAATAACAAAACAAATTTGAGACTGCAAGTAATTCTCTCCCGTAATGAAAAATGAGCAACGTGAGAACCCAGGTGCAAAAAGAATAAAATTAAGCAAATTAAGAGTATATCTCACACAATTGAAAAACACTTGAAAGAAAATATATTAATTTTGGAATAAGAAAATAAAAGAATGAACCAAGCCAGTTGAGAGAAATCGAGAATAGTGTTAATTTCCAGTCGTCTTGGTGAAGGAACTTGAGTGTGAGGGAAAAGAGAATTAGATATAATTTAGAGCTCAATTGATATTTTTTAAAACAAATATGACCACTTAAGTTTTCAAATGGTCCACCACAATGTCACGAGTTTTCTTGCAAATTTAAAAAGGTAATGATTTCATTTGCCTTTTTTTTTCATATCGGATTTGCAAATTTGGAAAAGGTTGTGGGGGGTGTTTGGAAATTAAAGATTCGTGTTAAAATGAGAGATTTAACCCAATTTAGAGGATTGACTAATCAAATTCTCGTTGTTTGATAAATAGAGGTTAGAATTAGCTTTTTGGGTTTAAAAAAAACTATGTTTGAAAAGCTCCATGTAGAAGTTTTTTGAGGAAAGATGTTTGAAAGGTGAGTTGAAATGATAATTTTATCCTAAAGTTACAAATAAATAAAATAATATATATTCTTAATTTGCATGCAAAAAATGTTTACAACTACTTTTTTAATTGAATGATATTAATAATTATCCAAATTAAATTTAATATATTTGAAAACTAGAAACTCTATAAAACTTTTATATACAATAATAACTTTTAAATAATGACTTTTTTTTGTGTAAATATTATTTTAATGATTCAATATATTATAAATTGATACTTGAAATTTCAAGAGAAGTGTGAGGTATCACAAGGCACTCCTCAAAACTCACAATTCTAGAAATCCACCAAAAGAGTTTAGAGCAAGATACAAGAAGATAAATCTTCTAAATAGCTTAAAAGCTCAAAATATATTTTTTATTTCGAAATTGATTGCTGGAAATATAACAATGGAGTGTCTTTTATAGGCAAGGATTTGGAACAACCCCCCAAGATGAGTCAAATATAATAAATAACATATTACATTTTCTATGGTCTAGAAGAATGAAAAGGTTGCTCTAATAAAGACAAATAAAATGAATCTTGAATAAAGATTAAGTGCTTATCAACTCCCAAGGTGCTTTAATGAGTAGGTTCATGAAAACTCACCAAGAGTTGCTCAACCTTCCAAATTCCCGTATGAAACCACTGCACTACCACACTCCAGTCAAATAGTCATAACTCACTCTTAGATTATTGTTTTTGAGATTCGTTTTTTTTATTAGAAACTAGACTCATAGGGATTTTCAATAGTATATAGTTCAAATATAATTATGTCCCAATAAAAGAAATATATTCATGAAAGTCGATCCAAAGAAAACTAACTTTCTATTTCAGTGTCATTATTCCCCGGTTGGAAAAGATTCATCCTCGAATCCGAATCAAGTTCTTCATCAACATAAGGAGAAAGACCAGAAACGTTAAAAGTTGCTGAAACACCATAATCTCCGGGCAACTCGATCTTGTAAGCATTATCACCAATCTTTCTTAAGACTTTAAAAGGACCGTCTGCTCTAGGTAGCAACTTTCCATGTCGACCACGAGGAAAACGTTCTTTCCTCAAGTGAACCCAAACCAAATCTCCTTCCTTGAAATTTGATTTCTTTCGATGCTTGTTTGCAGTTTCTTGGTACTTCTCATTTTGCTTAACAATCTCTTGACGCACTTGCTTATGCAACTTTTTAATGTACTTAGCATGTTCTTCGCCATCTACACTAAAATGATGAGTGATTTGAATAGGTGTTAAGTCCAACGGAGTAATTGGGTTGCTGACATACACGACTTCAAATGGGCTTTTACCAGTTGTTTGGCTAGAAGAGTGATTATAAGCAAACTCTACTTGAGACAAAACCACATCCCATTGGCGAGGATTCTTTCCAACCAAGCTCCTTAAAAGACTTCCCAAACTTCTATTGACAACTTCCGTCTGTCCATCAGTCTGTGGATGATGCGTCGAACTAAAATGAAGTTTAGTTCCAAGTTTCTTCCAAAGTGTTCGCCAAAAATGATTCATAAACTTCGAATCTCGATCAGAAGTAATGGTCCCATTGGAACTGGTAATGGAGTGTATAAGCCGGTATTTTGCCCATGACTTTTGGTAATATGACAAGTTTTACACCTTTAAATGCATCTCTTGACATCTCGTTCCATTCTTGGCCAATAAAAATTCTCTTGAACCAGCACAAGCGTCTTCCCTCTACCAAAATGTCCAGCAGACCTCCACTATGATCTTCATGAATAATCGCTTGTCGTAGAGAACATTCAGGAATACATAACAGTCTATCCTTGAAGAGAAATCCATCTTGAATCAAGAAAAGTTTAAATAGAGCCTTTAGACATCCATCCCAAATTTTGCCAAAATATGGATCATCCTTGTAGAGATCTTTGATTACCTTAAAACCAATGGTTTTTAATTATAAAGTAGACAACAGAGAATGTCGTCGACTAAGAGCATCCACCACACGATTGAGAACTTCAGATTTGTGCTTGATCACAAAGTTGAAGGCTTATAGAAATTCAACCCATCTAACATGTCAAGGATTCAACTTTTGTTGAGTGTTCAAGTAAAGCTTCATGATCTGAAAAAAGAACAAACTCTTTGTGTATGAGATAATGTTGCCAATGATCCAACGTTTGAATAATAGCAAATAAATCTTGTTGTACGTAGAATAATTTTGCCGGGATTGATTCATCATTTCACTAATGAAAGTGATGGGTTTACCTTCTTAGCTAAGAACACCTCCAATTCCCACATTAGAAGCATCACAATCTACTTCAAAAACTTTATCAAAACCTGGTAGCTGCAAAATCGGAGCTTCCATGACTTTCTTTTTAAGAAGTTCAAAGTTTTTTGGTGCTTCTTCCGTCAACTTGAGTTTCCACCTTTCAAACATTGCGTAATAGGTGCAATAACGGTGCTAAAATTTTTAATGAACCTGCGATAAAATGAAGCTAAGCCATGGAGACTTTGAATACCATGAATAGATTTAGGAACCGTCCAAGTGACTATAGCTTCAATCTTGACTTCGTCCATCTTCATGCCTTCTGAAGAAATAACATAGCCTAAGAAAACAAGGCTATTTGTGAAAAAGTGACATTTCTTTAAATTTGCATACAAACTTTGCTCCCTTAGCACTTCAAATACTTGTCGAAGATGGTTTAAGTGCTCTTATGGTCTAGAGCTATGTACGAGAATGTCATCAAAATAGACAACCACGAATTTTCCAAAGAAAGGCTTAAAGATATGATTCATAAGCCTCATAAAAGTTGAAGGCGCGTTAGAAAGTCCAAATGGCATAACCAACAATTCATAGAGTCCATCTCTTGTTTTTAAAGCCGCCTTCCATTCATCTCCTGGTCTCATGCGGATTTGATGATAACCACTTCGCAAGTCAATTTTAGAACCAATCTTGAAACCATGAAGTTGATGAAGAAGATCATCAAGGCGGGGAATATGAAAGCGGTATTTGATAGTAATTTTATTCACCGCTCGACTATCAATACACATTCGCCACAACCCATCTTTCTTTGGCACAAGTAGCACCGGAACAGCACAAGGACTCTTACTTTCTTGGACAAGACCTTAAGTTAAAAGGTCCTCAACTTGCCTTTGCAATTCTTCATGCTCTTTAGGGATCATTCTATAAGCTGCCTTGTTTGGGATTGACGAACCAGGTATTAAATCAATGCAATGTTGAATATTCGCATCGGAGGTAGTCCAGAGGGAATTTCTTAAGGCACCACATCATGAAATTCTTGAAGAAGATGTTGAACTTGAAAAGGGACAGTATGTCCTTCTTCATTTTCCTCCAAACTACCAAAGCAAATACTTCCATGGACTCAGAAATTGCCTTTTCAACTTGAGACTTGAAGAGTAAACTATTTTCCTCCCCTTTTGAGGGTTTGGGAATTTTCTCCGTCTTGGATGGTCCCAAAATAATCTTTTCGCCATCTTTAACAAAAGTATATGTATTCTTCAAGCCATTGTTATGATTTTTTCTATCAAATGCCAAGGTCGTCCAAGAAGAAAATGACAAGCGTCCATCGGAATAACATCACACCACACTCCGTCTTTATACTTATTGCCAATAGAAAATTGCACAAGACACCTTTTTGTTACTTTCAATTCATTACCTTTACAAAGTCATGCTAGCTTGTAAGGTCGAGGATGATCTTCAATCTTTAGTTTCAACTTCTCCACTATTGTAGTAGCAATATATCTTCACAACTTTCTCCATCAATAATGACATTACACACCTTGCCATGCGAAGTGCACCTTGTGTGGAATATATTATTACGAATCCATGTGTCATCCTCCACAGAATTGGAATTGAGAGTTTGTCGTACTACAAGCGATTCTCCATAATCTTAATAAGTAATATCCTCCCCAAAATTGGACTCGTCATAGGTTGGTGCTGCCTCAAAAGGTTCCTCTTCCACTTCTTCTTCGACGAGAGTGATAATCCTGCGATTTGGACATTCCGCGGCGAAGTGTCCAAAACCCTTGCATTTGAAATGCGGTATTTGATTGTTCGGGCCACTTGGTTTCACAAAACCCACATTATCTTCCTTAGATACTCCCGACTTTTGTTTTTCAATGTTTCTTAGTGTAGTGCTCCTAGATTTAGTTGGACTCCCTCGGTTGGAAGCACCACCACTTGGAGAAAAACGACCACCAAACTTCTTTGATTCTTTTTGTTGTTTTTCGACTTTGAGAGTCAACTTACAAACATCATTATAAGTCCAATATGGCTGTAATTGAATAACATTTCCAATCTCATATCTAAGTCCTCCAAGAAAATGATCAATAATTTGCTCATCCGACTCCAAAACATCACATCTCATCATGAGATTCTCAAATTCAGCAATATAATCTTCTACGGATAGATATCTTTGCTTGAAGCTATGGTATTTGAGAAATGCCTCTTGTCGATAATTATCCGGCAAGAATTTCCTTCGTAGTTCCTTCTTCATCTTGTCCCATGTTTGGATTTCTTGCTTACCATCACGAGCACGTTGCCTTTTTAGGTGTTCCCACCAAATGGATGCATATTTCTTCAACTTGATAGCAACAAACTTCACTTTTACATCTTATGGAATCTCTTTAAATTCAAAGATCCTCTCAACAGAGTTGATCCAATTAATGAATTCATTAGGATCATTTCTTCCATCAAAACCTGGAATATCAACTTTGAAATCAAAAGATTTCTCACGAACATTATTCCTTCGAAGTCTTTGGCGTTGAGATGAATTATTGTCACTCAAATCACCATTTATATCACCATGAGACGGATTTTCCACCTCATTAATTGAAGAATAAGGTCCTGAATCATGACCCTCAACATCACAATTCAAAGGTTCTCCACGCGCAAGGCGTTGCTCTAGTTGTTGCACTTGTCTCCTTAAATCTTCCAACTTGATATCATGAAGGTCTCTTTGACGAGCTGCGGGATCATCAACATTTTTTCGTTTTCACCTACGAACATCCATCGAAAACCAAATCTCTGATAACCACTTGATACCAGAAATTTCAAGAGAAGTAGGAGGTATCACAAGGCACTCTTCAAAACTCACAACTCTAGGTATCCACCAAAAGAGTTTAGAGCAAGATACATGAAGATAAATCTTATAAACAAGCTTAAAAGCTCAAAATATATTTTTATTTCGAAACTAATTGCTAAAAACATAACAACAGAGTGCTTTTATAGGCAAGGACTTGGAACAACCCTCCAAGATGAGTCAAAGATAATAAATAACATATTACATTTTGTATGATCTAGAAAAATGAAAAGGTTGCTCTAACAAAGATAAATAAGATGAATCTTGACTAAAGATCAAGTGTTTTTAAACTCCCAAGGTTCTTGAATGAGTAGGTTCATGAAAACTCACCAAAAGTTGCTCAACCTTCCAAATTCTCGTATGAAACTACTACACAGCCACACTTCAGTCAAATAGTCATAACTCACTCTCGAATTATTATTTTTGAGATATATTCTTTTTATTAGAAACTAAACTCATAGGGCTTTCCAATGGTATATGGTTTTAAATGTAATTATATCCCAATGAAATCAATTTATTCATGAGAATTGATCCAAAGAAAACTAACTTTCTATTTCGGTGTCATAAATTTACGTTCTTAATAGAAGAATAACTAACAATAAATTGTGTTAATATTCCTTCTGGTCATTTTACAATATCAAGTTGTTATCATCTATCAACCAGATACCAAATACTTCTATACAGAGACCTAATACAATTAGTCATCAAACCAGCTAGTGCAATTAGTTATCAAAAAACTAATGCATTCATCTATCAGCTAATCAGCTTTGGATAGAGAACTTGGCAAGCTTGGGTTACTGACCTAGATGAATTCGTCGAATTCTTTACTAATTAGGATTCCGCCCCTGCCTGAGTTTTTGAAAAGCTTTGTGCATTATACCTAATTAGTTCTCATTCATGTGTTGGCGCTGTGAAGGATGTGATGAATCTGTAGGGTTAATGAGAACGAAGAAGACATTGTTTTGGATTTGGACCAATTTTAGTTGGTTTTTGGTTTGGGCTTTTTTTATTGTATTGTGACCCACTAAACTAACCCTACATAATAAATTAAATTGCCAATCCCAAACCAAGTCATAAACATAATTTTTACGTGCATATAGAGCTTATTTTACAATGTTTTGACTATTGATTGTGCATTAAAGATTTATTTTGGCTTTCTTTACTATTATTTGGAAGTAGTTATTTGTTTGCAAGTTGTGAAGATTTTGATAGATTTTTTGGCACGTTAGGATGAATTGGGATTGAAGAAGCATGAAAGAGTAAAGAATCAGGAGTTATTAGAGTTGAAAAGATTAAATATGGAGTCCATCGGGCACAAAAATGGAGTTAGCCCATGAAGATTTTGAAAATCTGTAATTAAGTCAGCGATCGCGGTCAATTAAAGCGACCATGATGTTGCCCATTATAAACAACGAATTTTCAGCATAATAGTTGTGACCCATGTCACAACCATGATTCCACCAGAACCAGCGTGCTATTTTTTGGTACAAACGTTGGGACCCGTGTAGTGGTCGTGACCTAGACCCAGACCGCGACTAAGATAAGAACCATAAAAACTTGAATTTATTCCAACTTTAAGACCAAGATTTGACTAAGAGATGTAAGAATAGTGTTGTGAAACAAACTAAGAAAATATTGAAAGTTGGAGAAACACCGTAGTAAGGATCTAACTGAGAGTTTGGGAGATTTGGATCAAGTTGGGCAAGGTTTGCGAAGAACAACGAATCATCTCCGTCATTTTCAAGTTTAAGCTTATATTTATATTCATTTTCTCGCTCATGAACTACTCTATGAATTTGTATTAATAACGTTTCATCTATGTCTAGCTTATTTCTTATTATTACGAGTTTAGAAATGATGAATGTTTGTTACTTTGTGAATCTCAATAAGTCAAGTATGATACTTTCATTATTTTTGTATTTTTGGATTACTGAATTATAACATAATTGATTGATCATTTTTTATGATTGTTGAGTTTTAATAAATCGGGTTGAGAGAGTTTAGATTAGTTTTGAAAAACTCCCAATATCAAATTTCTTACCATTATCACACTGAAAACTCTTAATCTCTTGTCCAAATTTATTTGATATGAAAGCTCTAATTGTTAAGAAAGTGGAGAAGACCTAAGATCTTTTAGATAACGGAAAAGTTCAAAAAATATAGAGTAATCTTCAACTAATAATGCAATATTTGTTGCCCGAAGAACTTATAATTGGAGATGTCCAAAGATCACAATATCTAATATCAAACTACATGATAGTTCAAGAATTAGATTCAACAAAAGTAATTTAGTATGTTTTCCCAGATGACAAGAATAACAAAAATTCAAAGTTTTATTATAATAATAAAAACAAAAATGGGTGCTCCCGGGTGACACAAACGTGCATGCAAATATGATAAAGTTGCAAATATGGATGGTGAGTCAATTTTCTTGTTCTGTGAATGAGATAAAAGTCTCCCCGGCTATCAAATCTCATTATACGCTTCCCTGTCTGAAAGGCATTTATAGTAAACCCAAACATATAAATTCAATTGAAACAAAGTTATCCACATTAAACTTTAGACTAACATTATGTTCTTAACGAGTTGAGAAGCACGTTGAACCCTTTTCGAGGATAACGGTGGGTTGGGGTGTGGGCGTGGGTAATGTTATATGACCAAGACTAGGAATCGGAATAGAGTGACCATTTTCATTAGTCATACCACGATTGGTGCTCGAATTAAATTAAGATGAGAGATTACCTTGAATGGATGTCATATGTGCGGTGGTTTTGAAATTGTACTAGTTTAGGTCTGGTTCAATGAGTCCAAGGGTGTGCGGCCTGTTTGGACTAGCATTCGTTGGGATTCTGAATTTTGATATTCAGAATCTTAGGGTATTCAGAATTTTGTGAATAGTAAAAATTCTTTTTTGTTATATGATTCAGAATCCTTTACTTTTACTGTAGATGTCAAATCATGTCTGAAAAGTGGGTGATAATGTATTATTATATTATATTTGATGTCAAATCATGTCTGAGAAATAGGTGGTAGTGTATTATTATATTATATTAGTAATATTTAATTATTTAATTGTAAGATATTGTTGTTTAAGTATTTGATTTTTGAGTCTTATAACAAACGAGTATTCGGTATTTAGAATACCGAATCCAGTATCCTGAATGCTAGGGCAAACATGGGGGGTGTTGCTATTTCTTTCAGCATGGGTTGGGTTTCGGCGACAAAAGCATGTTGGGGGTGCAGGCCGAGAATGCCAGGCTGCTGGATATTGGGCCTGGCCCAAGAAGCTGTAGGGTATGGGAAAGTGGTGCGACCTATGGAGTAAATTTCCTAGGCCATTGTTGTGGTCCAGGAGGTGCCTATGTCCGAAAAAGTAAGCATTGTTATCCTGTCATCTACTTTGAATCACCACCGTGACCACTACCATTTCCTATGTTGGTCCGACCACTGTTGCCCCGGCCTCCACCTCAATAACCACAATTTTTCTACTACTATCGCTTCCATGGTTAGAAACTGGTTTACTGCCTCTGCAAGAATTAGCAAATGAATTTACATCATCGGATATTGTTGTGACCATGGCGGCTAATCTGGTGGAAGTTTTCTTTATGAAACTCAATTCTTCAAGAGTGAGCATCTAACAAGATTGATAAAAAAATATGGAGAGGGTTTCTTTGTTGGATGAGCATGGTGACACTGTTGTACGCTTTGATGAGACCGACCTCTAGTTGTAGAATAAGGTGGACAATAGTCGGTGACACCGGAGCTCTGGCATTTTTAGGTTGATCGGACAGAGTTGGAGACGTTGGCAATAGTCGGACATGGACAGAAAGTATCTCAAGTTTTTTGTATTTTTTTTTTATCTTAGAAAGCAATGTTTTAAAAACCGGACCGGCGAATGAACTGGTCTCCTCACCGGTTCACGGTTCAACCGGTCGGACCGGTTCAACCGCCGGTCCAACATTATTAATAAAAACATAATATTCTTAATTATATAGTATGAAATATTATGTAATGTATTAATATAAATATTAATTTGATTCCTATTTGGAAAAAATAATTAATTTATTATATAAACATGCTTAATTTAYTTATACTCTATTAAACATATTAATGTAATTATTTGTTATGTGATATATTAGTCATATATCACTATCTTAATTATTTGTCTAGATTATTAAGAGAGATAAAAATAAAAAAATAAAATTGACCGAACATAATTTATTTATTTTCATATCGCTTGATTAGGTTCCATGGATCATTAATATAATTATGCCAATTTAGTTGAATCATACACAATATTTTGCACATAAAAAACGGTTTGACCGGTTCAACCGGTTTTTTGCCGGTTTTCAGCGGTTTAACCGATTTTGACCGGTTCTTAACCGATTTAACCGCTAAAATGGATTTATAGGTGTGATCGGACCGGGTCAATGGCCGGTTCCTGGTTTAACCGGTTGAACCAGCCGGTCCGGTCCGATTTTTAAATCATTGTTAGAAAGTATCTCATAATTGATTTTGAGCGTCAATGGTTGTTGAATCAAGTTCGATGGTCGTATGCAGTGATCATTTGATATATCCATTGAAGAATAGTGGATTCGAGGGTTGGCCACAATTTTTTCTTGACGTGGTTGGTAAGAAATTTTCATTATTGGTTTCTGGTGAGATAATGTGGTGGATGACTCGGTGAGAACGAGCATGAATTTTGACAAGTTTTGCCCAAGTTTCATATTGGATATTTCCCAACTCGAGGGTGATGATTATGTTCTTGACGCAGGAGATGGCAAGACTTAAATGAAAAGATTATTTCGATGCGATCATGGTTGATTGAAGAAGATGAATAAAATCAAAGATTTGAGAGCTAATTCTGAGGTCGTTGTGTGGAAGAGATAAAAAAGAGAAAAGATCGTGCCCTAGAAAACTGATACCATGAAACAAGGTATATTTTTCATGTTGTATTCACAAAGAATCGGTCTAGTTATACAATATATTAACTAATTTCTATGCTAACATTATGGTAAACAAAATACTAATAATACGCCTATAATAATCCTAATTGATTTACAATAAATAATAAGGGTTATTTGCTATTTCTATATTTACATTTATTTTATTATAATTTTTATTTTATTTACATAGGATTAAAGTCTTTCTTACGACATGTATGTCAAATTAATTTTATTGGATAAATCTGTAATTTATTTCATTTGAAACGGTTGACAATTTAATCCTTTCGATTGTGAGTTTGTTGTAGTTTTGAAATCACCATTATTGAATATGGTTTTATTCCAATTATTTCTTATGAATTCAATTAGAAAAAGCTGAATGATACACCTAATTCAGTTTAATACAAAATTAGTTTTAGAACCTGCTTGTACACGAGCATTGATAAGAAAATTATAAAAATGCAATATTTTAAAAGAATATATTATTAAGTTCAGAAATTGATATTAAATACAATGTTTAAAAAAATAAAAAAAACATGTTAACTTTAAATTTGAAAACTACCTTATATACCTTCTATTTCTCTACACACACACCACAACACACACACCACAACACACACACACACACACACACACACACACATATATATATATATACTATATATATATATATATATATAATATTTATATTTAAATATTAAGTAATTTTTTATTTTAATATTTAAATTAAATTCATTAATAGTTTTATTTACATACTAAGAAAATTCTAAAAGATGTCACATTCTAAACTCGTGTCTAATCTCTATTAATTAATTATTATTATTAAATTAGTTTTATTTTAATATTTAGATTAAATTTTTAGTAATTATTAGTTACGTACTTTGAAAAGTTCAAAAGATAACATAGTCTCAACCCGTGTCGCATTAACGGTGAATAATCAATATTTATTAATTAATAATTATTATTATTATATAATTTTATATTTTTATGTTTTGATTGAATTTATTACTCATATTTAGTTATATACTTATACTAATTCAATACCCGAATATTATGCGAGATTTGAAAAAATTAACACTCATTAAAAATACTAAGAGAATAATATTGAAGATGGTACACACAAATGATAATATTAGGGATATGCAAGAACAAACTATTTTGATTGAAAACATTCCTCTAATGAATTCCCTAGGAACTTCTATATATTTTATATTTACACAAAGATTATTCTTCACAATAATTGATTTTTACACATAGATCAGAGTATTATTTATTATAATTACAGTAAGACTGATTTTCACAATTAGTAATTTTTAATTATTTTTACCCGGGGTCACGAAATTAGTTGTAAGACATAGCAAAATACCCTATACTTAAAAGGAAACCCGTAATAAATTAAGTTTGTAAAAATATAAGATATACAACACCCGTGTATCGCATGTGAATATGCGATATAAAAAATTAAAATTTATGAGACACTGATAATTTTATTAAAAAAACGTCGTATATCTAATTTGTAGTATATGTGATATTATTTTATTATTATTTTTTGTTCCTTTTATTTTTTTTTGCTTTCGCGCAGGACATTAATTTATTATGTTTATCAATGCATTTTATTAGAATTAGATAAGCTGATTTAGAATATATTAAATATTTATTTTTCTAGGTGTAACAATTTGTTATTATTAGTTTTTGTTGTTGTATGTCTTTTTTTTTTTTTAGCTTTTCATATAAAATTTTAATGTTATTCTCAATGCATTATATTAGGATTAGATATCCTAATTTAAATTTATATATTTTATACTTTATTTTTCTTTTGTAATAATCTTACATAACTCGTATTTTTCTTAAATAGAATATTTAATATTCTAAAAAAAATTATTTCAACTTTTATTATAAATAATAATTAATTCAACTTATATAGATTTTTTTTTTCTAATTAAATATGAATTTTCTTTTATATTAGTATAATAAAAATAAGATATTTACTTAGACAAAATATGATAAAGAAGATATTGTATTAGGAAACATATAGTAAAAGAAAAATTTTAAATTAGGAAAAATATAATGATGGAAAAATATTGAATTAGGCAAAAACATAAAAAGGAAAATATTAAATTAGGTAGATATTAGGTTCGGTGACACCAAAGCAACAAATTTTTTACCAAAGCTAACAAACCATGGGAAGCAGACAAATAGGATAGGAGGATTTTGCTTTAATATATATATATATATATTATTATTATTATTATTATTATTAAGATCATGTGACAACCATTTCCCTAGGTGAGAATCCTAGAAACCGTTATATTACATTATATATGATGTTGATTTAAATAATACAAAATGCTCTTTATATTTTCAAATTGCTATTTTTATGTTTTCTTGATGTTTACTATTATCTTAATTAGCATGTATATGATTCATAAATAGAATCACATACTATGTAATATAGTATGCTTCTAGGTTTCCACACAGGGATTGGTTCCCACTTGAACACACACCTATATATATATATATATGATCAGGTTTATGTGAGAACCAATTCCCTAGATGAGAACTTTAGGAACTGCTATTTTACATTATATGTGATGCTAATTTAAATAATGCAAAATACTACTTATATTTTGACATTGCTATTATTATGTTCCCTTAATTTTTACTATTATCTTAATTAGTATTTACATGATTCATAAATAGCATAACATCTTATGTAATATAACAGGTTTCTAGTTTCCATATAGGGATTAGTTCCCATGTGAACCCAGCCATAT
>BMAC01000305.1:78746-96831 GCA_014905375.1 Phtheirospermum japonicum | reverse complement strand
GTCGCCCGCTACTAGTCCCCCAGCCACACCACCATCTGCATCCTCTCCATCTGACTTTGATGGGGTTTGGTTTCAATCCGATTTTCTCAAATCCTTTTAACCCTAATTAGTAATTAGTAAATGTTATTTTCAATTATCTGATTTGGTGATCTTTCTTTTTCTTCTTATTTTCAATATTAATTTATAGATTATCTGACATCATTGATTTAAATTTTTATGATCACTTTGATTTTCTATTATTTATGATCAAGTTTTATATTAATTTGGGAGTTGCTGGTATTATCTTCATGTTTAGGGTATTAGAAGTTAAATTTGTGATACATTTCATTTTTTGTTATTTTTGTTTTCAATTATATTTCATCAAGTTCCGATATAAAGATGGTGGATTAATGGTGTTGTGATTTTTGCGATCATCATGTTATTTATTAGTCTAATATCATTGGAGTTGTAGATCGCTGGTTCAATTAAATGGAATTGATTGTTATTTCTGGATAATTGAACTTTATTTTTCCCTTTATAATTCTTGTTAAGGCTTACAATTTGGTACTGAGATCAAGTCCAAATCCCTTTCTTTTTGTGAAATTATAATCTTGGAATTTTGAAATATTTAATTGTTCTCTTTATATACATACATACATATATATATATATATATATATATATATATATATATATATATATATATATATATAGTATATATATATATATATATTATATAATTTGTTCAAATATCTATTACAAAAAAATACGATTTGAGTTTTTGAAGCCTAATTGCATATATTTTAATTGAAGTAAACAAAAATAATTAATACTAGTTTTGTAATATTAATTTATTTATTTTCAAACTTGGTTGTGTTTGATTTTTTGATTTTGAATTTTTTTTTATTTTTTTGTATTGCTGATTGATTTAATTGGTTTCTTTGTGAACATGTATGGATCTAATTGCAACAGGTTCTTACTGCTTAGTGGTTTGAACAGACTTGTATTTAATTGAAAGTTGTTTTTAGTTGTTTACTTGTTTATGAAATTATTTTGTTTCTTTGCTCAAGAGGATGTGGACTAGTGGCTAGCAATTGAAATTGGAGGCTTGGATTTAATCCACAACGTGTGTGCTAGCCATATTAGAAAGGAGACTGGAGTAGGACGGTGTTGTGATGGGTGACGAAGCGGGAGCGGCGATAGAAGGAAGAAGACGGAAGAAGATGTGTTGCGAAAATAAAATTAGGGTTGCTTTGCTTACGATCCCTTTTTTTCTTAATTGTTAAATCCATTTGCTGAATCTGATTTCATTATATTTTCTAATTCTAATAGTCTTATTAAAAAAAAGAATTAAACCCGCGTGCCATCCCGCGCCGGCCAGAAAAAACCCATGGCTTAATGGAGCGGGCCAAACAGGCCTGCAATTAAATGGGCCCGAAGAGTGGAGGCCCAAGTCCGCCTGTTTACGCGGGCCCACGAACTTTGGCCTGCTTTGACAGTGCTATCAGCTATCAGCTAACTTAGAAATATTATCCGCCAAACATAACCGAATGAGAAAATAGAAATAATACTTTAAACAAATTAAAAAAAATAAAAAACAAATGGCTTGAATTATTTTCAAATATTTAAAGTTAGAGTCTAAAATCTTAAAAGTTGCCTACGTATCCGCTTAACTTAGGAATCAAAGCCCACATAATTCTCACTTATCTTACGAATGGTGAAGGGACTGAAAACGGCGGTGCAGGGGTGTCATGCCCATATATTTACCGACTCTTTTCTAGATCAAGTATCATACATCTCACTCTCTTCATCTTCACTGAGAATTTTTTTTTGTTGGCGTTGCTCGGCGTTGACCCAGTCATGCAATAAAATTTGATTTTCGAGATTGTAAGGCCTACTGTTATATTCTCGCAGGTCCATCCTGTAACCCTTTCACTAAATACTTTCTTGACTGAAACGATGGACAATATCTCTTTCATGGTGATGTTAATAATGGTAAAAGTACTTTACTCGATGACCACCAACTCAAACCATCAAACTTGCTATCGGCTTCATTTCCCCCAACGCTTCATACTCAAAAGTGGTTGTTAGATAAGCTTTAAGTTCTCTATAAAGGTTAGAGCCAAAGGAGTAATGCGAATGGCCCATCCATGATTTCTTTTTTGTTTCAAATAATCGTGAAACCCCTCAATTTCATTGTTGTCGTTGTCACCACTACTAATAGGATTACAAGTTCTAGTAGAAGCTTGTCATCTAGAAGTACTCATAGAAAGTGGACTATCAAAATTATAATATATTCATTAATATGTCAAATAATATCTTTTTCACATTTTGAATAATATTTTCAATGAAAGGATATTCAAACTTTTCGAACGGAAATAAATCATGATAATAACTTTTAAGATAAAGTTCTAAACCGCTTTCTCTATTATTAGGATCTAATAATGTAGCAACTAAACACTTGGAATGTAATAAAAATACTTCAACCATGTTCCTTTTATAAGAATAATACATTCTTCCAAACGATCATTTTTCTTACACTCCCTAAAAATGAATGCAATTTTAACATAATATTCAACAATAAGATGAGAAGTAGGATAACAAACACCAGAGAATAATTTAGAAGCACCATCAAACACCTTTAAAAGTTTTTCAAACACTTACATGTAGTCCATTGGTTTGTATATAACATAATTACATTTTGTTATTGGCTAAAAAATGAACACAATACCTCTGTATACAAATAGCGAATATCTATCTTTCAACCATTTATATGTAAACTCCCAATGAGTAGGTACATCGATTGAAAATATATTTTTCATGAAACCCATTTTTCATCACAAAGTCTCACTCATTTTCGTTGCAAACATTTATTTCTATAAATATACATGATTGCCATTTTAATAGGAGAAATCTCATTTTTCAGAGCGTTCAAACCATCTTGAGCACACAAATTCAAAATAGGACAATAAAAGACAAACCACCAATAAATGGATGACAGATATTATTAAGCTCATTAATATACTACAAAAAAAGAAAAATTCGATGGATATTACCGACGGACAGCCACCCGTCGGTAAAACGTCGGCATTACTGACGGATTTCCCGACAAAAAAATTGCCAACGGAGTACCAACAGAAAGCTGTCGGCGGTGTATGTGTCCGTCGGCACGCCCTCAGGAAGTTGGCACCATAAAGTCTGCCAAATATGCCGACGAAAATTGTCCGTCAGCTATATTTCAAAAAAAAAAATTGGATATTGATTGCCGATGAAAATATGTCCGGCGGCAACGCCGGTTTCCATTTACCAATAGCGGAATACCTTCCATCGGCATCGCCGGACATTTTACTGGTGGGATTACCGATGACTTTTGTCCGTCGGTAACATTATTATAAAGATACTCCCCAGCGGACAGATTGATTCATTCCACCACGCCACAACCAAAATTGGTTTACGGCTCGCGAGAGTCGCCGCCGATGTTGCCGGAGCTGTCGGATCTGTCGCCGCCGTCGGATCGCCGTCGAACTACCGTCAACATCATCTATTAAGGTATGTTAGTTTTTTAATTCAAATTTATATATTATTTTAATTTAGGGTTTCAATTTAATTTGAATTGAATTTGGGAATCATGTTTTGAGAAATTGAATTGGGGTTCAAATTATGAATTTATGCTTGATTTATGGATTTGTGAATGATTTTAGGTTTAGGGTCCATTTATGCTATTAAGTTTTATTTTAGGGTTTAATTTGTAATTTTTTAGGGCTAATTATGTTGTGTTTAATGTATGATATTGTTTTTTGTTATATATATTATGATTGATTGATGTTGTGATTATTTGGGTAGACGTTGGTGATGAAATGGTGTACGGCGCCGACCGGAAGGTTCCGTCCCTCCAATAACGGTTTTCAATTTTTTTTTAAAAAAATTATGGTGGTTTTCAAAGTCTGAAATTGTTGGGGATGGGGTTTTTGAAATGAAATGTGGTAATCAGTATGTGGATGTTATGTTTAATTATATTTCATTGATATTGTATACATGTGATTGATTGGTTGATATTGTCGATTAATATTGTCATTTTTAAATTTTATATGATTAATATAATAAGAACAATAAGGAGTTTGATTAAATTTTGTTGTAAGTATTAAGTATGAAATGTTTTCTTTTACAATACGTATCTCAGACCTTATAACAATAATAATAGTAATAATAATAATATAACCAAATTAATCTTAATAATAATAATGATAATAATAATAATATAACAAAAACAACAATTTAACATACTTAAGTAAAATATAATCAAAACTCCAATAATTTATAATAAGTCTCCTAAATTCTCTGATTTCACATACCAAAAAAGTAAAATTAATAATAACGGTATAATCAAAAATAAAATTAATAATAATAATAATATAACCAAAATAATAATAATAATAATAATAATAATAATAATAATAATAATAATAATAATAAAACCAAAAAACAACAATTTAACATACTTAAATAAATATAAACCAATCCTCCAATAATTCATAACAATTCTTCTAAATTCTTTATTTTCACATACCAAGTTAATATTTATCCTATAATTTTGTTAGACACTATCAATTCCTTGATCGTCTTAATAGCATCTGATTTCTCATGCTTCAGATCCTCGATCTCTAATCCTATTTTTACAATCATAGTGCCCTATTTTAGCGCTTCATTGGTTACCGAGCATCGAACAAATAGTTAATCTCATTATTAATAAAAAAGAAAAATCAAATTTAATTACAAATCTAGCATTTGGCATACGATTGAAAATTTTGATCATAACAATTTCATGAATTTTATCCTGAAATTTTTTTGGTGTTGAAAAGTTGGGGTGAAGTGGAAACATGGGTATATTGGTTTCTTTGTTAGACTTTTCGTATATGATGAGTACTGACTGTTGTTCCTAGTTCTCTAGTTTATTATATATTCATTTCTTATGATCACATTTTAGCTAACTTATCAAACTCTTATTATTTTTTCAGCCTCAAATCATCGATGATTTTATTAGCTTCAGTCAAAGATTTCTCAATGTCTTTTTAAAAAGACTTTTTTAAAAAAAAACTGAAATATGTCAAAGTGAACATGATAGTGCAATTTCTGGTGTAAGGGCAAAGAAATAAATACCATGAAGTTAAACTCGTGGTTGTTGTGCTTCTTTTTCATGGTATTTATTTTTTCGCCCGTACTCCAGGACTTGCATTATCATGTTCACATTTACATTTTTGAAATTAAAAAAAAAAGTCTTTTAAAAAGACAATCGAGGAATTTATAATTTAATGAGGTTAATAAAATCATCGATGACTTGAGGCCAAAGAAATAATTAGAGTCTGATAAATTAGTTGTTTGAAATGTAATAATAAGAAATAATTATATAAAGATAACTAGAGAACTAGGAACAACAACCACTAAACTTCATATAAGAAGTCCAACAATACAACCAATATACCCATGTTTCCACTTCATCCCAGCTTTTCAACACCAAATACAATTTTAGGATGAAATTCATGAAATTGTTATGATAAAATTTTTCGATAGTGTACCAAGTGCTAAACTTGTTAATCAATTTAATATTTCATATTTATGAATCTCTAATTAATAATTAGAATAATTTTATGTTCGATGCTCGGGTAACTAATGAAGCACGAATAACAAGTCACTATGATTGTGAAAATGAGTTTAGAGACCGCGGATTTGAATCATGAGAAATCGGATGTTGTTAAGACGATTGAGTAATTTGGCTTTGTTTAATAAAATTATTCATATTTACCGACGGACATGAAATCTATTGGCAAAATTAATTTTTTTTTATTTTTTAATTAATTACCGATGGATAGCTAAACTGTCGATAAATTCAGAAAAACAAAATTACCGATGGTAACCTACCAGCGGCTTTACCCATCGGCAATGTCATCGGAATTCGCCGACGGCCTTATAATTCATCAATAATTGAAATTACCGATGAAGGTCTCGCCGACGCCGATGTTCCTTCGGTAAGCCGTTGGTAAGATGTCTACCGATGGCTTACCAATGGATTTAGCCGTCGGTAATCGCGGTTTTTTCTTGTAGTGATACTCGTCGTATTAAGAGTAACATTATCAAATGAAATTTAAAATATTTTTGAAACTAGACCATATTCTTGACAAATCAAATTAATTAATTGATAAATAGAATGTGCATTATGAGATCGTTTAAAATCTCTAAATACAAGTATATATTTTTGTAAAGTCCACGACTCATCTATCCAATGACATGTACGACTCATTTAAGAGTTTTTTTCCCAATGATCACTCTAAACATCCAAATAACTTGAAACTTTATTTAGTTAACTATTAAATTCATTAGATAAGTTTCACTTATATTCATGAACAACTTTTCAAATATCGCAAGAAATTGTAGAGCGTGAGACACTCCTACTCGGTGGAATGAAAGAAAGTTGGGTGAGTTTTTCATAAAAATCGTCATTGACAAACTTCAAAGGAAGAAACTTAGAAGCAACAAAATTTTTAGCCAATTAATTCTATGAGTAGCTAAGAATATGTAAATAAAGAAGAGGATCGTACTCGCTTGTCCTCTGTATAGTTGTGTTTGAGTCTTATCGATACCGACTTTGTCGGGGTGTTTGTTGTTGAGATGGTTGCACATATTCTCGTATCCTCCTACTTTAAAAATTGGTAAGTACAATGGTTGCAATTGACACGATGTCTCTTTCTTCATTTTTTTGCCATATTTAAGAGGCAGATCATTTGCTGGCTACGGGATTTCTACTTTATCAAAATAAAATTTGGGAATGTCAGATTTCAACTCCCCCATTGCTCGAGAACAAGTTTCTCGAGTACGAATGTTTGGAGGTGAACCATCATGCACCACTTCCTCTTGATCTTTCTTCACCGGCAATGGCGCCGTCAGCTTGATAAGTTCGATCAATGTTAGTATCACTCAAATATCCATCAATGTCGATGGAGTTGGGATTGTACTCATTAAATGAAGAATTCTTGCCTTGTGAAAAAGGATGGAAGTTGACATCATCATCGAGTGTTATGCTCTTCCCCTTGTCGATTCGACGAGAACGAGAAGAACCGGATAGACATCCATAACTTATTTTTTGTATATAAATTAAAATAAAATATAGAAAAGAGTAGTAGGCTAAAGTAGGATTAGAAATTTAGAAGTAACTAGAAAGTAAGAAACACGTTTAAAAGTAAAAACAATCTATATTAAAACTTGAAGTTGATGAAGGCTTGATAATTGAAGTTTAGTAAATCACTATATTGAAAATTAGAGTAATGTAGAATAGGGTTATAGAAGAGATAAGTGTTTAGTGTGAGAGAANTGTTATGTTTATTATGATTTATATTTTATATGTGTGAGATTAAGAGTATGTTTGGTAAGTATAATAAGCAAACTTATAACTTATTTAGAGAGCTTATAAACTCCATGTATTCAATAAGCCTTGATTGGTTGAGTGAGTTTTGAAAAGTCTGAACTTATCTCAAATGATATTATTACAAGTGTTTCAAATAAATTAATGGAGTTTTTGATTTTATTCCTCTTTTAAATCATCTACCCCCTCCACCCCCCACCCCACCCCACTCCTCTTTTTTTTTTGTAAAACTTTATTATTTCATTGGGTATTTAAATTTATTTTATTTCACCAATTTATTAATTATTACTTGAGTATCTAAACTTACTTTAGTATTGTGTTGTTGCTGCTACTGCTACTACTACTATCATCATCATCATCATAGCTTGACTATATAAATTGGCCTACAATAGAAATAAAAAAAAAAAAACTCTCCAACTCATTTAATAAAAGTATTGTGCAATTATAATATCGCATATATTAAATATTATTTTTTCTATTACCAATCTTGTTGAAAATATATATATATATATATATATATATATATATATATAGAGAGAGAGAGAGAGAGAGAGAGAGAGAGAAACAATAATATTTAAAATTACAATGCTAAAATTATATAAAAATTAAGGAATAACATAAACTATTATCTTAACCACGTTTTGTATTTTTGAGCTAGCTTATAAGCTAAATTGTCAAACACTTTTATTTACATCGGTTACCTTTTCACCTATCATCTCACAACTAACGTATCATTTATCAACACTTTCAAACGGGCCAGCCTGCTCCGGCACGACGCGGGCTTCTGTATAACATGGCGGATGGGCCTGAGCCGTTTTTGCACGGGCGGGAAATCTTAAGTCCGTGGCTTGCGACAGATGGCCCGCGGGCTGGGCAGTCACAAAATAGAAGTTTGCAAAACTCAAGTACCAAACTGAATGAAGAGTCATAAATGATACAATAAGTCATACAAACCATTTGATAAAATAAAGAACATTTAAAAGTCACGCAATCAATTCTAAAAATACTAATACAAAGTAAAAACTATTCAAAAGTCATACAAATTACAAACCATTAGAAAAATCACATCCATGTCCCAATTAAAAAAAAAATCCAAAATTCAAATAATCAAACTCCAAAAAACCATTCAATCAGATTCAAATAAGTATAATCAAGTCCAAATCAATTAATATCCATCTAATCTTCTCCACCTTGATCTTCAACCTCAGAAGCAGTTGAACCCACTCTAGCCGACGTTCCTTCTATCATCTCCACATAAACATCATCTATAAAACACAAAATAATTTAGAAACTTTAACACATGATAATCATATATTAAACTTAAACAATAATATATGCATATATATATATGTTATATATATATATATATGTGTGTGTGTGTGTGTGTGTGTGTGTGTAGGATCATGTGAGAGTGGATACTAAGTGAGAAATGAGAATGAATCCTAGCAACTAATTTTAATGACTTTTCTAAAATTATCAGGTGGCATTTTAGTAATATTTGAAATTCGGTGGTATTTCAATAATTATGTGAAAATCTCATTTCAGCAACTTGGCTCCCCCTCCCCCGTCTTTTCTGATCATCTTCACGCATTTTTTACGCACAGAATCAAACAAATTATCCTCGTCTTCTCAAATCATTCATCACGCACAAAAGCAAAAATTATCCTCGTCTTCTCAGATCATTCATCACGCACAGAATCAAAAATATTCTCTCAACCCTAGAGTATAAGCACAATTTATCAATAATCCTCTCCATCTTCAAAAATTCAAAACCCTAGAGTATACGCCCAATTTTAGATCATATGATGGGACAAACTCCGACGACCACGCGGAAAGCACGGTGGCCAGCTCACGCTCGTTGGCCTGAATCGGGAACCGCCGCCCCTCGGAGACATTCTCTTCACCCCGTAGTCATCTTGTAGGTAATGGCCGAGTTCTCAGGGGGCATCGATGTGGCCGAGGAACGCCGGCGCGCAGGTCCTTGTTTTTCTTCGATTCCCCGCTTCCATTGAACTGGACGACGACGAGCGAGTAGAGGGCCAGCGCGTGGTAGCCTATGTCAGGTAAATTAAGTGCCAAATCAGAGAAAAATGCTCAATTTCTTTTTATTACATTTAAATTAAAACAGGCACCAAAGAAACGAAAAGTGAATAAATATACTAACCATGCCGAGAGTGAAGCAGGCTTCGACATTTCCGGTGTCTGCGCAGAGTTTGAGAAACTCATTGTTTTAGCTAATAGCAGAACTTGACTGACATAGCTTATTTCTGTTTCATTTATGCCTTTTGAATTCTGTTTCATTTATGCATTTATCCCTTTATTTTAGGCCTTTTGCTGCACTTGTAGTTTTCAAATCATCTATAGGTACAAGTTGATTAGCAATGGCTATTTGGCTGGATTGGTTAAGTTTTTTGTTTATGTGGTTGGTTTCACAACAATGATGCTTGTGATATTGTTTTTTGATTACTTAGAAACTATAATTTGTTTTATTTTTAATTCTCTGATATGGGTGATTAAATGTGTAGTCTGTTTATATTCTATTTTTTTGATCTACTTTATGATTAATGTGCATAAATTTATAATTAGTTGCAAAATATAGTATACTATTATGCACTTTCCATTGACATGACATGTCTATGGAAAGACATGATTTTACATAAATTCATTTTTTTGTAGTTCAACTTTATGGTTTGGCATAACACTTTTGTATATATTTCGTGTGTATGCAGCAAAATATTAATGTGAAAAATAATACTTATCAATGTGCAAAATAATACATGTTAGTGGGCAAACACCACAATTTGTATACATGTATTTTCTGGTCATTATTGTGTTGTTGAATTTATAAGTAAATTATCTTTCTGGTGCTAAGTGATAGAGTGTGTGACATGCATTACTTTTGTTTAGTTTTTGTATAAAAAACCATAAAGAAAGGGATGTGCAAATAAATATATAGTAATGTGTAAAATAAGATATACTAATATGCAAAATAAATATACTTGCTTGCATTCAATGGGTTTAGTGGTTTTAGTGTGTGTATGGTAGCATTGCAAATAAATGTATAATAATATGCAAAATCTAGTATATTATTATTTTGCAACGTATTACTTATTAATGTGCATCATATACAGTTTTTTTGCATGAATATTTTTTCTTGTCGTTTTTGCTCATATAAATTGTTTTTATTTTTGCAGAAAGATGCATTTTAAAAGTTTATAAAATTACATGTTTATCAAACTATGCCAATATGGTTGCAAAAATTGAAACATAATTTTTGGAGATGACATGCACAACAGGGGTAGAAAATGTGTATTGAAGGTTTTTTCACCATAAGGCACTTGGAGTCATATATGGGTGCTGGATTAAAGGCCAACTGGGTGTGTGGAATTAAGGCATGAGATAAAAAAAGTTGTATCCGGAAGAAGTATTGCCACTCCTTGGCATGCGGAGAGACAAATGAGTTGAAAAATATAAATGTACAAATCGTGAAAGGAGTATTTCTCAATTTACAAGGCAGGAAAACATGAACAAGAGGCTGATTTGAAGAAATAATTTGTATGCGGCAGATTATTCCATTGAGTTAGGTTTTTAATTTGAAAATACTTATCAATTCTAATGTTCTAGTTTGATTTAATGTAAAAATTGGTATTGTAACTTGGCTTAATTTAGAGTTGTTGGGATTTGTAATGATTTAATTTTCAAAGTATAACTACATCAATGTTGTTATATCTTGTTGTGTTGGAATTGATAATTGGGTAGTATGTTGTCCCCTTAGTTGCACAAACTTACTGGTGAATGATTTCTGGTAGCATGGATAAGTTTTGTACTTGATTTTATGCAATCTGATCTGATAGAGAAGTTGTGTTTGCATCTTTAATTTTTGAATAATGTTTCTGGCATAACTTTAATTCCTGAATAATATTTCCGCATCTTTAATTTTTGGTTGTGCATATCTTACTTTATAATTGTGCATAACTTAATGTATAATTGTGCAAATGCCATTGATAATATTTAGTTCTTTTTTTTTTTCTTTCAAAAGTTGCATTTGGTTGTGCAAAGTTATTGTATTATCGTGCATATCTTACTACATGATTGTACATAACTTAATGCATTATTGCGAATGTCATAGCAGTAGTCTCATGCCAAATACCACAATTGGGTGTCGATGACTACAAGGACCGGATAAGATGATCGACAACTAATAAAAATAGTGAAATGTGAACAACTTAAACACTCCAAGAACTAGATACAACAATCACAGTAAGTATAAAAGTATTGATCTATAAAAATCATATGACAAAAACCATTCGTCTTTTCAAACAACACTCCCTCAAAATATGAAACTGTTTGATAAATTAAGATAAATAAAATCAAGGGGTGGGTCTTAATGAATTGGTCCTGTTTTTGTCCACCTGCAAATTATAATTTGCAAATAAGTGATTATTACAATCATAATTTATACCAAACAAATTATAAATAATATTATAACATTATGACAAAAAAAAAATTCCAGTAGTGACAATTGTGCATATTGTCATTCACAACTATGCATTATCAGTGTCACAATTGTGTATATCTCAATGCATAATTGTGCACAACCACATTACACCTACATTAACTGAAATGACATCAAGCGACAACTCACATAGAACTGTTAAACTACATTGCACATATTGTGCACAATTTAATGCAGAAAAAAATATTTTTTACCTCCTGAACTATGACCATTTTGACACTTTGCCTCCTAAACTTTTTTTTCATGCAAATTACCTCCTAAACCGTGCGAATTTTGCACTTAACCTCCTGAACTCCCATTTTTGGTGGAAATTCTAGTCGGATCTCACTCGTGTGACATGCACGCTAACATATAGGGGTAAAATTGACTTTCCATTTCCTACTTATGACTCTCGCTCAAAATAATGGCACGTGAGCACTACGTAGGTACTAAATCTTACGTGTATACATATATTAATGTCAACATTATCTTAAAAGGTCACACGAGTGCTCACGTGCCATTGTTTTGAGTAGGAATCATGAGGAGGATATGGAAAGTCAATTTTACCCCTTATATGTTAGCGTGCATGTCACACGAGTGAGATCCGGTTAGTATTTCAACCAAAAATGGGAGTTCAGGAGGTTAAGTGCAAAACTCGCACAGTTTAGGAGGTACTTTGCACGAAAAAAATGTTTAGGAGGCAAAGTGTCAAAATGGTCATAGTTCAGGAGGTAAAGAATATTTTTCTCTTTAATGCATTATTGTTCACATATTGTAACATAAATGTGAAAGAATCATAGTAGATACTTCCAAACAATTACACCATCACCCGATGTTATTTTTTGCTACGACGAACATCAAAACCAACCACCGATACATAAGACTTGTAAAATTGTATAACGTCATCTAAACTTTTGAATTTCTGACTAATATAAGGTTTAATTGCATCTTCACATATCGGAACCCAATATTTTTTGTAGAGCTAGGTGCGATCATCATAGTTTGTTGAATAGGCTCATAATTTCGGGAAGAACATTCAACATCACTTACGAAATCTCCCATTGAATCAATGCACAAAATAGTACACGCCACAGATAACGCGACAGAAAAATTATTTAAAACTTCATAACATGTGCAAAACACCATAGCTACTGCATGATCGTGCACAAGTGAACACATTACTGTGCACGTACTGATACTTGTGCCAGATCACATCACACTTTCATCGGACGACAACGACATCAGACGACAACACGTACAAGACTTTTTAATCATAACATGACACCATTGCTACTGCACGATCGTGCACAAGGGAACACATTGATGTGCACATATTGACACTTACTTGTGTACAAATCACATCACATTCATCAAATACAACGACATTAGACGATTACACGCACAAGACTTCTTAATTATAACATGTGAAAACACCATAGCTACTACACGATCGAGCAAAAGTGAACACATTACTGTGCACATACTGACACTTACTTGTGCACAAACTGATACTTACTTGTTCATAAACCACATCATACATGCATCAGACGACAACGGCACCAGACGACAACACGCACAGAAATTTTTAATCATAACATGTGCAAACACAATAACTACTGCACGATATTATTGTCCACATACTAATACTTACTTGTGCATAAATCACATCACATTTGCATCAGACGACAACACGCACAAGAATTTTTAATCATAACATGTGTAACCAGTGCACAAGTGAACACATTATTGTGCACAAATTGACACTTACTCGTGCAAAAACCACATTACACTTGTATCAGACGACAACCATATCGGACGACAACACACGCAAAATTTTTAAATCATAATACGTACAGAACTTTACCTGATTAACTCAAAAACTCCGAACACAAAAACCCAAAAATTAGATGAAATCTTTAAATTGGATGAAATCCCTTAAATAAAACATTACCTAATTCGTTCAAAATTGAAGCCATCGGGACGCAGTCAAAATTAAAACTAGTGGAACCAAGTAAAAAATTGAACGAGTATGGGACCAAAATCGAACAAGATTCTCCTTAAATTCGAACATGATTCTACAGTCTGCTCCGGACAAACCTAAATCCGAACACGATTGTCACGAAGATCTCTACTACTCAGGCCCAAACCTAAATTTAAACAGGATTGAATTTTTGATGAACTGGTTTCTGGAAAAATTATATGGATAAATTAGATGATGAATCGAGGAGAGGAACATGGTTTTTGATGAATCCAGTAGGAGATGCACATGGTTTTGATGAATTGAGCAGGAGACGAAATGTTTTGATGAATTGAGCTGCACGAGATCGAGAAATTTTGGGGATAAAAGCTCCCCTGCATTTTTTGCGCTTTGAGTTCTTATTTTTTTTTGATTAAATTAGATCCATTAGATTAGATTAGACATAATGGCTAGGATTTATTCTCATTTCACACCCACGAATCCATTCTCACCGGAACCCAATCATATATATATATATATATATATATATATATATATATATATATAAGTATTACTCATGATTAAGTATTTATTTTTTATATTTATTTAACTTGTTTAATAATTTTTAATGACTTATATTTATTATTCTATAATATTTTATAGAATTTTATTTTTCAAACTTATTAAATAGTTATATTAAATGGTAATTGTATTATTAGTAGTGGTAATATGTAAGATTTACTAGCTGTGTATTTTTATTTTTATTTTTGTTTATTGTATTTATGAAGTCCTCATAACTCATCATTGCTTGTCAACTTCATAATGGGCAGTGATTCTTCTATTATATTAATTCTTGTAGATCTTTACCGATTTGTATGAAGAAGGTTTACGTAGGTTCAATTCTTGTCGGACTAATGTTGTAAAATCTCGTGGCTCATTGGCAAAACTTTTTCGTCGGAATGATGTTGTCAAGACTTGTGGCTCATTGCCAAATTGTGTATAATGCTACTTTGATGGCGAGTCTGATTTCAAAATGTTATCCACCGAAATGTGTATATATAAGTTGTAATGTGTTCAGATTTTGATTTTGAAAGATAATGGAAGCACGTATATTAGTCGTGTTGGTTCGGTTGATGATAATTTTTGTGGTGGAGGAAGATGACAACTTTTTAGGCGATGGATTTAAGTCTGAAGTTTTGAAGTGATATATTTCCGATGAGTGGCCTAGGTATATAATTATGTGTCAGTCAAAATATTGATAATATTGATGATTTTGAGATAAATTGAAGAAGCAAACCGTTGTGATTGAATTTAAGTTTACTTACAAGATGAAATGAGAGTGTTCATGTGCAATAATTTAACACAAATCCGAAAGTACAAGGTAATTTATCTATCAACTATTTGTGAGCATTCGAAAATAAAGCATAATTTCGTTTTGAAAATGTAACATAAATTTGAGATTGGTCCAACGATGTCTGGTCCTCTGTTGCTTCTATTTAGCAGGTCCCCGGTTCAATTCATCTCCAAGCCTAGGTGATGAATGACATGTTAGTTATGAACCTAGGACATGTGGCACTCAGTCATTAGTTGAATTTATTTTTTAAGCTATGGTATAATCATAAAACACCAGGAGGCGACGTATTAAATTCGAAGCGATGATAAGATGACATGTGTCAACTGTACCTAAGATTAGTTGGCACACAAACTCAAGCTCATCACAATTAATTTATAGGGGGTATTTTATTTTTTAATTACAGAAATGTTAATATTAAGTGCCCCACTAATCTATTGCCCTGGGCTGAAGCTTGTGATGCTCTGCCCCAGGTCGACCTCACTAACCTATTGGTGGAGAACTATGTCACCTCTCATATCACTATAGATTCTCTGTTTATCACTTAACTTTATCCATTCATTGTTTCACTTCTTACTGCTTACAACATACTTTATCATACAACAAATTGCAAAAATATCAACATATAAAAAACTGAACTTTCTCGTTGCTCAACAAAGTCGTTGTTTACTTCCATTGACAGATGTTATAATTATCATAATATGACGGGTACAAAAAATTAATATGATATAACATGAGTTGGAAATATGGTAGTTTTTAAAATTTTAGTCATACGAGCACAACAAATACACTTCACCTGATCTTAAATCAGTATTGTTTTAAATTTTATAGCCAAGATTAAGAACCAATTAATATTTGGAAATATACCTTTTAGTAATTAATTAATTTATCTATTCACAAATTCCTTAATTTTTGGACCACATTTCTTTTAATCATATCAGTTCATCATAAAGCTCATTGACAATGAGTTAAAAAAAAAAAAACTTTACAAATATGAGAGAATTATTAATTTTAAATTCTAATTAAAAAGTAAAAACTATTATACCATAATCACATGCCTTAATCTCTAGAATCCATTGATTAAAGTATTCTTATTTCTTTACCAAGAGTCATATGATCTTATTCTCTCTATATACATACATACATACATACATACATACATACATGCACAGGACCATGCTCGCCCCCTGCTCGGCATTGAGGGTCTTTTGTTTGCCTCCACCGTACTCTCGTGTGCTCGACACTCCCTCGGGGCGTCCGGATGCAGTACCTGTAACGGATCCCATGCTCGTAACTTTGCCCGAGTTCCGCAAGCCCACAATGCAATCCTCGTGTTCGACACTCTCTTAAGTCACCCTGGGTGCATAACCCGGCCTGGTGCCCTTGTATTCGCGTCTACGCCCGAGTAGGTCTATTCATAAGTCCTTGGTCAAGTGCTATGCCGACATTCCCACCTTATTTCCCCACGATTTAGGTACTCATTAAATTCACCAAAAATAACCTTCAAAACCGCTTTTTATACTCCGAACATTCACCCCCCCCCCCCCCCCCCCCCCCCCCCCCCCCCCCCAAACTCCATTTCTCTCACACTAAAACACTTATCTCTTCTATAACCCTATTCTACATTACTCTAATTTTCAATATAGTGATTTACTAAACTTCAATTATCAAGCCTTCATCAACTTCAAGTTTTAATATAGATTGTTTTTTACTTTTAAACGTGTTTCTTACTTTCTAGTTACTTCTAAATTTCTAATCCTACTTTAGCCTACTACTCTTTTTCTATATTTTTATTTTAATTTATATACAAAAAATAAGTTTATGGATGTCTATCCGGTTCTTCTCGTTCTCGTCGAATCGACAAGGGGATCCATGACAATAAAAATTAGGATTTTTCGATGGCCATTGCCATGCCAACATTTTTAATTGTAATAAATGAATAATCATAAAAGTATATAAGCATATAGCCTAACTCTCAAAATTTAAAATATTAGTTAAAATAATTGATTTCTACATATTTGTATGTGATTTTCGTGTGTTTTTGCATCGTATGTTGTGTGCTTTATGTGTTTTAAGTTTATATTTTTATCGTTTTTCTTTCTTTTTTATGTTTCTCGTTTCTTATGGTGTTTAATGTGTTTTTACTTTATTTTGTATGAAATAATCTAACTTTGTTTAATGTTAATATCTCAGCTCAAAACGAGGAAAACGGGACGAGCGAGGAGCCGAAGCCATGCAGGTGCATCCAGTGACGCACTGTCGACGCTACGCCCACGTCGACTGACGGCACTGTCGACGCAAATGTTCTGTTGCGTCGATCGACGCACTGCCTGTCGACGCGTGCAGCCTGGCTCGCGTCGACTGACGCACTGTCGACGCAAATGTTCTATTACATCGAATCCTAGCTCCATCGATCGACGCACTGCCTGGTCGAACGCGTGCAGCCTGGCTCGCGTCAACTGACGCACCGTCGACGCTCCGGCAGTTTGAGCGGTTATTTTCGAAAAATCTATAAAAGCCGGTTAGTTTTCTTCATTTTCAAGGCCTGAGACGAGGGGGAAAGTCCAAATGTTGTAGAGAACCCTCGGTTTATGCCACCATTTCAATTACGTGCATAATTCGGGTTGAAGAGTCGAAGATTGCAAGTTTCGAGTCGTCAATTCCTCGTTTGTTCTTCGTCTTCGTTTTAATTTCTGTATTTTCATTTTAGTTTCTTAGATTTCAGACTTTAGATTTTAGATAGATAGTTTGTAGTATGTAGTTAGTTGATAGTTTGAACATTGTTACCTTCAAGCTTTCAATTCGTATTTCGTAATCGTTTCTTGATGAATGCTCTCTTTATATAATTTGTTCGTTTATTTTAATATCAATCTGTGTTACTGTTTGATGG
>BMAC01000305.1:0-43799 GCA_014905375.1 Phtheirospermum japonicum | reverse complement strand
ATATATTTATCATCACACTGAACATGAAAATATCATCACAAATCATATATATATCATCAAAAACTATAGAATCTGAAATTAAATTGGGGAGTTTTAACAAAATTATATAATCTAATGCATATAATTAAAATACAGATGAGTCAACATCAATTAATGCCTAAACCCTAGATTCAGAAGAATCAGAAATATATAATGAAAATATATTGGGGATTTTGTGACGAATCACCACATGATGAAACATCATTAATCGACGCTGAAACAATTACCAGTTTGTGAACTAATTAAAGTTTGATGGGAAAAAATCAAAAACTTACAGCAGGAGAATAGTGGTGGAGATGATGAGATTTGATGAAGGAAAACTGCTATTTGTTGGAGAAAATCGCAGTAGAAAATTGCCGCAAAAAATTGCGTAGAAAATCCTTGGAGAAGATGAAGTGTTGAATGAGTGTTAAGCGAATAGTATTTTTTTACTTTGTTTTGTGTGCTGAAATGAGTGTTGAGCGAGAAGTTGAAGAGGTAGATTTCTGCCGATTTTTGGAGGGAGAAATCTTGAGCGCGTGGGGGGAATTCTGAGTGAGTGGGGCTCGATTGCACACGTGGAATGAATTGGAGGATCGGGTACACCATATTAGATGATATCGGGTTCATGATATACACACTCCAATATAGGACCCCTCTCGAAAAATCTAAAATCAGTGAGCCCATGTTGAAAGCCTTCAAAATTTTTTGATATACTTGCCAAAAAAGATCATAAGTGCAACTTAAGTTTTTGATTATATAAAGACATTATATAGCGATTTTCCAAACATTCGGGTTTTATATATAATATAACTATATAGCCTCTTTAAAAATGTGCTTTAAAATTAAAATTGATAAAAATTTATTTTCAACTAACTATATTAATTAAAATAGATCGAATGAATTAAAAATATTATATTCTTTAATGAAAACTTTTGTATACAATTATTTTGCCCGCCCCCAAGTTAATTTCGTTTATGGTCGCCAAACCTGATTGGCCTCCCATTTTAACAGTACATTTAAATGAATCTATCTTTTCGAAATCTTATGAAAATAACCCGGAAGCCCCACTTGTCCCATTTTAAGTGTATCACACCCATGCATTCCAATTGGTTGTGGGCCTGAGATTTTTCTGAGAACCCTCAGTGAAAATGAAACGACGGAGATACATATATATACATATATTTTAACAAATAAATACGAAGACATATTATAGAGAGAGAAAGAGACACACCCTGCAGATTTTCTTTGAGAGAAATACATTTCATGGGGCTCAACAATTTTTGATTATATTTTTAATATTTACTCGTTTCCCCTTGGTACTCCATTCGCTCGTGGGGATTAACTATTAGTAGTAAGTACGTCACTATACTATTACTGCTCCAATTCTGATCACCTTAAGTTTAGTTCGTGGTGGGAATATAGTTAATAATGAATGATCAAAAAGATTATGTAAAAATTATTGTTAACAAATAGTATTAAATAAAGTATAGTGTATTAGGATGTACATAAGTGATATATTCTTTATAATCTTTATTATTATTTGTATTTTTCTATATATCTTATCTTGTCCAACATATGTAGTCGTATATATATTTTGTTTATCTTTCAATATAATTAACCTTTTTCTTAAATTCTATATGGTATTGAGCTCAAATTAGGCAAATTTTAAAACCCTAATTTTCTTTTTTTTTTTTTCATTCGCCGCCATGGCCATTAATGCCTCCCCTGCCATCTTGCCATCGCCATTAACATTGTTGTCCAAACTCCTCTCAATCTCATCTCTATAAATTAAACATCTTGACGTTAGGGGTGTAAACGAGTTGAGTTGAACTCGAGTTTGGGTTGGCTCGAGTTCGAGATCGAAAATATACTCGGGTTCGAACTCGAGCCACAAAAAGAAAAAGCTCGATTACCAATATCGAAGCTCGAACTCGACTCGCGAGCTTGAATTCGAGCTCATAAGTCGATTCGAGCTCGAGTTGAAACTTTTTTTTTACTTTTTATTTTAAATAAAAAACATAATATGTATAATAATATATAATATATAATACAAATAAGGGAAAATTATTTTTTTTGTCCATTATATTGTCCACTTTCCAATTTAGAACCAAGATATTGTCCACTATCAAAACACATACACGAAGTTGGCAAAATCATCAAAAAAAGGTACAAAATTATCCAAATCGGGCTTTGTTTGCTGACGTAGCGTGATTCAATAATTTCTTATAATTTTTCTTTATTTTTAAATATTAATTGAACAAAAACACCTGAGAAAGAAATCAATTTTGGTTCATTATATTGGCCACATTCCAGAAAAGGTATGTGACATTGACCATCATCATACCACATCTGCTAAGTTGGTCAATTCATCGAAAATGATCTAAAAAAGCTTGATCGGGACATTTTTCTAACATGACGTTAGTTTATATTTTCTTATCATTTTTATTAATTTTAAACATTAAATTGACGACAAAATTCTATTTATCCTTCATTTTTTTTACTTGAATTAAATTAATATATTTTATTAAATAAAAATTTAAAAAATCAGTGATAAATAAAAAATATAAAGTAGATCTTACAAAATTATAAATAAATATAAATTTTTTTATAATTTTTTATTATTAGTAAGATTTTAATTAATAAAAAATTAATAAAATTAGAAATAGCACTACGCTACGTCAGTAAAAATTTCGACCAAACCTTTTTTGGACCATTTTTGATGAATTGAACAACTTAACAAATGTGGTTTGATAATGGTCAATATCACGTACCTTTTTTGGAATGTGGCCAATATAATGGACTAAAATTGATTTCTTTTCCAGATTTTTTTGTTCAATTAATGTTTAAAAAAAAAGATAAGAAATTATTGAATCATGCCACGTCAGCAAAAGGGCCCGATCGGGATAATGTTGTACCTTTTTTGATGATTTTGCCAACTTCGTGAATGTGTTTTGATAGTGGACATTATCTTGGTCCTAAATTAGAAAGTAGACAACATAATGGATCAAAAAAGTAATTTTCCCATACAAATAAATATATAAAATATGTTATCTATCCATCTATCTAACTTTTATATGTCTATCTATCTATCTATCTATCTATCTATCTATCTATCTGTCTGTCTATCTATCTATTGGCTCGAGTCGGCTTGCGAGCCATTGAGCAAATAGAAATGAGGTTTGAGCTGGCCTCATTTTAAAATCGAGTTGAGCTCGAGGTGGCTTGAGCTTGCTCAACACCGAGTTCGACCCGAGCTTTGACCGAGCTGTCGCGAGCGACTCGGCTCATTTACAACCCTACCTGGCGCCTACAATTTCAAACAGTTCTCAGCGGCTATGATCTTCTTGGCTTCATCGATGGGAAAACTCCATGTCCGCTCACCACTATCATGCCTGGTTCCGCGATTGTTCCCAATCCAGCCTACCAGGCTTGGATTCGTCAAAACCAGTTGCTGTTGAACAAAATTATCAGTTTGCTTTCCCCCTCCTTGATTCCCTTTATTGGATCGTCTACAACATCTCACAATGCCTAGACAACACTTGTTAAAACCTATGGTCACACCTTAAGAGGCTAAGGGCACCCAGACGATAACTTAGTTCATGTATGGAATTAAATTTGTTGTTGATGAACTCTCCATGTACAACAGACCCCGAAGATCTGCTCAAATTCATTTTAGACTTGATGAGGATTACAAGGCCATATCTCACGCAATTTGGGCTCTTAAATTGCCTATTATGTTTGACGATCTCCATGAAAAGTTACTCATTCTTGAGGTGCAATTAGACACACCACATCCTCCTTCTTCATCCCCCTCGCCAATTACTGCCTTTGCTACTCAGACTCGGTTCTACAGCCTCTGCCTGTTTCTAATTGGAGTTCATCTCATGGATGAGGTGGTGGTCAACACTCCCAACATGGCTTCGGACGCTTTAGATCTCACTCGCCCAGTTTGCTTAGTTGGCACCCCTATCTGGAAAGTTCCAACTTTGTGGGTATCAAGGCCACTTGGACAAACACTACGCCTAATTTTATGGATTCTCTCCTTGGAATAATGATCCGTCTACGACCCAACAATGTCCGCATGCCTACACGTCCACTCACCCTATGCATGCGCCTTCTGCCTCGTAATGGATCCTTGACTCCGGGGCTTCTCACCATGTTACCATGGACCTTGTGAATCTTTCACTTCACTCCCCCTACGAGGGTATGATGACGTTGTAATTGGAAATGACTCAGGTTTTTGCATTACCCACATGGGCAAACTGTGCCGTCCCTCGTCTTCTCACCTTTGATAATTAAATTGTGTATGTGTCCCTACTATACATTGAAATTTAATTTCTGTATCACAATTATGTCAGTCCAATGATGTTGATGCCATGTTCTCTAGTGCTTGTTTTCAGGTGAGGGATCACTGCACGGGGGGTCACAATACTATGAAGACAACTTAAACATGGCGCATATCACTGGACTACTTAGACACACGCGTCTCATCCCCTTTTTGCCCTCACAACTTCTAAAGAGTCTGCTTTACTTTGGCATTTGTGTATGGGTCATCCACCTCCCAAGGTCTTAGGTTGTTTAGAGTCCTCGTATTAGTTGTCTGTCAGTCATTTATCTAAACTTTCATGTATTTCCTACGATATTAATAAAAGTCACAAATTACCATTTTCTACTTCTATCCTCACTTCCACCACACTGCTTGAATCAATATGTTCTGATAGTTGGACATAGCTTGTGCTCTCTTATGATAGTTTTAAGTATTATGTAATTTTTGCTGACCATTTTACAAAGTACATCTGATTTTCTCCTTACGCCAAAAACCTGATGTTTGCACCACATTTGTCCAATTTAAATTCCCGGTTGAAAATTATTTTAAACCTCTATTCACATTTTATACTGACAATGGGGGCGAGTATATTTCTCTTCGCCTATTTCTTCTCACCAATGGTATTACTCACCTAACAGCTCCTCTTCACACATTAGAACATAATAGTTTTCCAATCGTCGACGGGCATAGGCCTTTCTTTACTCCATCATGCCCTCTATGCCTCTATCCTTCTAGCCATTCGCTTTCCCCAGTGCTCATAAATCGAATGCCCAAGGTAAATCTCTCTCTCTCTCTCTCTCTCTCTCTCTCTCTCTCTCTTCTTTCTTCATTAGAAAAACTCCTTGAAAAATCACGCTTCTTGTCTTCGGGTGCCTCTACTTAACTTGGTTTCGTCAATACACCTTCCATAAACTTGAGCCTTGATCTCGTCACCTTCTATAAACTTTAGCCTCGCTCTCGTCCATGTGTCTTTGTTGGTTACTCCCTTTCTCAAAGTGCATATTTATGCTATGACCCATCACTGCTAAAATCCTCACCTCTCATGACATCAAATTTGGCGAACACACTTTTCATTTCCCTACGCTTATCTCTATTTCCGCTGCCTCTGTGTCTAACCCACCATCGCTGCCTATTCCACTCCTTTCTGTCACAACCCTGCATCCGTGACATATTGCTGCAACCACTAAAGACCCATGTTTTTGCTCCCTCACCACTTCCCGATGCACCACCGCCATCGTCGCAGCCTTTTATGGCAGTGCCCCTATTGATACCCATTTTATGCAGACTCGACTTCAAAAAAAACATTTCCCAAGTATGAAATCATTGTCACTTTACCATTGTCTGTTTTTTTATCCCACTTCGGTTACTTAGGCCATTTTCGATCCTCATTAGCGTGAGGCTAAGTCCCTGGATATTGAGAATGGAACGTAGAGTTTTGTTCCTCTTGCTTCCTCTTAGAATATTATGGGAAGTAAATGGTTTTTCGCATCAAACGCCATCACGATGGTTTTGTAGACAAATTTTAAGGTTCGACTAGTCACTAAGAGGTTTCACCAATGCCCCAGCATTTATTACTTTGATACTTTTAGTCCCATGATCAAGCCTAGCACCATTTGGATCATGTTGAGACTTGTTATTTCTTGGGGCTGTATCTCTGGCAACTTGATGTGAATAATGCATTTTTTGCATGGTCATTTCGACGTGGAGGTCTATATGTCCTAGCTGCTTGGATTTGTTGTTTCTGATTTTACATCATATGTTTTTAAGTTACATAAAACTATTTATGGGCTCAAACAAGCTCCTCAGGCTTGGTTCAGTACACTTCAACGCTTCTTGTTGGATATAGGGTTATCTAATGCTAAGTCGGACATTTCTCATTTTATTTTCCATGATACCAGCATCACTGCTTATTTTCTTGTCTATGTGGATGATAAACAATTAGGGGTTCATGTCTAGCGCCACAAAAAAACTGGCAAATGTTGACGGGCCGATATCCGTCAACATATGCTAACGGATTTCCATTGCTGACAAAAAATCCCGACGGGCAAAAAGCCATCAACATATGCTGATGAATTGCTGACATATTACTATGCTGACGGGTTTGTTGATGGGTATAGGCCGTCAGTAGCATATGCTGATGGATTACTATGATGACGGGTACAGGCCATCAGCAAATTGCTGACAGCCATCACTACAAAGAAACCCGGGATTGCCGACGATACAATCCATCGGTAAGTCGTCGGTAAGTGATTTACCGACGGCTTACCGACAGATCTACGGCGTTAGAAAATCATTTATCGGTAATTGAAAGTGCCGACAGAATATCAGTCCGTCGACAAATGTCGACGGCCTTTCCGACAGGTACATCCACCGGTAAGATGTCGTTGGGATTTTCTTCTTTTTTTTTTTTTTTGAATTTACTGATGGACACAATGTTTGTTGGTAATTAAATAAATAAATAAAATAATTTAATTTTACCGAAGGATTTCATGTCCTTCTGTAAATATAAATAATTTTATTGGCACAACCAATTCCTCAATCGTCTTAGCAACATCTGATTTTTTCGTGATTCAGATCCTCGAGCTCTATACTCATTTTTACAATTATAGTGCCTTATTTTTGGCGCTTGATCAATTACCCGAGCATCAAACGGATAGTGGCTCTCATTATTAATTAGAGATTCATATACATGAAAAATTAAATTTAATAACAAATCTGGCATTTGGCACACGATTAAAAAATCTGATCATAACAATTTCATGAATTTCATCCTGGAATTATATTTGGTGTTGAAAAGCTGGGGTGAATTGGAAACATGGGTATATTGGTTCTTTTGTTGGACTTTTTATGATTAGTAGTGGCTGGTAAAAATAAAGTATTTAGGTTTCTTTATATAATCATTTATAATTGCATTTCAATTAATTTTTCGGCCTCAACTCATCGATGGTTTTATTAGCCTCAGTCAATAATTCCTCAATCGTCTTTTTAAAATACTTTTATTTCAAAAACAATTAGAAAAATAGAAATGTGAACATATTATTGCGAACCCTGGGGTACAGGCAAAAAAATAAATACCATGAAAAGGAAGCACAACAAGTGTTTTTCATGATATTTATTTCTTTTTCTCCACCCTAGGACTTGCACTATCATGTTTACATATATATTTCTTAGTTAAAAAAAAACTTTTAAAAAGAAGATCGAGGAATTATTGACTGAGACTAATAAAATCATCGATGAGTTGAGGCCGAAGAATTAGTTGAAATGTAATTATAAATGATTATATAAAGAAACCTAAATACTTTATTTTTCCCAGCCACTACTAATCATAAGAAGTCCAACAAAAGAACCAATATACATTCCGTTTCACCCCAGCTTTTCACAATAAAAATAATTACAGGATAAAATTCATGAAATTTTTATGATCAAAATTTTTAATCGTATTCCAAATGTTAGATTTGTTATTAAATTTAATTTTTTATGTTTATGAATCTCTAATTAATAATGAGAACTACTATCCGTTTGATGTTCGGTTAACTGATCAAATGTCAAAAATAGGGCACTATGATTGTGAGAATGAGCTTAGAGATCGAGAATTTGAATCACGAGAAATAGGATGCTACTAAGACGATTGAGGAATTGCCTGTGCTAATTAAATTATAAGGCAAATATTAATTTTGTTATATTATCATCATATTTAATAATTTTATTGGTTATATCATTATTATTAATTTTATTTTTTTGGTATGTGAAAACAAAGAATTTATGAGAATTATTATGAATTATTGGAGGTTTGATTATATTTTACTTAAGTATATTAAATTGTTTTTTTCTTGTTATACTATTATTATTATTATTATTATTATTATTATTAATTTGGTTATATTATTATTATTATAATTATTATTATTAATTGTTTTTTTTGATTATTTTATTATTAATAATTTTATTTTTGGTTATAACATTATTATCAAAATTGTTTTTTTGGTATGTGAAGACAAAGAATTTAGGATAATTATTATGAATTATTGAAGGTTTGATTATAATTTACTTAAGTATGTTAAATTGTTGGTTTTGGTTATATTATTATTATTATTATTATTGATTTAGTTATATTATTTATTATTATTATTAATTTGGTTATATTATTATTATTATTTATAATATTATTAATAATTTTATTTTTGGTTATAACGTTATTATTAATTTTAATTTTTCTTTGAGCAAACTCTTTATTTTTTACTCAATTCCAAACGTGTCTAAGGTACGTATTGTAAAAGGAAAAAATTCAAACTTTAGTACCAAACTACATACTTGATACTAAATCGAATTAAACAACAAAATTAAATCAAACTCCCTATTGTTCTTACTATATTATCATCAAAATTTAAAAATAACAACATCAATCGACAATATCGACCAATCAATCACATGTACACAATATCAATAAACCGTAACATCCACATACCGATCACCACATTTTATCTCAAAACCACCATCCCCAACAATTTAAAGGTTTTTAAAACCACCATCATTTTTAAAAAAATAATTTGAAAACCGTTATTGGAGAAACGAAACCTCCCGGCCGGCACCGTACACCAGGTCATCACCGACGTCTACCCAACCAATCACAACATCAATCAATCCTAATTTATATATATAACTAAAAATAATAACATAAATTAAACAATAACATTAAACACAACCTAATTAGCCCTAATTTTATACAAATATTTTAAATCGAATTTAATTTATAAATAATCACAAATCAAACCCTAGAATAAGACTTAATTGCATAAATGGACCCTAAACCTAAAATCATTCACAAATACATAAATCAAGCATAAATTCCTAAATTGAACCCCATTTCAATTTCACAAAAATCTAATCCGTTAAAACCCTAAAATAATAAAATATTAAATCTGAATTAAAAAACTAACATAACTTAATATATGATGATGACGGTGCTTCGACGGTGCTCCGACTGCGGCGGCGGCGGTGGCTCCTCTAGCGAGCCCTAACCCTACATTTGGTTGTGGGGTGGTGAAATGATTCTGTCCACTGGAAAGGGAGCTTTATATTAAGTTTACCGACGAATAGGAATCCATCCGTAGCAAAATTCGGCGATGGAGACGGACGATATTCCGTCGATAAATGGAGACCGGCATTGCCGATGAACATATTTTTGTTGGCAATTAATATTCGATTTATTTAATTTTTTAAAAAATATGGCCAACGGAAATTTTCCGTTGGCATATTTGGCGGGCTTTTCGCTGCTACCTTCCTGAGGATTTGCCGACGGACACATACACCGACAGCAGATTTTCGTTGGGAGTCCGTTAGTAATATGTGTCGTCGGGAAAGCCGTCAGTAATGCCGGTCTTTTACCGATGGGTGGCTGCCCGTCAGTAATATTCGTACGCATTTTTTATTTTTTTGTAGTAAATATACCCGTCAGCAATATTAAAAAAACACGATGCTGATGGCCTATACCGTCATCAATATATATATATATATATATATATATATATATATATATATATATATATATATATATATATATATATATTTGTGTGTGTGTGTGTGCGCGCGCGTGTGTGTGCGTATGTATATATGAATTATTTATAGGGATATATAATAAATATAAAAATATAATATATAAGAAGTTTCGATAAATAGTACTGATATATGTTTATAATAAATATTTTCTTAATATACTTTTTAATAATAATATATAATTATATTTAATCATACATACATACATATATATATATATATATATATATATATATATAATTATTAAAAGGATATAAAATAACTATAAAAATATAAATTTATAATAAATATTTTCTTGTTAAAAATATAAAATTTCATAATTTATTCTCCTTATACATAATAATATTATATATTTATAATATAATTATTCATAAATATAATATATGAATAACAATAATAATTAATATAAGTTTAATCTAATATATTATCTAAAGATATTATTATTAATTTAACTTTATATATATATAACATAACTTCAAATAAATATTATTTAATTATAATACATTTTAGAATAATAATATATATTTATAATATAATAATTGTTTATAATATAAATATATAATTACATTAATCATTTATAAATATAATTTAATATATATAATTAATAAATTAATTATAAATATAATTTAATTATAATATACATTTATAAATATTATATATTTACATATTTACAAATAATATTATATATTTATAATAATTATGTATCATTATATATAATATATATTTATATTGTATATTTATACATTTATATTTATTTATAAATAATATATATAAAAATAATAATATTATATATTTATAATATCATTATTAATAAATATAATCTACATTTATAAATATAATATAACTAATTATAAATATAATTTATAACTTAATATAAATATATGTATATTAAAAATATATAAACTCTCATGTGTGGCGAGACGGTATCATCGCTCCTCTATTTACCAGAGGTCACGGGTTCGAATCTCACCCATGACATGTGTGTTATTTAAATTGATTAGTGATGTGTTGGACTGGGCTCGGTAGTCGGTCGGGCTGGGCTAGGCCAGCAGAAAAAAAATATTATTTTTTATAATATTTTATGAATGCTGATTGAGTGTCGTATGGTGCCAATGGGCTTTGCTGACGGCATATACCCGTTAGCAAATGCATTTAAATTGATGCGGGATGTGTTGGACTGGGATCGGTAGTCGGTCGGGCTGGGCTAGGCCAGCAGAAATAAAATATTATTTTTTATAATATTTTATGAATGCTGAGTGAGTGTCGTATGGTGCCAAGGGGCTTTGCTGACGGCCTATACCCGTTAGCAAATTCTGACGGGTAGATAAACCCGTCAACATATACTTACTGACGCCAAAAATATTGACGGGTAGCGCTCGTCCGCAAATAGGATACTGACGGGTTTGTTGACGGTTCTGCCCGTCAATATTTCACAATTTTTTTGTTTTGCTCCCACCATTTCTCGATCAAGTATTTGGGTCCTCTTACTTATTTTCCTGGAAAATTGAGGTACTACTGGGCTCTCGTGGTGGTTTATTTTCCCAGCATAAGTATGCTATCTACTTTCTTGCTCGTCATCACATTCTCCATTCTAAGCCCGTTCAGACACCTCTCGCTACTACCTCGCGCCTCTCGCTAATGGATGGTTACCCTCTCTCTGATCTGTTCGTTTATCGCAGTGTTGTCGGGGGCCTTGGATGTTTGCTCCTTACACGTGCGGACATTGCTTTCACTTTGAATAAGCTCTCTCAATTCAGACATGCACCCACTAACACTCGCTATAAACAACCATCAAGCGCCTCTTACGCTAACTTAATGGCACCCGCGACACTGGGATTCGTCTTTGCCGGTCTACTTCACTTTCTCTGCACTACTTCTCGGATGCGAACTAGGGTGGTGATCTTGATAATCAGACTTCTACCGGTGTATATGTTGCTTTTCTTGGACCTAATCCCATCTCTCTTGGAGCCATAAAAAACTACGTTCTGTCGCTCGCTCGTGTACCGAGGCTGAATACCGTGCTATTACCTCTGCTGACTCGGAAGTTCAATGGACCGGCTCCTTATTATGAGTTTCACTTTCTTGCGCCTATCTCTGCCATTTACATTAATAATATTAGTGCCACTTATCTCGTGAGTCATGTTTTTCACTCGAGCATTAAACACATCACCATTGATTATCACTTTATCCGTGATCTTGTTCAGACGTCTCAGCTTTGTGTCTCTCATGTCTCTTCCGCTGATCAACTTGAGGATGCTCTTACGAATCCGCTTTCTCGTTTGTGAAATATGAAGGTCTATGGATATAAGAATAATTCTCAGATTCACGATGTTGTTAATCAATGTTACCAACATCAGTTAACAACATCGACCAGAGTAAATTAAATTTATGCAGCGGAAATTAAAATATGAGAACACGATTAAACAAATTCAGTTCACAAGTAAAAGTACTTGTGAACTTGGGTGTACAAACCCGAAAACTATATTACTTTTTTTTTAAGTTCAATACAAAATATAAAGTAATATATGAAAACTAAATATCAAGAAACTTGATACTAAATACTTGTTGCCGGAATGGCAAGATCTTCTTCGTTGGTCACGCAACTTCAAAGATCTTGTTTATCACGAACGTTGGCTCCAAGTAGATATCACTTCTTCGTGTTCTTCTTCTATGCGTCGTGCGTCGTGTGTTCCTTGCGTCTTGCGTCAATCTCCTCGCAATAATCCGTGCGTCAAAAGTAATCCCAAAGTTCACAAGTAAAAGTACTTGTGAACTTGGGTGTACAAACCCGAAAACTATATTACTTTCTTTTTAAGTTCAATAAAAAATATAAAGTAATATATGAAAACTAAATATCAAGAAACTTGATACTAAATACTTGTTGCCGGAATGGCAAGATCTTCTTCGTCGGTCAAGCAACTTCAAAGATCTTGTTTATCATGAACATTGGCTCCAAGTAGATATCACTTCTTCGTGTTCTTCTTCTCTACGTCGTGCGTCGTGTGTTCCTTGCGTCTTGCGTCAATCTCCTCGTAATAATCCGTGCGTCAAAATTAATCTCAAGTATTAGTAGTTCTTGTGTCTTAAATAGACAATCTAAAATCCTAAACTTGGTAAAATTCTAAAAACAAATCCTAAACACAATCTAGGAATAATTAAAGTCTCTTACATAAATTAGGAAACACAATATACTCATAAATTTAGTTTCCTAACTTATTTTGTGCCCAAAAAAGATAAACAACTAAATAAGAAATTAATCCCAAAAATAAATTTCTCAACATCGTTATTGTTTTCGATCAGTCATGTTCAAGATTGACATCTCTCTTGGTCCTCCATCTTGGGCGTATCAGGATGTATATAAGTGTTATATTGTTTATAATTTTTTTGTGATTACTTGTATTTCCCTATGTATGTTATCTTGTCCTCCAAAATATGTAGTTGTACATAATATATATATAGTTTATCATTCAATACAATTAAACTTTTTCTGAAATCCTATATAGTAATTGTTAAAATTAAAAAAACAAACAAACAACGACAAAAAAAACTATAGTGAATATATAATATTAATAATGACATGTATTTGGGGTTTTAATGTATATGTGCCACCGGATGTAACGTGCTATTAAAATTTTCAATTAACTACTGCATAGCAAATTAATAATCCTCAGAAAAAATTAATCTTTTAGCGTTTTGAATTACCCCCCGTCTCTCGTTAATTTGTTGACCTTATTCTGGAAAAATAAAAGCGAGTGAACTGATAAGTTGCTTTCAGATTTTCAGCGGTGGCCAAAACAGCTTTTAGGCCCTACCTTTCCTTGATTCCTATCTGATCCGCTTCTACTTTGAGCAGTTATATTTTCTTGCTTTTAAGTAAACCCATGCATGTCACGCATAATTAACCAATTCATTTTATTTTCATTTAGTATGAATGTGACGCAGCCAGAAGCTAGGAATAAAATGAACGTTCAAACACGTTGATTCAAATATAAATATTGGTAAAGCTAGTATAAGAGAATAAATCTCCAAGAACAATAAATGTTTTTATTTATAAACTCAATAATTGACCTTTAATATTAAGACTACCTATTTATAGTTCAATATCAATTTAGAGAACAAGAAGTAAAATCTAGATAACGGAAACCACATAAATTTCTTCCTAAAATATAATAAAATAAAAAGACACTTACATAAATCATAAAATATAATAATTATCTAAATTATTAACGTAAATTTGTAGATCTATGGTTTTGAAAATAAGTATCAGTAATGTTGTTTTCAATGTTAACCAACACTGAAACAAACATCAACTAAAGTTTAACTAAAAATATGCAATGGAAATTTAAAATCAAGAACACAGCAAATTAAACTTAGTTCACAAGTAAAAGTACTTGTGAACTTGGATGTACAAACCCGAAAACTATTTTACTTTCTTTGTTCACGATCAGTACAAAAATATAAGAAGTAATATATGAAAACTAAAGTATCAAACACATGATACTAAATATTTGTCGTCTGGATGAAAAGATCTTCTCCGTTGGTTACGCAACCAGGGGCGGAGCCACCCCAAGGGCTGGTCTGGGCTCCAACCCATGTTTAACTATTTATTTTGCTTTAATTTTTATTTATATTTTTAAGAAAAATGGATAATTAGTTAATATTAAATTAAATTAGCCCATATTAGATTTATTCTAAACTAATTATATTTAATTATTTTAGCCGAAATTTATAAATTATATTAGTGATGATTGATTATATAGGAGAATTTTCTACATTAAACGAGAGTTTATCGACACTAATTCAATAATTAATGATGATTATTTAATGAAAAATTGTACGACACATCTATTTTCAGAACGCGATTTAATACTTTATTTCTTATTCGAATCACTAATATTGTAGTTAATATATAATATTTTATATGTATTCTTTAGAGTTGTTGGATGTGAGTTAATTTGTTTATTTCCAATTAATTTTTACGTCTCTCAAAATATTTTTCGGATACATAAAGTACTACCTTTTTTTAAATGGTTAAGTTAGTAAAAAATTATGACCGACATGGCTAATATAACACACAAAATATATCTATTTTCTTATAAATTTCTAGTATTTTATTATATTTTGATTTACACACACACACAAACACATGCAATAATTGTTGTGCACTAATCGTACGAAAGGTTTCCATTAGACAATCAAATTTTTTAAACAAAAATGCATATTTAAAGGGAAAATATCATACTTTTTGAACATGTGTATTTATGTTAATTACGATTACGACGTTTCATTGTAAAAATATGTATTCTTGTTTAAATAATATGACTGTATAAAAAAAATTTGTATATCAAATATAAAATAAACCTACTAAAATATTTATATTCGTGCAGCCTAGGGCAAAAAAATTTTTTGTCTACGCCCCTGTACGCAACTTCAACAAACTTCTTGATCTCGTACAGTGGCTCCAAGCAATTATCTCGCTTGTGTTCTTCCTTGCCGTGCGTCATCTGCGTCTTCTTAATTCCCTGCGTATCAAAAAGTGTGTCAAAGTTTTAGTTTTCTCTTGTCTGAAATAGATAATCATAAAATCCTAAACTTGGTAAACAAATAAAACAAATCCTAAACACAATCTAGGAAACCAAATAAAGTCATATACATAAATTAGAAAACAAAATCTAGAGTCCTAGTTTATTTTGTGGACGAGAAAAGCAAATAACTAAAATAGAAATTATTGCCAAAAATAAATTTCCAACAATCTCCCCCTTTTGCTTTTGTGGACAAAATACTACGACGCAATAAAATTCAAACTAAAACACTAAGACTCCCCCTAAATTGAAAAAGTCCCTCTAAATAAAATAATCAATGTTTACCAACCCAACATCAAAACAAACATGAAAACAAACATTGTTTAATCAACCATCAAACAGAAAAAGAGGAACTTATTGACTCCACACCCTCTTCGAACAACGAGGGGATGTCGAAGTTCCTTCACCCCGATCCTTTCTCTTTGTCAACAGTTTCTTCATTTTCCTCAATGCCTTGTTCCGGGAACGGATCTTCTTCCTTCTCTTCTCACGAGCAAGACTCGCAAAAGCCTCGGCAGCAGCAGCATCATCTTCAGCCTCATTCTTATCAGCGTCTCCATTATTGTCTCTCTCTTTTTCTCCTGAAGGCAAAAGGGTCTCCATGAAGGAACCCCGAAGCTCCTGCATCTGGGCAACCTGTTTGTCAATCCAAGTAACATGCGCGCGAATAACCTGAGCAGGAATGTTGACCATATTGGGACCAGTGTTGGGAAGATGGGAACCAACACCACTAGCAACACCTTCCTGAAAGGGCGCCTGCCAAGGGAGATCAATAACCCTCGCACCAGATATATGTTGGCCCGCAAAGCGAACCATTCAGCCTCACCAGTCACAAAGCATGATTTGTCTTTCTTAACTCGAGCCTTGGCGAAGTGACGCTTACTACTTGCGCTATTATAAGGTTAAGTCATTTTTGTGTCTTTATTACATTGTTGAACAATCACCACTTACTTGGAGGTTTGAATAGTTTACTTGTCGGGTTTTTACATGTTTATGGCCTCTTGTGTAAGGAGTTAAATTTTTGTGTTTCGTCCAAAACCCGCCTATATATATATATATATAATCAACATTTTCTCGTGAAAAGATTGCAAAGCTCTAAAAGCTCTTTTGATTTTGCTCCCGAATTCGGTGCAATCTAGTGAGTAGCCTTGTGTGATTTATCGACTTCTTGCATTTTTATGGAAATTGCATTGAGGGGGTTTGATTTTGCTCGTACATGATTGAATTTGGAAATGACCTCGAGGCACATATATCACCTTTATTCCGGCCATATCCAAATATATGAGCTACTTAAATATCCCAAATGAGCCCCCCTTGAGCCTATGCCCCGTTTCTTGTTAGCCGAGCTCGACTTTAGCTCTTATATATTCATAAATTGTGAGGTGGGAGTGTATGATTAGTTGACAAAAAATGTGAGGGAAACCGATTGTGGGTTTCGGGTTTTGAGTTGCTTATACAAAAAAAGAAAAAAAAGAGAAGAAAAATAATACTCCAACACAAATCACGAAAAGCGATAAAACGTGCATTCATGTGTAAAGCCTAAGTTAAAGGCTAAGTTTAGTGTAAAGAAGCCAATTCAAAAAGTTTCTAAGTGTTGTGAAGATAAAGTCGGGAGAGTGTGTAAATAAATAAAAGGGTTTCAAATGAAAGTTTAGAGAATCGGTAAAGGTGAAGCAATCATAAGCTTCGGGTTTTAGAAATTAAAATTTTGTGTGTTATTGATCACGTTTGATAGTGTGTTAGCCACTATATCCAAATGTTCCACACCTTACCAAAGAGCCAACATTACAACCCAAAATAAAGACCTCTTTCGATTCTTTTTTGGTCATGTACTATGAGTAATTTTGAGCGTCCGATTTGTGAAATCTTGACGAGGTGCATGCATTGTCCGACTTGAGTGTATACACGTCCCATATCAAACACTTGATCGGATTGAGCGAACACCCTGAAAAACTCCTTTTGTGAGGAAGTCATCGATTTGGTTTGTATTTGAGAAAGAGTAATACGAGCAATGCTTGATGATAAGGAGTTTATGTTGATACTTTCATCATATAAATAAGTATAAGCACAATGATTTTTATTTTTACACAATGTTCATTGTATGTGCACTCTCAATTCTTTTCGTTGTTCGAGGACGAACAAACCGATAAGTGTAGGGTGGTTGTTTTGCATGTAATTGTGGTGTTTTTTTCGTGTTTTCATTTAGGATTTTATGTTGATTTTAGTAGTTTTTAATCGAGTTTCATTAGATTTTTCGTTTGTTTTCTCGTTTTATTTCTTTTTGTGTTTCTTGTTAATTTTATATTTAATTTAGTTAAATGGTCCGATTAACTTGAGGTTTGTGGTAAATCATGGTTTTTATGGTTTAAATTCCCATTTTATAGGTGAAGGCATTGAGGCCCAAAAATGGAACCGAGTGCTCGCCCCCGCGCAGCTGCCGACGCTGGCCGAAGCTGCCGAGCGCGGGCGGCCACGCCCACCCAGTCCTGTCGATGCCTGCCGAGACCCAGCGTTGAGCCTGCCGAGCACCTTCCAAGAGCTGCCAACGCCTGCACGCCACAGCTGTCGAGCGCTGGCAGAATCGGCTGCCGAGCAGTTGAATCGATTGCTCGACAGTGTGTTTCTTCCCACGCTCGTCAAGCCAAAGGCAGTCGATCGACTGCTGTGCCAGTCGATCGACAACACCGCCGAGAGCTGTCGAGTCCCGCGCGCACCTGCCGAGCGCTGCCGACGCCTGTCGAGCCGCTCGGCCATGCCCGTACACTACTACCGACAGCGGCCGGCCACTCCCGCCCAGCTCCGAGCCATCTCGTCCAACACCCGAGCTAACCGAGCCATATCGACCAAAATTGTCTAGTTAGACCATTTTGGGTCAAATTTGGTCAAATATGGAAAATCCAAGCTTACAAGTGATAATTAACCAATTTACCCCTAATTAGTTTGTATAAATAGATAGACTCCTTTCATTAGAAAAAGGACACCTCCCCCCAACCCAAGCTTGGGTTTTAGGTTTATTCTCTCTAGCTCTTAGATTAAATTTTCAAGCTTTTTGCCATTGGGTTTGTAAGCTCAAGATGAGTCCAAATACTCCGTATTTTTAATTCCTTGCAATCTCAATCAAGCTTTTGGATTCTCTCTTTAATTATAGTAAGCTTTCTTTCAATTTCATGCTTTGTTCTTCATTTGTTTTATGCTTTTCGCCTTAGGTATTAGAATTTGTGCTTGATCTTAAGAATTATCTATGGAATCTAGTTTAGTGACACATCTAGATCATAGATCGAGGCCTAGATCGTTTAATTTCACGCAATTTCATATGTTTCATGCATTTTCTTTATATTTATGTTTTTTTGTCTTAGCACCTTGAATTCATGTTAGATCTTAAGAATTGGCTATGGAATCTAGATGAGTGACATGTCTAGATCATTGATCGAGTCTTGGATCGTCTTGATTTTGAGTTTTTCACATGCTTTATTTTAAATCTTATTTTCATGCATTGTTTCATGCTTAAATCCTAGATCCACTCTTTGTTGCTTGTTATTTCTCACAAAGTTTTAAACTTTCCCGTATATTTTCATTGATTTATCCATTCATGCTTTCAATTTTTGCTTATATGCATTATTTGAGTTTTTATGCATWGTTGTACCTTGTGCTTGCATGCTTGTACTTGGTGAAACATTGCTTGTTCTTTCTAAATTTTCGATTTTGCTTGCATTTCCATATTCGAGGCATTCGATGAGGCATCCTAACAACTTGCAATTTCATTTCTTAGTTTAGTATAGCTAGTTTAATTGATTTATTTTCATTTTCCTTTATTTTCCAAAGCTTGAAACACATTGAAACTTACAATTGAATCGATTTCCGATAATATCGAGCCAATAGAACCTTTAAATTTCCAAAACCATGAAAAACTACACTTAAGTAAGCGTCAAGCCTTGATTCTCAAGTACGCTAAAGATCAGTGAGGGAAAGCACAAGGAGGACGCAGACTTGGTTGTGGCAAACATAATATCTATATCGAACACATGCTGCCCAAAACTGAACTTGATCCCTCTCCCAAGCTTGTACAAGAACTGGGCCTGAGGCCACGTAACACACGTGGTGTTCTTATAGGGAACCCAGTTACAAATGGCCACCTTGTGTAGAACTAAGTAAAGAGAAGAAAACGAGTACTCGGCAACTGTTCACACCATGAACTCACCATACCCCCAGACAAAAATGAGATGACCTCATTCATGTCATCCACAGTAGAATCACCACGATATGGCTCAGTCCCAAAAATCTCATCAATTAAAATCACTAAAACTAAAAACCCTTCCACGCACAAAGACTTTTCCATAATTCACAGACTTAAGATCAACAATGGAAGGTACCATATTCGCATAAAATTCCCGGACTATATCCTGGACAAAATGCATAGCGGTGGAGACAGTGGAATAAATACCTCTATGCTGAAAGAAAGCGATAAAATTTTGCTTCTCAAACACCTCAACAAGAACTCGACGCTCAGAAAGCAAACTCCGAGTTTGGTGCTCGGAAAACAACTCCTCGGCATCGTCAGTCAAGAACCTCTCGGAAAATGGTTCCATATCTTCAAGCTCATTGGTCTGAGAGGGAGTGCTAGCAGAGGAATATGAATGAGCAGAGGTATCAGATGGGATCAATCCGTGATCAGGAGAAGCAGTATCAGCAAAGGCAGAACTGGAGGACGAGGCAGACTGGGATTGCGGAGATGTTGGTTTGGGGGAATCAACATGAGAACCAACATTGCTCTTTTTTGCGGCTTTTAATCTCCTCCTTTTGTCCTTCACAGTAGACACGAAATCAAGAATGGGAATATCAAACGAAGAATAAAGGGAGTACTCGAACAGATCAGGATCAAACTCGGGTTGAGCCTCACGAACAAGAGATGGAGGAGGATCATCAGCAACCGGTCTGGAGGAACTTGTCACCTCTCCAGAGAGAAAAAATCTAAAATAGTATAAGGAGGAGATGAATACTCTGTCTCAGTAGAACCTGGGGAAATTTTGATGGATGCCGAATGATTTTTCTTGTCGGCTAGCTTCAAAGTTTGCTTCCGGCGAGTTGTTTTCTTCTTTGTCAGGCTTGGAGCAGAAGGGGGCACCGGCGCCACAAACGGAGCAGTAGAAACATACTCTTCATCATCAGTATCCATCATCACAGTGACGTCCTCAACAAGATTCATGTGCTCAATCGGCAGATTGTGCCTTGGGCCTACTTGTCTTTTCGGGATGGCTGGCGGCACCACGCCAGGAGTAATATTGCACAATCTCTGGTATCTCTTTAGGGTAGGGTTCCCAACCGGTCCAAACGTGTCGGCGACAAACTACAAATCAGGTGGATTATCAACGTCTATCTCGTTTCCGGGCTTCCCAGGAAACACCTGTGCTTCTGGAGCGGCATCGAGCGGCACAGAAATAGGCACAACATCTTGAGACTCGTGCAGCGGCGAGTGAATTGGCGATGTTGAAATCGGTGGTGGGTTTGTAGGAGAACCACCACCTACTTCGGCGCGAATGTCCAGGCCACCAATTTTTGGATAACTCACAGGGACCTGCTTGCCGGAATGTCGTATGCCTGCCGGTAACTCAGGAACATTGACGGAGAAGAAGGGTTCGATATCCTGAGAATTTCAATAAAACACAAAAACAACAGAAAAATCGAAAAAATCGGAGAAGTATGTGAGAGATGGAGAGTTTAATTTCAGAGGGTTTATGAAAAGTGGGGCGAACGGTAAGAAAATCAGGTATTTAAGCATCCCAAAAAGTGACCGTTGCCAAGGAGAGAGAAAGGTAAAAGAATAAAAGGAAAAAATCACATATTAACCTACCAGCAGATTTTAGGCCCAAAGTTGATTTTCTTTCCTTCATAAAATAAACACCACTCCCCCTTAATATAGGATACATGATCCTAAACCACTTAGCTCATAAATCTTGAAATTAAAATTGCACGACTCTACTACAAAATCAACCTAAATATAGAGCTGAATTAATTGAACCATCACCACAGTAGAGTTAATCTTTTATAGGATGAAATTTCACTCTCCAAATCAATCTCTTTATTACCTGTCCAACTGTCCGATTAAAACTCCACTGAAACACTTGATTAGCAAGATTCAAAACACAATTAATAGAATTCAAGGTAGACACGAATACAAGCAAAAGAGTTCACAGCAAAAAGGCATCTTCTCAAAGTATGAATTTTTTACGAGATGCCTAAAGTTCATGACCTAAAAAGGTTATAAAAAAAGACATTATGGTTTTAGTGACTTGAACCGTGTTGCTTTTCATGACTGATGACATTATAACCAATATTGCTTCAAGTGAAGTCAATGGAAACATGCTCCTTAACCCAAGTTAATGACTACGTCAAAATCACTCAAGGAGATGATATTTAAAGATTGGTCATCTTTTTAGAGATTTGAAGAGAAATAGCTTATCTTCAGCAATTTACTGTTAACACCTCTTGTTTTTGGACCTGGGAGAAAACCAGTTTCTGCGGGCAAGTTCCACAATCACCTAATTGAAGAGGTTAGTCTTTTTGTCATCACTTTTATTACAACACAAGACCTTATTGCACTTTCAACCAGACTCAATGCATTCAAATTATGTATGAAAAAGAAAATAAAAATGCATGCAAAAGTATACAGATGTTGTGACTGATGTATGTTTGGGGTGTCACAACATCAAAACCAACATTGACTTAAACAATGCACATAACGAGATCTCTTCTCAAACGAGAGAAGGTCTCTAAATCTAATGCCTTTGTGAAGATGTCTGTAAGCTGATTGTCTATTCCTATATGCTCAAGGCTAACTATCTTTCTCTCAACTAAGTCTCGAATAAAGTGGTACCTTATGTCAATGTGTTTGATTCGAGAATGTTGGACTGGATTTTTTGAGATATCAAGAATTATCACAAAGCACCGTCAATGTTCTACTTTGTAGACCGTAATTCTCAATCATTTGGTTCATCCACAACAATTGTGTACAAGCACTTCCAACTGCAATATACTCTGCTTCAGCTGTAGAAAGAGAAATACAATTTTGTTTTTTGCATTACCATGAGATTAGATTATTACCCTTTAAAAAACAACCTCCTGTAGTACTCTTTGTATCCACAACATCCCCAGCCCAATCCGAATCAGTATAACCCACAAGTTCAGTACATTTCTTTAGAATACCAAACACCTAATTCAGTTGTACCAGCAATATATCTTATGATCCTTTTAACAGCTTTTAAGTGTGATTCTTTAGGATTGGACTGATATCTATCACATAGCACACACTATACATGATATCTGGCCTACTTGATGTCAAATAAAAAAGACTCCCTATCATGCTTCTATACATGGTGTTATCAACACCATTACCAACATCATCTCTCGACAGTTTCACAGTCTTGCCTAGTGGTGTTTTCTTATGCGTTTTACTTTCCAACCCAAATTTCTTAACTAAATTCTTAGCATACTTGGACTGAGAAAGGAAAATACCATCATCCAGCTGTTTGATTTGCAAAACAAGAAAGTAAGAGAGATTACCTTCCATGCTCATCTCAAATGTGTCGGACATTCAAGATATAAGCTCCTTTACCATCTGCTCATTAGTAGATCCAAAAATAATATCATCTACATAAATCAGGATAATCAAGATGTGCTTATTTGACCTAAGTAGAAACAAGGTTTTATCAACTTCTCCTCGTCTAAAATCTAAAAAGAGCAAGTGTTGAGTCAACCTCTCATATCAAGCTCTAGGAGCTTGTTTTAAACCATATAAAGCTTTTTTCAGTTTCAAAACGAAGTTTAGGTTTTGGGGATCTACAAATCCTTTAGGTTGCTCAACACACACTTCTTCACTTAAAACTCAATTTAGAAAAGAACTCTTTATGTCCATTTGATGTAGATATATTTTCACGTGACAAGCAAAAACAAGTACGACTCAATGCGAGCAACAGGGGCAGATGTCTCATCAAAGTCGATGCCTTCAATTTAAGTACACCCTTGTTAAACCAATCGAGCTTTGTTCCTCACAATGTTGCCTGCCTCATCTGTTTTGTTCTTTAAGATCCACTCTATTCCAGTAGCGTGAGAGTTTTCTGGACGAGGAACTAAATCCCAAACATCTTTCTTGGTTAATTGGTCCAACTCCTCTTGCATTGCCTTTATCCAGAATTTATCCTTGAGAGCATCCTACACACGCTTGGGCTCTGTTTTGGAAAGTTACAAAGACTCTCGTATTTTAGAACAGTTAGTAGACAAACAGACATACCTAACCATTTCTTTGAAATTTATTTGACGCTTTCTTCTACTCCTTTCATCTAAGTCTTCGATGATTTAGCCCGTGGGATGGTTCCTCTGAATTCTGGATGGTATGTCCCTCTGGTGTAAGTCAATGGGGTCAATTGTATCTTCCTCTTCAGGTTCAGAGTCTGATTCTGTGGTAGCTTGAGTGGATGTTGGGTTTGATGTTTTGTTTCCAGCACCAACACCGATACAAACATCACTGGGTTCTCTGGTTTCAACACCTGCATCTTCGTTTTCAATACCTGCACTACCATATACAACAACCGTGATATTATCTTGAGGATTTTGATCATAGACCAGATCATTATCCTCGGTAGGTTTAACTCCACTCGTCAAATTGTCGAACTTGACATTAACTGACTCAAACATACTATGTATTCTGAGATTAAACAACCTATATGCATGACTTTTTTGGGAATAACCCATGAAGATGCATTTGTCACTTTTTGAGTCCAATTTAGCAAGATGATTTATGTCATTGAGCACATAGCAAATACATTCAAAAACATGAAAATATCTCAAGTTCGGTTTTTTACCCAACAACAATTCATAGGGTGTGACACATGACCCTGGTCTAAAATATAAGATGTTTATTATATGACATGTGATTAACACGAATTTGTCTTGATTTTTGTTAGTATTGTAGTTAGTCTTTATTGTTGTTTTCGGTATAAGTTGGATAGTTTAAGCTTAATTTCGTATATTTGTACATCCGGCCTATTTTACCGCTTTTCAATCTAGATTGATGCAATTAGGTGATATTTTGATTTTTTTTTCACCTTATTGCTAAGTAGCCGGAACAGTTCAGCACGCAAAGAATGAAGTATGATGATCGAGAGACAAAGATCGAGCTTTCTGGTGAAGGAGTAGCAAGAATTTGATGCTGCCAATTATCTATAACGGTTTTCCATTTGGAACTTTTATAGTAGCACTGCCGTCACAAGCTGTCGGGCACTGTCGACGCTGCCTGTCGAGAGTCGCCCGCGTCGCCTAACGCTTTTTGGTATTGATCGACACACTTGGCCGACGCAACTCTCTGTGAGCGTCGACCCATTGAGCATCGACCGACGCACACCATTGCCCATCGATGCTGCCGACAACTACCCACCACCGCGGGCCCTGCCTAGCGTTGCCGCCGAGCCTTGCCGGGTCGACTGACGCACCGTCGACGCCAACGTGCGGGAAACGTGTTTTTAGGGTAACTTATGCTCCAAGACAAGGGAAAACTATATAAAAAAACCCTCTCTGAGTCCGTCCCAACAGACACGATATACCACTACAACCCTACTTACAGTCCTTTGGCTCAAAAAAACACACCTTCACATCCCATATCAACGTAGAAGATCAAGATCGAAGATTCAAGAGTCACGAGTTCGAATCTCCACCCGTTAGTTTGTGATTCGATTTTCGGCCAAGATCTACGCAATCTCTATGGATTAGCTGGATAATTTACTGCAATTTCTTAGTTTCAATAAGTATCTAATCTCTTTAATTGCTTTCTTAGATTAATTTATGCGATTGAGTAGTAGTTTTTCAATAATTGTTCTTGAATTAGTTGATGTTTCGAACCCTAGTTACTTTAGATATTCGAATTCGTATCTTTCATTTAGTTTAGTTTTATTGGCTTAATATCGTTCGTGTTTAGATATTGTTAACCATTTACGTTTAGATTGGTTTCTTGGTTTGAATTTACACGTTCTTAGTAATTGCTTAGAGTTACCTAGTTTTAATTAATGTTTAAGTGCTTTAAATTCTTAGATAATAAAATGCAACTAAACCCCCAACTTGTAATAAGTTTTCGTGTACATGTTATTGAACAAACTATTCGAGATTCTGATTGCATGTTCCTTGAGAGACGACTCGAGTTAACTTTGCCAACCTACACGAGATCCCGTTCTCTTGCGGGCAAGCTTTTAAATTTCTGATAATTATTTATAAGTAGGCACACACAAAATCTTGAATAAAAAATTGGCGCCGTCGCCGGGGAACAAAAGAAAAGGTTTCAAAAATATGTTTGTTCATTTTATTTTCAAAATAGTCTATTTGTATAATTATTTTTTCCATTCGATGTGTTTGATTGGTTGTTGAGTGTATGCAAGGTAAAAGGTTAATGAGACTCGAGCTTGCACCATTCATCGATAATATTCATCGTTCCAATCAAGCTAGACCTCCTCGTATATCTTAAAGCGAATCGTCTGCTACCACCAATTTCGTTTGTGATCCCGTTCCTGAGACAATGTTAAGACACGTAGATCCTGACAACAATCAACCACCAAGGAACCCACCTATACGACAAAGAAACGAATACAGAAGTGAACCAATTCACCCCGACAGACCGGCACAACCTCGAGAGTATTGGGAGAATATTCAACGATATATGATGGATCAGAATGAAGAGCGAGGAGGAGGAAATAGAAACTGCCACCACCACATCCAAGATGACTCTGCTGAGAGATCTTACCATGGAGACGAGCGGATTGACGACTGGCTTGCTAATAATCACTACAATGAGAGGAACGAGTATGATAGAAACTACGCGAGGCCTAACAATCAAGATAGACACCAAAGGGTAGCGCGCGAGCCAAGACAACGAGTGTTCACAACTCCTCAAGTGGGTCCCTATAGTTCTTTTATTGTGTTGGGTAGAACTGCAAGAGACTTTGAGCTGAAACCTCATTTAATCAACAACCTCCCGAAATCTCATGGCCTCGCCAACGAAGATCCGTTAACTTTCCTCAAGAATTTTATGCCGAAGTCAGTAGGATCCCATCTCCGGGACTTCATCACGAAGACCTTCAAATAGTGTGCTTTCCAAGCTGTATGAAGGATAAAGCCAAATCTTGTCTACTTTCATTAAAACTGAGATCTTTGATCGACTGGCCCATGGTTAGCGATAAACTCATAAATCAGTATTACTCAGCTCAAACAACGGGCCAAATTAAGAGACAAATAGCAAACTTTGTCCAGCACGATGGGGAGTTGCTTCATGAAGCATGGGAGCATTTCAAATCACTTTTGCAAGCGTGCCCACACCACAACTACTCTTCCGGGATGGTTAATCAAATTTTCTATGATGGATTATTGTAAGTACACAATGATTACGTCGAGACTGCATCTGGAGGAGACTTTGGGGACTTGACGGCAAGTGACGCAAAAGCATTATTCAAGAGGTTGAGAGAGAAACCAAGACAAACTAACTCTCGACCACGAACGATTATGGCCAAAGAAGTTTCCGAGATGCCAAACGAGAGAGATATAAAGTTCGACGAGATGGCCAAGGAGTTGACTGCCCTAAAAGCAAAGATGGAGAATATGAAATTATCGAAGAAGACTGTTGAGTTATGTGCACGATGTGGATTACAAGGACATTTGGCGAGCGTGTGCACAACCGTGTTTGATAAAGTGGAAGAAACGGAGGTCAAAGCTATTCAAAATTTCCAACCTCAACCTGCAGCGGGAAATACGTATCATCCAGGACTTCCCAATCATCAAAACTTCAAATATGGCCCCGGACAAGTGCCTGCGCCTGTGCAAACAAATGATCAACTTTTAGTATGGCAACAAAATCAAGTAGCGGAGACTGTACAAAATCGAGAAGGACTCACGCAATTAACTTCACAAGTGAATAAGAAAATAACGGATCTCAATGCAAAATTCGAGTCAAGGTTTAATGAACTAGTCAAGGATGTACATCAAGGTCATGAGCTTGTTAAGGCTTTGCAGCAAGGGCAGCAACATTCAGATACGATTATAGGACAATTGTCCGCGAATGTAGCAACATTGTCGAAGGAGAAAAATAAGTTTCCGAGCCAAACGGAACACGCCTCGGCTATTCATGTGCTGAGAAGTGGAAAAGAGGTAGACAATGGCATAGAGCTAAAAAAGGAAGAAGACACGGAAAAAGCCGAGACCCAACTGCAAGTAGATACAACCAAACCAGCCGATCTTATGCATAAATTGACCAATCCATATGTGTCGGGAGCGTTGAAAAGAAGGAACAATTTAGAAACTGACGAACTAATTAATCACCCAAAGAAGTTGACTAGTTATGATCATGTTCCCTTCCCAAGTCGACTTCGTCCGGCGAAAGAACATAAGAAGTTTATGGAGTTGTACAATTTATTAAAAAATGTGAACATTAATCTTCCCTTACTAGATGTGATAAAAACGATGCCCGCATACGTTAAAATTTTCAAGGAGTTAGTCACGAGAGAACAGCGATTGGAGACGACACAACGAGTGGAATTAACCAAGGAGGTAAGCGCCATATGCAAGGGTCCGCTACCCAAAAAGGAGAAGGACACAGGGAGCTTTTGCATAACTATTGCCCTAGGGAATGGGCAAATGGCACGTGGAATGCTCGACCTTGGTGCAGGGATCGATTTGATGTCGTACTTACTATATAAAGAATTTGACCTTGGAACAATGAGGCCGAATACGATGCGACTACAGTTGGCGGATCGATCAATTAGACAACCGCTTGGGATAGTTGAAGATGTATTAGTTCAAGTTGGCGAACTTGTAATTCCAGTTGATTTTGTCATACTTGATGTCGGCGAAGTTCTAAAAGAAGGCACAGACCATACTATTAGGTCGACCATTTATGTCCACCTCTCATACATTAATTGACATGCACAAGGGGAGAACGACCTTATCCATTTTGGGTAAGACAGTCACATTCTTGCTTAAAGAAATCAACAACACTCCTACACCGTTTGTGAAAGACGAATGTTCTGTTGTTGATCTAGTAGATTCATGCGTAAATGAACTCCTAATCATTATCACTATGAACAAGCTTGATGATGAGGGTGGTGAGGAACACTTGAGCGGGGAGGAATTGATGGATTTGTTGGGAATTGAGTTATGTGATATTGTAGGTGAATTTAATGATGAAATGCCCACAAAGAATGACGCACCTACAAACGAGTCAAAAGTAGGCCACAACGAGATCGTTCGAAGTATGATTCAAAGATGGAGATGAAGCCACCATATAGAAGTTTGAAGAATGTTTCCAACCTTACAATAGTTTTACACGTGCCAAAAACAAGGGTGAGGCATTTAGCAAGGATTGGACGACGAAGGAGAAGAAGTCGAACGAGGTTTTTAACATGAAGTTTAATGATGAGAAGTTCAAGGTTGGTCAATTAGTGCAATATAACTCCGATCGTGAATTTGATCTAACCAATTTCAAGGCCGAATGGAGTGGACCATTTTTAATAAAGGAGATGGATGAGTATGGAGTAGCCACGCTATGCGATAAGAACATAGAGTTGAATTTACAAGTCCACAAGCATCGACTTAAGACTTATTACGAGAAATATATGAAGAGTCCAGATCATATCATGAGAGAGTTCGTGGGCCCACCACGAGCTAGAAATTGATCAAGCAACTTGCGTCGAGCTTTCGACGTTAAACAAGCGCTTCTTGGGAGGCAACCCAAGCGTTCGTTAGTTTTTCTTTTTCCTTTTTCTTTAATTTTTCTTTCGATTTTTCTTTAGTATAGTTCTGTTTATATTATGTCAATTGTCGTGGTACGTGTGTGTGTGTTGATGTGCAAAAAATACGATAAAATCGCTTTTTCTGGATAACTAACGGTTATATAGCGGTAGCTCGCTACCGCAAGACCTTACCGCTAGTTCCACTTGAGGCGTTAACAATGACGATCAACCACTGAACCTACCGCTAGCCGCAGCAATCAGAGATAACGATGATCTTACCACTAGGCAACCTACCGCTACATGCTACTGCTAGTAGCGTCTGCCGCTTAATTTTTACAAATTTCATTTTTGTCGATCGAGGTCGCAATCCGACCCAAGTTAGCCGCAGTCCAACAACTTTTTGATGAGCTACAACCCAGCCATTTACAACGTTGAGCCGCAATCCGGCCATTTCAAATCCCAAAAGACGTGCCACCGGGCACTTGCGTGTGGAAATTGATCGCAATCGTGGACAATTCCAATCACAAGACTCTAGACGACGGCCAATTGCACGACTTCAATTGGAGAGACTCGATCTTTTTCAGGGAAGTTTCCTTTTCCCTCTCTCGTTTTATATCTGCTTGTGGCAATTCGGAGATTGCCAGTTTTTAAGGAGGGGGAGGGTCGAGTATGATGTGTATTTCGTAAATTAGGTGCAATTTGAATTTTTACGGTCTTTAGTAAATTCTCGTGATTGATTGCTATTCCCGCGCTAATTTGTGTTTGCCTGGCTTTCCTGTTAAAGTTAACTACGTATGATTTGATGTTCTTGTCTTTGAGCGTGTATAAGTGCATAAATTCTTAAGTTTTTCAAATTATTATTTATATATTGTAAAATGGTACTTGGACGCAATTGATTTCACAAAACCTTAAAAGCAGCGTCAATCCAAAACTTTTTCATGAAAAAGCCTGTGAGTAGCCTGAGTGTTTATCATCATTGCATGTACTTGAATGAGTTTTGATTTGAGATCTCTTTGAAACTGCTGTGTGTAGTTGACTTTCCGGCCATATCCATAAATTTTAGCCACTATAAATTCCGAGTGAGCCAATCATAGACAAATTATCCATGCCTATAACCATGTGTGTTTTTAGTCGACCCCTACAAAACCATTAAAAGCATGGGGTAGGAGTTAGCTACTTTTATTGGTTATTAGTGTTTTGAAATTTTTATCAGGGATTTATGAAAAGCTTGTAATAAGGATCACCATCCTTAAAAAAAAAAAAAGGAGAAAACAACCCCATAAAAAAAGAATAAAAGGGGGATAAAATAAAAAAGAGAAAAAATAAAAATGATGGTGAATCTTGTTTAGTCATTGCCTACGCTTATAAAGGCTTGTTTATTATTGATTATTTTATTATGAAGCCTAATGTTTTAGAGGCAAGAGTTGTGTTTAAAAGAAGAAGCGCATCATGAGCTTCTAAGTTGTTTAAGTGGTTTGAGCAAAAGTCGGTTTAGAGTTGCGAGTTGAGAAATAGCCTATGTATAAAGGTTACGTTATGAGTGTTTAGTGAGGTTTTATTTTGAGCGAGGTTAAGCACATTTCTTCGTGATTAGAATAGTTTGGTGAGTTATTGATCATGAGTTAGCCACACGACTTATATATTCCATACCCGTCCAAAGAGCCTACATTACAACCCGAAAAGATCTTTTCTGATTGTTTGTTGGTTACACACTTAAATGCGATGGAGAAGTTTTTGATTTTCAGTTCTTGCTTATTGTACTTATATTTTGGTGATTTGAGTGTAAACACGTCCCCATTAAAAATTCTTGAGTGCTTGAGCGTGCACTTAAATATTACCCTTCGTGAGGATGCATGAATTGTTTATAAAGTGACAATGTAATAATGGTCGAGCATTTGAGGTTGCGTTGCATTTATCTATATTTTCAAAATTATCTATGTAGCATCGCACGACTCATTGCTTGGACTGATTTTCATTCTTGTTAGTCTTTGAAAATATCATTTGTTCGAGGACGAACAAACCAATAAAGCGTGGGGTAGTTCATTAACACGGATTTGTCTTAATTTTTGTTAGTATTGTAGTTAGTTTTTATTGTTGTTTTCGCTATAAGTTGGATAGTTTAAGCTTAGTTTCGTATATTTGTACTTCCAGCCTATTTTACCGCCTTTTGATCTAGATTGATGCAATTAGGTGATATTTTGATGTTTTTCACCTTATAGCTAAGTAGCCGGAAGAGTTCAGCACGCAAAGGATGAAGTATGATGATCGAGAGACAAAGATCAAGCTTTCTGGTGAAGGAGTAGCAAGAATTTGATGCTGCCAATTATCTATAATGGTTTTCCATCTGGAACCGTTATAGTAGCACTGCCGTCACAAGCTGTAGGGCGCTGTCGACACTGCCTGCCGAGAGTCGCCTGATTCGCCCGACGCTTTTCGGCACTGATCGACACACCTGGGCGACGCAACTCTCTGTGAGCGTCGACCCATTAAGCATCGACCGATGCGCACCACTGCCCATCGATGCTGCCGACCACCGCGCGCCCTGCCTAGCGTCACCACCGAGCCCTGCCGCGTCGACCAACGCACCGTCACGCCAACGTGCGGGAAACGTGTTTTTAAGGTAACTTATGCTCCAAGACAAGGGAAAACTATAAAAACCCCTCTCTGAGTCCGTCCCAACAGACATGATATACCACTACAACCCTACTTACGGTCCTTTGGCTCAAAAACAACACACCTTCACATCCCATATCAACATAGAAGATCAAGATCGAAGATTCAAGAGTCACAAGTTCCAAGCTCCACCTGTTAGTTCGTGTTTCGATTTTCGGCCAATATCTACGCAATCTCTCCGGATTAGCTGGAGAATTTACTGCAATTTCTTAGTTTCAATAAGTACTCTGAACTCTTTAATTGCTTTCTTAGATTAATTTATGCGATTGAGTAGTAGTTTTTCATTAATTGTTCTTGAATAATTTGATGTTTCGAACCCTAATTACTTTAGATATTGGAATTCGTATCTTTCATTTAGTTCAGTTTTATTGGCTTAATATCGTTCATGTTTAGATATTGTCAATCATTTATGTTTAGATTGGTTTCTTGGTTTGAATTTACATGTTCTTAGTAATTGCTTAGAGTTACCTAGTTTTAATTAATATTTAAGTGCTTTAAATTCTTAGATAATCCAATCCAACTATACCCCCAATTTGTATAAGTTTTCGTGTACTTGTGATTGAACAAACTATTCGAGATTCCGATTGCATGTTCCTTGGGAGACGACTCGAGTTAACTTTTCCAACCTACACGAGATCTCGTTCTCTTGCGGGCAAACTTTTAAATTTCTGACAATTATTTATAAGTAGGCACACACAAAAGCTTGAATGAACATGCAGTATTCATAGCTTCAGCCCAAAAACATTTCGTAATGCCATTAGAAATGAGCATAGTTCTAGTCATCTCGACCAAAGATCTATATTTACGTTCAGCTATGCCATTTTGTTGGGGAGTGATTGGTGATGAAAACTCGTGACTTATACCTTCAGTTTAACAGTATTTTGAAAAAGATGCATTCTCAAATTCTTTTCCATGGTCAGTTCTAATCCTACCAATATTCACACCAAATCTCACACACAACCTCTTTGCAAGCTTTTTAAATGCTTCAAAAGTCTCGGATTTTTCTTTTAAAAATTCTACCCAAGTAAGATGGGAAAAATCATTAACAATGACTAGTACATACCATTTACCACCAAGGCTCACAACCTCAAGTGGTCCCATAAGGTCCATGTGAAGGAGTTCGAAACAAGATGAGGTAGTGAGACTCTGCACTATTGGGTGTGGCACCCTGACCTGCTTTCCTTTCTGGCACACCTCGCAAATAGGGATGATCTTGGTGTTTATCTTAGGAAGCCCATTCATAACTTCCTCTTTGGATAACCTGTCCATCATCTTGTAGTTGACATGCCTAAGTTTTTGATGCCACACCTCAGCATCACTTTATTGAGCCAATTTGCAAAACGCATCACTATTTATTTGGTAGCAGTTATCTGAAGTCCTCTAACCAGTGAGTATGCATGCTCCATTCTTATCATAGACTTCACATTTTCACTGTTGAATTTGACACTAAAACCACCGTCGCAGAGTTGACTTATGCTTATCAAGTTTGCAGTAAGTCCTTCTACCAGCAACACATTTTCGAGAGTTACAATGTCGGGAACACGGAGAGTTCCTTGGCCAATGATTTGTCCATTTGCACCTCCACCATATTTTGCTTTTCCACCTTGGAATCTGACAATGTTGGAAAGAAGATCTTCCGGTCCGGTCATGTGCTTGGAGCATCCACTATCGAAGTACCAGGCTCTAGGAGCATAGGATTTCAGGGAGGTACATATCATATTGCACTTGATATTATTTTTCTTGACCCAAACCTGTTTGAACTTGGTGTTGGTTTTAAGGAAACGAACATTGGATTCAGCAGATACCCGGGTTCTCTGATAATGTCTTCTTTTGCCAAATGTGACCTGGTTCACCACAGTGATGACACACAAACTGTCTTCTTCTCTTCTTGTGACGTTTGGTCAATTTATGTTCTTGGTTTGATGCTTGTGTTGGCTGATTCGGTTTGTAGCCAATTCCATGCTTTGAGGTTTTTGGGAAACTCATTTTCAAGATTTCATCGAGCTTTGTCTTGCCTTTGTTGAGATTCGTGATGGTTCCTTGAACCTTCTTCAGCTCAGTTTTCACTAGTTCTAGCTCGGCATCCTTTTTGGTGAGCGACGACTCCAATCGGACAATTATATCAAGTTGGTCATTCTTTTCCTTGGTTAGCTAGTCCACCTCTTTCATAAGATCCTTGACCCTGAGTACCTGTTTTCCCCAACTAACAAACTAGTTGCTTATGTTCAATACTCAACTTCTCGTATTCTTCAATATATTCATTAATCTCTACATTCAGGCACACAATGTTGGTTTTGATGTTACCAACATGGATATCGTCGTCCCACACAACATTAGTAAATAAAGATGGAACAGGTTCAGGCGAGTCGAAACCGTTGACATCCTCAGTGTAGTCTGTAGCAACCATGCTATTCTTCATGAGAGTGTTAGCACACTCATTTTTGTAGTGTCCCCAACCCTTACATTCATGACATTGTACTTCACTCAGTTGTTTCGGGGAGCTAGATGCACTGGATACCGAAGGCGAAGACTGGATCTATAGAGAGTGCGCCCAGAGAACTTTGGTGTAGGCACCTGTGGTTTGGTCTTTGTACTTGATCCTCCAATGTTGTTCTTCTTCTTCAGGAAGTTGTTAAAATGTTGGGTCACATAGGAAACTTCTTCTTCCTCAAGAGTGGTGGATTCTGTCTTTTTCAGAACCCCTTTCAAATCAAAATCCTCATCATCTTCATCGTTGTCAGAAGTAACATCGGAGGAGAGAGCAACGTTCTTCTCTTTTGAGTTGGAACCAAGGTGTTCCATCTCAAATGTCTTGAGAGAGCCAGCTAAAGTGTTGAACTCTATTTCATCAGTGTCCTTGGATTCTTCTATGGCAACCACCTTAATGCTAAATTTCTTTGTAATGGATCTCAGTAGTTTTCCCACAAGACGTGAGTTTATTACTGCTTCACCAAGCCCTGTACACTCGTTTGCAATATTTAAGAGTCTCATTGCGTAGTCCATGATGGACTCCTTTTCATCCATCCTCATTGCCTCGAAGGTAGATGTCAGCATTCTCAGTCTTGATCTCTTCATGCTCTGGATCCCTTCACACACCCTTTGGAGTGTGTCCCATGCATCCTTTGTTGATTCACAGTTCTTGATAACTCTGTAGTAACTTAAGTCAACATTCCCGAACTCAAACTCTTAAACTATTTATATATTTTGTTCTTAAACTATTCATAACTAACATATGTGTTCCGTTTAATTTGTGCATGTATCTGGGACCTTCAAAACTCAAACTCTTAAACTATTTATATATTTTGCATCAGCTAGTCTCATCTCCTCGGAGAATACATCTGACCAGTCTTTAATTTGTTCAGTCATAATATAATTTTGTTTATCCCTTGTTAGACTTTAGTAAGGCTTTGAAGCCATTATACAAAATAGGATGATCATCTTCATTAGGAAAAAGTGCCTCATCCAGAAGTTAGTGAATAATCACAACCAATTGGTGTAGTCACCCTATTCATCAAGACCGAGTCATTGACAATTGGTGGACCATCATTGCCTTCGATAACCGCTTAAAATTTGTCCACACCCTCGTCATCAAATATGGATGTTCCACGAGCATCATCATCATAATGGGAATGTCAAACGTAGTGAACGAAGCATCCACTGGAGTGATTTCTCTATCTTCAGGCAAAATAACAAAGGAGCGAAGATGCCCGACTCTATGGTCTCCTTGTCCACGAGCACAATGTCACAACCTAACAAGAGGTTCCATGAATTCCGGGTTTACTACGCACAACTTCCATGACTTGCCAACAAGTTAATTTGTTGGGGGATCTGAATGTTGTAATTTTTGTTCAGGTTAAGAATTCCACGGTTACTAGTTGACACCTAAAAATCATCACCGAGAATCTTGTATGGGCTCTAAATACCAACTTACGCAGAAAGAAGTTATAAGATAAACACTCAAACGAAATAATTGATTCAAAAAATGATACTTGTACAATTGACACAAGAGAATAAATTCTTATTTTATAAACTCAATAATTCAACTTTATTAATAATCAAATACTACCTATTCATATCAAAATATAAATTTGGAGATAAGAAATAAACCCTACATAATAAAATTCCTAACCAAGTAAATCTCTTTGTAAAATATAACAAAACAAATGATAAAAAATATTCAAATAGATCATAAAAAGTAATTACTAAAATATAATAAATATCTATGTTTATTATTAATCTCCATCCAAATGTAATTATATTTTCTTGTTACACACATGAATGCATTACCGTGTGAAAAGGTAATAATATTTATATTAATATGAATAGAGAAATTCCCATTCGCTTTTCACACGATAACAAGTTTTTGTATTATACGTGCTATTTGATGATATTCACTGATCATACTCCAGATCGGACCATAATTGCAAAGAGTTCACTGTTGCAAACCTATTCATTCAAAATTCCATTACAGAAAATCATTTCCTTTAAATCCTAAAACTTTGACAAAAACATCACTTGAGATTCACCTAATTATACTTTATTTTCATCTAATTTATTAATCTTCACCGCAAGGATAATTATGGCGTTTAAATTTAATTTGATTAAAGAGAATTTTTTTTCCCTCCTGAACTATGCCCAATTTGACACTTTGCCTCCTAAACTTTTATTTCGTACACTTTACCTTCTAGACTGTATGAATTTTGCACTTAACCTCCTCAAAACCCATTTTTGGTGGAAATTCTTGCCGGAGCTCACTCGTGTGATATGCCCGCTTTCATATAAGGGGTAAAACCGACTTTCCATCTCCTCCTCATGACTCCTGCTCAATACAATGGCACGTTAGCACCCGTGACCTATTAAGATAATGTTCACATTAATATATATATACACGTAGAATTTGGAACCCACGCAGTCCTCACGTGCCATTGTTTTGAGCGGGAGTCATGTTGAGGAGATGGAAAGTCAATTTTACCTCTTATATGTTAGCGTACATTTTACACGAGTGAGCTCTGGCAAGAATTTCCACCAAAAATCGGGTTTCACGAGGTTAAGTGCAAAAGTCATATAGTTTAAGACGTAAAGTGTACAAAATAAAAATTTAGGAGGCAAAGTGTCGAATTGGGCATAGTTCAGGAGGTAAAAAAAATCTCTTGATTCAATAAGAATGAATAATAGATTGGGCGATTTGTCCTGCAATTGCCAAACCTTTCATTTTTTCAATATCCATTTAATTTTACTCCGTTTCTTGGATAATATTTCATACGAATATAATAAATATCGTTGTATAGGAGATGTCAATATTATATATATATATATATGTGATTAAGGGTGTAAACGAGCCAAGTCGAGCACGATATTGGATGTGCTCAAACTTAAAGATTTTATAAGAGCTCGACTCGAACTCGAGCTCGACCCATGAGCTTGATTGCGAGCTCATATGTCTAGTCGAACTCAAGCATAAGGCAAAATTCTATTTTCAATTTTTTTGTTTTAAATAATAAATTGAAATTTAATAATAACAAATATAATATATATAAGTAAATATATATAATAAATTATACAAAATAATATATGCAAGAATTCTCGAACAGCGAACAACCAAGCATATATATAATGTTGTAAGTAAACGATAAATGACATCAATCAAAGTTTTTTTTGGAAGTTATATAGATTTTAACTAGTCAAAGCAAGATATAAAAAGAACTTGATATCTCCATTTATAAGTTCCTTATATATTATTTATTTGTTAGATAACAACTCATTTGTTTATCTCTCATACTTTCGGGTGAAGCTACACGCGAGGAGAAATAATATATATATATATATATATATATAGGGTTGGGTTCAAATGGAACCATGTCAATATATGCGAACCTAGGGACTCATCTTGACCATTAGATTGGATAATCTTGAAGGTTGAGATTATGACATGTCAGCATGGTAATAATTTAAAAAAAAATCATTAAATAATTAAAAAGAGTATATTGGACATATAACGACGTTTATGAAGAGCACTAAATTGCTTTTTAAAAAGCACAACGGATATAACTGCAAATTCAAAWATTTATAATAAAACTCAAATCTTCAACGAACCATAACTTTTTTAATTTTTATTCATTTTTAATGAAATATGTATCAAATTAATCACATTCTCAAGATCTACGATTTAAGATGCATATTGCATATTTAAAAATGTAAAAATAAATAAATATAATTAAATTTAAAAATCTGAATATTAAAAGCATTATATATGACTATTTATATATGATTTGGGCCCCAGTGCTTTTTTTTTATGTTGGCAGTGCTAGTTTTTTGGAGTGCTTTCATAATATTATTGCGGTGCTTTTTTTTTACTATACTACCACTGCTTTTTATTTTTCAACATCACCGTCGTCCAAAAATCCAAATCGCCGTCACCATCCGAACAGCACCACCCGACGACCCCCCACGCAACCCTCCGTCACCCACTGCCGAGCTCATCTCCGACAACCAAAACCCAAACAACCAATCAACAGCCCCATCACCGTCGCCAACCGATGCCCCTACCAATTTCTCCCAAAATCACCGGGGTATTCCTTCAAAAAGCACTGGGGCCCAAATCAAAAAAGCCTTGGTCGCCACCAGTGCACCTGCGGATTTCTCCCCAAAGCACCAATCAATCATCTCTGGTGTTTCCTTCATCCCTCCAATACCACTCCGCCTTAGAATTTCAACAAGAGTTGTGGCCAACAATTTGGAATTTAATAAAGCTGATAATTCACCTAGAGAACTAAACGAAATGCAAAATATCTGAAAATAACCAATAGACACGATTTGGGAATTTCTTGACCAATAAAATGAAATAAATAATTAGATGAATTCATACCTATCAATTCTAAAAGCACTGCACAACATCTAAAGCGGATAACGTAGATAAACTAAAATATAATAAAACAAACACAAGAATCCAGCTAATTAGGGACTGAGAATTATCCTGCCTGATGTCACTGAATCGAATCGTCGAACGAAGAATTTTTTTGTTTTTGTTTTTGAAAATTATTCTGTGTTTCCTCTCTTTCTCCCAAAATAGAAATCGGCAATGGCGAATGGCACGGCAGTCGAATGCCAGATTGCCTTCACCACTGTCTACCGAATGCCGCCACCCGATTCCGACCCAGTCCGTCGCCGCCGTCATTTTCAGAGGAGGTGGAGCGGCGCCTGCACCTTGTGACCACCGCCTCGCCGAGGGTGTTCTTCAGCGCAGACGTTTCCTCGCCTCCGCCGCGGCCAAACGCCGCCACCGCCTCGCTAGTTTACTGGGCCGCTGCCGTCGACAAGTCAGGCGGTTCTTCTGGCGAATATGGGCAGCACGTCGGATGCGACGGCTTCAATTGGCGCATCTCCAAATCRCCGCGGCCATTCAATCGGAGGACAATAGCACTCCCTGCGTCACCGGCGGGTGAGCTTGGCGGCTGAGATTTGGAGAAGGGAACGGGATTTCTGGAGATAGGGTTGAGCATAAGGAAACGATTTGGGGACGGGATTGAGGCAGATTTTAGTTTGGAATTTAATATGCTTAAGAGCCTTGGCAAAATTACATGAAACCCCTTGCCATTCAATATTAATAATTTAATGAATTTAAAAAATAGAAAACATTTGGTCCACATATTTTATTAGATCGACGGCCTGGATTGGTCCCTAGGTTCGCATATATTGACGTGGGTTTCATTTGAACCCAATCCTCTATATATATATATGTGTGTGTGTGTGTGTGTGTGTGTGTGTGTGTGTGTGTGTGTGTGTGTGTGTGGAGAGAGAGAGAGAGAAGGTCAAGATCTAGCATACAAATTTCAATAGATTTGAAAAGATCACACAAAGATTAGAAAAGTTTAAATATGGAAAGTCCCCGACGCTACATAAAGTCAAATAGTCCTATAGAATTTGAATCATATACAAGGAAACAAGAAGAAAGAATGAAACAGAATCCTATCAGATTCAATCTATGTTCTTCTGATTTAGATGCTAATTTTTAAGTTTTGTATTATTCGGCCAAACATTCAGAAAAAAAGAGGGAGGAAAACGAGAATTTGAAAAGAAAAGAGGAAAAAGATGGGAAAAGGAGAAAAGAAAGAGGAAAAGGAAATAAAATAAAAGTTTATAACAAAAGAGAAAATGAGGAGCAAATGATTTTTATCTTCAATTTAATATTTAAAAATAAAGGTCATAATCGAGCCACATCAGTGTTTGATCTCGAAAATAATGACTTTGACCTTTTTTATTTTTTTCTTTTTTTGATAATTTGGCGAACTTAGTGCAGATATTTTGATATTAGACAATCTCATGATTATTTTTGCTGAGATTGAATTAATGTATTAAAAAATAATTTTCCAACTTGTTCAAGAAGACGGTTTTGCTGAAGTCAGGCCCAAGTCACGGCCCATGAAGATACACACCTCTTAAATACTGATCTATGAGATTTATATATAGTCGATAGGTCTCATTATAAGATGTATGAGTACGATATGAGTCTAGAGCCTAAGCGAACATACTACAAACATGTATACTTTATTATATTTCATATTTAGGATTTTATTTTCAAGATTCTAGTATATGTACCAACTTTGCAAGAATATTGAAATATTAGGTTTTCTATATTTCAAGTTACTACGGATTGATATCCTTCACCCTTAAACGGGGTTCATAGGGATTCTCAAATCTAAGAGAGTTAGTATAAAAGTAGTTAATGATAGTGTGTAACTACGTTGATAAGGTAAGATGGAGTCCATTGATTTGTACATATTTGTGTGTATTTCTCGATGTTTTTTATCTTTTTTTTTTTGTGTGTGTGTGTGCTTTAGTTAGGTTTGAGTTGTGTTTTGTCTCATTTTTCTTTGTTTTGTGTTCTCTTAGTTTTTGTTGCCTTTTTGGTATTTTTCGTATTCTTTTCATATTTTTGTAAATTCTTTATGTTATATTGTTTTTCTAGGTTTTAGGACAGTCGAACAGGCCCAAGAGTGTTCCCGAAGATTACAACTGTAAAGACAATACGAGCCCACGAAGCACAACCATTGGCCGATGCCAAATCGATGCACCCCTTTCGCATGCGTCTATCGCATGCATCAAAAGACCGACCGAGGATCACCGCCTCCATCCATCGACACCCAATCGACACATGCCCACTTTCCCACCCTTCGACTACCACCATTGATCAACACCTAATCAATGGCAGAGATACTGTTGATTGATGGCTTATCCATGATCATTTGACTGAAGTCCATGGTTTGGCCATTTTTTAAAATTTTACCATTTTACCACACTTTAACCCTATAAAAACCCACACTCCCAGCTGGGAAAGGGAGTTGTTGGACCCCTTAGGGTTTGGAAGCCTTATCCTCTTTTTACCATTTCTTTACACCGTCAAGCTCTTGGACCACCTTTTTAAAGAGCTTGTTTAGCTTGAAGATTATTTTAAAATTATTTTCACTCCCATGCTTGTGCTATTTAAGTTTTTAGTTATGTGTTTATGATTTCTTGGTTTGAATTTACGTGTTTTTAGATTGGTTTCTTGGTTTGAATTTACATGTTTCTTCATTTGTACTTTTTTAAATGCTTTTTTGTTACCTTTTTGTGTCGCGTTTACATCTGTTTTTCTTGAAATTATGGGTATTAGGAGTCGTTTTGGCCTATTTTGTTAGTTTTAGGTCTTTGTAGCTTTTATGCGATTTTTATTAGTATTTCGTATATTTTTACTCGTTTTTGTATTTATAGCCGTAGGATGATCAAAGCGGTCTCTTGCAAGCTTAGGGCATCCCACTCGACTCGGATTGGAACGGACAAGCAAGGGAACACAGCGCGAATGAGGAGCGACAGCTGGCGGACATTTAGAGCGGAAACGAGAAAACCGAGCCAGGAGCAGCCGTTCCAGTCAATCGACTAGAATGCAGTCGATCAACTGATAGTCCAGTCGATCGACTGACACAACCAAGATCGACTGCTCGACAGTAGGTTGGACAATTTTGAGGAAGCAGTCGATCGACTCGAACTCAGTCAATCGACTGGCAGTCGACAAACTGGTTTTCAATCGATGGACTGAGACGCAGGATTTTTGTTGTTTTTGACCCATTTTGATGATTTTGCCCCTGCATTTTTATGTATATAGACCCAGCTGCTCAACCCTATCCAAACAACTCTCCTTGGTAGAATTTGGACTTGTTCCATTTCCTCCAAGCCCCCTTTTTTCATTCTTTGGCTTTAGAGCCCTAGTTTGTAACTTTTAGATTAGTTTTAGTTAGTTAGTTAGTTAGTTAGTTGTTTCAAGCAAGTGTTGAAGAGGGTGACAACTCCTTCATTTGTGGATCTTGTTTGTTGAAGGTTGTAGCTAGACTTGAAGCTTTTGTGTTCAATGCTAATTGGGTAGTTTTTATTTCTCTTTTATGTTGTGTGTTGTRTTTGTATTGTTGAAATTCTTTTGATGTTGGTTGTTTAATTTGTAGTCCATGTTGCTTTCTCTAGCTTTTCAACTTCTCAATTCAATYTTCTAGCTTGTAGTTCTTCATTCCTTGCAAAACTCCWTGGATGCTTTCATCTTCCAGCTTTTTACTTCTTTTAGCTAGGCAAACTTTTGGTTTTTAAAAGATATATGAAGCTTTCTTCTTTGAGCAATTTGACTTTTACCCATTTAATGCTTTTTACTTATTTTAACTTTCAAGCTTTGTTTTTCCCTCCAATTTCCCTTTCAATTTGCAAGCCGTCTTAGTTTAGTAAATTTTAATTTATGAAATGTTGTTAATTAGGTTTTAGTTAATGTCATCAATTAATTACTTTCAAACAAGCTTTAATTCGTATTTTATGCAACTAGTTTAGGGGTTTAGGGTCTAAGTTCGTTTAGAGCCATTAGTCGGAGCTTGTTGAGAATTGGGATTGACGACCCCAACACTTGATCGACAATTTGGGATTGACAACCCCGAATCGTGGATTAAGTGCTCGGAAAAAACCGATTGATCGTGGAGACGAACCAAACACCCTAAACCCTCATTTAATAAAAATCGCACAAAAGCTACAAAGACCTAAAACTAACAAAATAGGCTAAAACGACTCCTAATACCCATAATTTCAAGCAAAAAACATGCAAATGCGACACAAAAACGTAACAAAAAAGCGTACAAAAAAGTACAAATCAACCACCCCACACTTAGAATGATTGCTTGTCCTCAAGCAAAACTAATCTAGAATTACCAAACTACCCCCGAACAATCCTAAACTAATGCACAAAACCTAATTCGAGACGTCGTATGATACAATGCTCGTTGGCTTGGCCAAAGGGATGACAATGATGCGTTGACAAAGAAAGTTTAGATCGACTCTCGAAGATTTCTTAGCACTCTAAGAAATCATCTCCGCAATAGTACGAAGTCGATTGTAAAGCGGTAAGGTTTTCCCGAGTCGTGTCTCTCGAGGATAGATGTTATCGGCGGTCGGTGTTTTTTACTTACTCTCTTATTAATCCAAGTTACACTAATCTAAACTAAGAAAGCATTAAGTCATTGGTTTGGTTTGAGTTTTATGCTAAAGCTTGAATTTAAAAGGAGACTTTAATTAAAAATGATTTAAATGAAAATAATGAATTAGTTTAGTAAATTTTAATTTATGAAATGTTGTTAATTAGGTTTAGTTAATGTCATCAATTAATTACTTTCAAACAAGCTTTAATTCGTATTTTATGCAACTAGTTTAGGGGTTTAGGGTCTAAGTTCGTTTAGAGCCATTAGTCGGAGCTTGTTGAGAATTGGGATTGACGACCCCAACACTTGATCGACAATTTGGGATTGACAACCCCGAATCGTGGATTAAGTGCTCGGAAAAAACCGATTGATCGTGGAGACGAACCAAACACCCTAAACCCTCATT
>BMAC01000304.1:1606363-1621007 GCA_014905375.1 Phtheirospermum japonicum | reverse complement strand
GTTTCCAAACCGAAGGAGTTCATCGATCAATCGTATCAGAGCTCGAGGCGCAGGTCGAGGCTCAGAGGGCGCAGCTTGAGGCGTTGCAGCAGCAGGCAGCCGAGGAAAGGCGACAGCGTGCGGAGGAGCGCCGGCAGCAGGAGGAATTTCAGGCYCGGACGAACGCCCAGATGGCTGAGATGTACGCTCGTTTCCAGCAGCAGTTCCCCGCTCCCTATCAGCAGCAGCAGCAGTTTCCCCCTCCCCATCCATAGAACACTTTTATTTATGTAATAAACTTTGTTACTGTTTCGATCGAACGCATGTAATTCATAAATTTTTAAATATTTTTTTTATTATAATTGATTTATTTCTTTGACTTTTCTTTAATTGCTTTTTTCAATTTTTTGGGAATTTTAAAAATTAAACAAGAATTGAAATTAAAACAAAAAATTAAAAATTAATAAAAAAAATTAAAAAATTAAAAATAACGAGGGAAAGTTCCCTCGGAATTTTGAAAAATCCGAGGGAATGGCACTCCCTCGGATTTCCGAGGGAAATATATTCCCTCGAAATTTTTCAATTTCCGAGGGAATATAATCCCTCGAAAATCCGAGGGAATGGAAATCCCTCAAAATTCCGAGGGATTTTATTCCCTCGGATATTGAAGTATTACGAGGGAAATGTTCCCTCGGATTTCCGAGGAATTGTCCGGTAATTGTTACGAGGGAAACAATCCCTCGAAATTCCCTCGATTTTGTAATTCCGAGGGACTTATTTCCCTCGAAACTGATTTACGAGGAAGGTTTTTCCGAGGGAATTTTTCCCTCGAAATTTCCCTCGATTTAACAAAAACCGAGGGATTTTTTCTTAATTTCGAGGGGAAAATCCCTCGGAAATACTGAGTTTTTTTGTAGTGTTCGTGCAGATATATAATATATATGTATAAATACATTATAGTTGAATTAGATAAAAAGATTTGGAATATATTTAATACTTATTCTTCTAGGCATAATAATTTATTATTAGTATTAGTATTAGTATTACATTATCTTTTTTGTTTCACTTTGTTTTTGTTTTTTGTTTGGTGTAACAATAGTTTTTCATATATATTTTTAATATTATTTTCAATTTATTTTATTGGTATTAGATAAAAAAAACTTTAAGTTTATATTTTATATTTATTTTCTTTTTGTAATAACTTTATATAACTCATATTTTTCTTATATAAATATTTAGAATTATAATAAAATTATTTTAACTTTTATTGTAAATAAAAATTAATTCAACTTATATATGCTTTTTATAATTAGATATAATTTTTTTTATGTTTTTATATTAGAATAATAAAAGTAAGATATTGAATTGAACAAAATATGTTAAAGAAAGTATTATAGTAGGTAAGATGTAATAAAAGAAAAATATTGAATTAGGCAAAATATAATATTAGGAAAGTATTGAAGTAGGTAAATATATAAAAAGGGAAAATACTAGATTGGGTTAATATTAGGCTCGGATGACACCGAAGCACCAAAATTCTTTTCAAAACTAACGAAACATGGGAAGCAGACACATGAGATAGAAGGATTTTGCATTAATATATATATATATATATATATATACATACTAGTTTAACAGCCGTGTATTACACGGGATTTATAAAAAACTAAATATAAAAAATATTTGTGAAAATCAAAAAGTTTTAGATTTTAAAAAAAAAATTGAAAGGATGTATTTTCAACCCGTACCCTGTTTAATTTATTAATTATTATATTTTAATCTAAATTAAATTCATTAATAATTATATTTTCATATTTATAAAAATTCAAAATATGTCACATTTTCAACCCGTCTCTAATCTATATTAATTAACTATTATTAACTCATTTTATATTTTTATGTTATGATTAATTTGTTAATAATTATAATTATATAATTTGAATTTTTCAAAATGTGTCATACTCTCAAGCCTTCTCGGATTTTGCCATTGTCTAATAAATATTAACTAATTATTATTATATAATTGATTTATTTTTTATATTTAGATTGAATTAATTACTATTATTTAGTTACATACTCAATTTATTGCAATTATATCATAATTTAACTATACGAAATATTTAAAATTTAAAAAATAAATTATTTCAACTTTTATTACAAATACAATTTATTTAATTATTTTCATAAATAATTTTTTTTATAATTAAAGTTATTTCATATGTAATTTATCTTTTAATCAAATCAATTAATTTAGATTTTTTAAATAATTATATATGACTTATTTATATTTAAATATTAGGAGTATAAAAGAAAATTATTGAATTAGACAAAATATAATTAAAAAAAACTATTAAGTTAGGCTAAATTTAATAAAAAAAATATTAAATTAGTAAAGATACAATAAAATAAAATATTAAATTAGGTATATATTAGGCTCGGATGACACATAAGCAACCAAATCACAAATTATTTTTATTATCCAAATAAACCATATGGAGCAGACACATAGATTAAAGGGATTTTGAATTAATATATACTTTTTTGACACCCGTGTATTACACGGGACTTATCAAAAGATAAACATAAAATAATATTTGTGATAATTATAAATTTTTAAATTTAAAATACAAAACTAAAACAATGTATTCTCAACCCGTGCCTTGTAGATGTCTATTCTATTTATTAATTATTATAAATATTAAATAATTTTATATTTGATGTTTAAATTAAATTCATTAATAATCTTAGTTACATACTTACAAAAATTCAAAATGTGTCACATTCTAAATCCGTGTAATATCTATTTTATTAATTATTATTATCAAATCATTTTATATATTAATATTTAGAATAAATTCGTTAATAATTATTAGTTACATACTTTGAGATATTTAAAAGATGTCATACCCTCAACCCCGTGTCGCATTGTACTGGTGTCTAATAATATTAATTAATAATTGGTATATAATTTAATATATTTATGTTTAGATTGAATACATTATAATATTTATTTACATACTTAGATTATTGTAAATAACTCATATTTTACCTACATAGAATATTTGAAACTCCAAAAATAAGATTATTTTAATTCTATTATCAATAAAATTTATTAATTATTTTTTTAATAATTTTTTTTTTGTAATTAAAATTGTTTCATATGTAGACTCTCTCTTAATTAAAATAACTAATTTAGATATTATCTACTTATTATATATGACTTATTTATGTTTTTATATTAGGAGAACGGAAGGAAAGTATTGAATAAGGAAAAATATAATAAAAGAAATAGATTAGGTAAGATAAAATAAAAAGAAAGTATTAAATTAGGTAAATATTAGGCTAGGATCACATATAAGCAAACGAAGTACCAGAATTTTTTATTTCCCTAACGAAACATGGATTTTGCATTAATATATAGGGGTGATATATATATATATATATATATATATATATATATATATATATATGTATATATATAAGAATATAAAATATAAAATAAATATTAAATTAATAGAACTGGACTAAATAGCAAGTTTAATAAGTTTTTGTAAGGCTGGATTGAGGTTTCTATAAGTTTGAGATGCGAATTTTGTGTTTTGGGTATACTGGGCTAAATTGAATAGGATTATAAGTTTCTGGAGTCAATCTATACTTTTCCAGAAATTGAAGAAATATAAAAAGAATTCAGCAGCCCCATCCCTCCTGTTTCTTCAAAGTTTTCAATCGCCAAACTCAAGAATTCTCCTCTGCTTCAAATCATCGGGCAGCAAGTTCACGGTGATGACCCGCAACGTTGGCAGGCGAGGCGGCTTGGCTCGGGTTTGATTCGAGCATGAAGGCACTGGAAACAGCGGCCAGAAATGGCACGGTGGTGATGAAGACGGTGGCAATGGATTTGTTGGTGACTTTGCGATGGTGGTGGTTTTGATCGGCTGAGTAGGCTGTGGTCATGGTGGCCGTGTGTGTGACAGGTGGTGGTGGTGGCGGAGAATCGACAGTTCAGGGCAGCTTTTGGGAAAAATCGGCAGGGAAGATTGAATTTAGTTTGGGAAAAGAATTTAGAAAGAAATTGAATTAAGTTTCTATCAATTGTTGCTTTGCTGTTTTGTTCTCAAAACTTGGAATGACTTTTTGATTGGGTTTTCCTATAGTAAAAACAGGAAAAAGTTCTAAAATTGATCTAACAGTTAGTAAAAATATACTTATTTATGGCTTTGAGTTAAAGGGAAAAGCGAAAGGGTGAGAAGATGAAAAGAGATTTAAAAAAATCACATGGGATTTTTTATTTTTTATTTTTTTCTGGCGGATGAAAGGTTGCGTGAGAATTGGGCTGGAATTTGGGTATTATTCAGGCTATTGTCCATGATTAAAAATTAAATATAATTGGACTCATAAGTAATTGAATATATAAATAATGAGGTTTAAGTTATTTAGAATATAAGTAATATTAATAACCTTATAAATAATATAAGAATTTAAATATATAAATATTCGAAAATACGAACAATAGTAATCCTAAATAGAATTTGAGGTTAAATAATTGATGATCGGATTTATGTAAAACTAGATTAATACACAATAATTATTTATAACGACGAGTGCGGGGCTTAATATTAAAATCTAATGTAATATGATTTAAATAAAAAAAAAATGAAATGAGAGTGTAGTTATGATGCATGGGTATTACAACCTACCTCCGTTAAAATTAATTTCATTCTCGAAATTCAATATGTACTCGTAATGCTAAATTAAGGGACTTTACCTTAAACTCTTCATCTTGTTCCCAAGTAGCTTCATTAACTCCATGATGTCTCCATTGTACCTTGATCGATGCTCCATCCCTATTCCTCATTTGGTGAACCTTTCGGTCCAAAATGGCTTCCGTAGCTTCCTCATAAGTTAATTCTTTGTTCACGTCCAAGTTCTCGTATCTCACGATATGATGTGGATCATAAACATACTTTCGTAGCATTGATACGTGGTTGGAAAACGTTATGCATACTCGATAAACTTGGTGGTAGAGCAAGCTTGTAAGCCAACTCTCCGATTTTCTTGAGAATTCACCCTATGTATCTCGGCCTTAATTTCCCTTTTTGGCCAAATCTCACTACCTCTCTAACTGGTGCCACTTTAAACAATACTTTATCACTCACTTCAAAATGAAGATCTTTCCTTTGACGGTTTGCATAAGATATTTGACGATCATGTGCAATATTAATTGGATTTTGGATTTTAGTGATATGTTCGACTGTTTCTTGGACCAATTCAAAACCCTATATCTTCTTTATCCCACTTCATAACGATATAAAGGTGATCTACAGTTTCTTCCGTATAACGCCTCATACGGAGCCATACAATGGTGGATTTATTTATGACTGTTATTATAATCAAATTTTGCCAATGGTAACAACGCTTCCTACTGACTTCCCAAATCGAATATACAGGTTCTCCATATCTTCCATGATCTGGTTTGCTCATTCATTTTGACTGTCTGTTTGTGGGTGATAAGTTGTACTCAATTTCAACTTACTCCCCAATACTCATTGTAAACTTTTCCAAAAGTTCAAAGTGAACCTCGTATATCTATTCGAAACAATTGAAAATGGTACCCATGTAACTTAACAATTTCCCGAATATATATTTGGCATATTGTTCCATGCTAAAAGTCATCTTGACTGGTAAAAAGTGTGTTGATTTTGTTAGATGATCAACTATGACCCATATCGCCTTTGTTGCCTCTCGTGGACGGCGATAAACCTATCATGAAATCTATTACCCATTTCCATTCTAGAATTTCTAGAGTTGTGAGCAAATCAGACGATTGCTAATGTTCGGCTTTAACTTGTTGACATACCATACACCTTTCCACAAAGGTGGAAATGTCCTTTTCATGCTTCTCCACCAAAACATTATCTTCAAATCCCTATACATCTTGGTACCACCAGGATGTGCAGTGTAAGGGGTATAATAGCTAGTTCTAGGATTTCTCTCCTTAGCCCCTCGTCCTTTGAAACACGGGTTCTTCCATTGTAAGATACTTCATCGTTTGATACAATGAATCCTTCGATAGTCCCTTTCCTAACCTTTTCCTTCATTTTGTTAATAAAGACATCCTGAGTTTGAGTTTCCTTAATTCTTTTTCTCAATGTTGGTTCTAACACCAAGGATGCCATGATCACATTTGTACTCTTTGGAGGTATCACCATTTCGATCCTCATCTTGGCTACCTCCTTAAATAAATGATCTTGTTTAGAAAGTAAACCTGTTACTCCCGTATGACTCAATGCTTCTGCCACCACATTCGCCTTTCGTAGATGGTAGTTAATGGTGCAGTCATAATCATTCACTAATTCCAACCATCTTCTTTTATGCATGTTCAATTTATTTTACGTGAACAAGAACTTCGAGCTCTTATGATCAGTAAAAAAACTCACACTTGCCTCCATACAAGTAGTACCTCCAAATCTTTAATGTGTGGACTACAGCTATGAGTTCTAATCACGCATGGGGTAGTTCGTCTTATGGGTTTTGATTTGTCTTGATGCATATGCCACTACATTCCCATGTTTCATCAAAATACAACCCAATCACGGTTTTGATGAATCACTATAGATAACAAAGTCTTTTATTATATGAATATATTAAGATGTTGTCAATAAAGACTATGACAAATTTGTCTAAGTAGGGGTGAGAAACTCAATTTATTATATCCATGAGCACCGCCGGTGCATTGCTTAGCCCAAAAGGCATTACAACCAACTCTTAGTGTCTATATTAGGTTCTGAAAGCCGTATTTGGGATGTAGCTCTCTTTGATCCTCAATTGATGATACCCCGATCTTAAGTCATTTTGGAAAAGATACTTGCTCCTTCCAGTTGATCGAATAAGTCTTTGATTCGGGGTAGTGGGTACTTGTTCTTTATCATGAGTCAATTAAGTTCTCTTTAATTGATACACATCCTCATTGACCCATATTTCTTTTTAACGAAGAGAGTCGGTGCTCCCTAAGGTGAAACACTCGGTCGGACAATACCTAAATCCAACAACTCTTGGAGTTGTGTTTTTAGTTCTTATAATTACTTTGGTGTCATCCTATATGGTGCCTTTGAGGTGGGTGTTTCCCCTAATTTTAAGTAAATGATGAACTCGACTTACCGGTTAGGTGGTATTCCTGGTAACTCTTCAGGAAAAACGTCCTGTAAATCTTAAACGATAGGGACCTCGAGTGGCAATATATCTATTGTTGGATTGATAGCCGAATTCACCAGGAAACCTTGGCATTTTTCTTTCTTCAACAACTTTATGGCTTTCATTACAGAGATAACTTGTGGCACTGTCGTAGTTTTAGCTCCATAGAACTTGATTTCTTCACCTTTAGGAAGTTTGAAAGTTATTTCTCTTTCTTGACATTTAATTTTAGCTTGATAATTTGTGAGCTAGTTCGTAACCAATATCAAGTTTAAATCCTTCATCTTGATCACATACAAATCGCCTTCAAGATTCTTTCTTCCTACATCAAATTTTATTCCTTTAGCCATCAAGTTTGTGGCCATCACATTCCCAGAGGGTAAACTAACTTATAAGGGTTACTCTACTCTAGTGCTCTTAACTTCGATTAAACTATGAGATTTCTCAGATACAAAAGAATACGAACACCCGTATCGAAAAGCACAAAAGCAGGTATTCCTAAAATAGTTATAATACCTATAATAACTAAAGTGTAACATCGGTTATATGCATCGATGTATTCAGCATTATCCTTCATAGGAATCTTCCCCTTTCCTTTGGAAACCACTTCATGGCTTTCGTAGGGGCTTCTTCTTTAGCCTCCTTCTCTTTGAGGTCTTCCTCTTCTTCCTCGGCTTCTTCTTCAAGTTCTTCTTTGACTCGTCGCCATCCTCTACCTCAGGCACTCTCTCTGCGAGAAAGGACTGAAGCCACTCATCAACCATTAATGAAATAAACCCTCATAATCCACGATAAAATGGGGGTTAGTGCGTATCTCATCGCCTTGAAACCTCCACTGTAAGGTAGTCGCTTGGTTGTTAAACGAAGTTCATCGTACTCGTTAGTAAGACTTTGGTCCTCCTTCTCCTTACACCACAAATGGTATTTGTTTAGTAGGTAAGACCCCACCTTGTCTCTCTCCGAGAAATCATAATTCGCAAATACCTCCATGCCCCGAAGAGCAACTTTATTCCTCAATGTTTGTTGAAATGGACCAAGATTCATCTAATTTTTACAACAAAAAAAAATGTAATCATGAAATAATAAATAAATAAATGCTTATAATATAATAGAATTTGTACCTTGAAGAAATCGACGAGGATTCAACAAGAAAGAATGCAACTACCAATTTATTTAGAGAATTACACACACACACACACACACATTTTCTTTATATAAGTTGAGTCTATAGAAACAAAGTCGACTCTGATACCACTTTATAATGCCCCAATTTCAATAAAATAAAACTACTTTATATTTTTAATAAAATAAAGTAGACTTGGCGTTACATAAACATTAAAATGTAAAATCAAAAGAAAAGTTATGATTTCAATAATAATATCACGCACCAAAATAGTGACAAAGAAAAACAATTAGATATCTTAACAATTATAAAATGGAAATTTGAAATAGCTTCGTCTCGAGTTTAGCTTTTATTTAAAAGTTAAATACATAAATTGAAACTTTAGTAGTTTTCATTCAATTATCATTCTCCTTCACTCGATATCCTCATTTGAATCTGAAAAAAGTATTGTTGAATTGAGATGAGCTCAATGTGCTCAATAGGTATACCGGCATATCTCATACACATAAATAAACCTCAAAAATAGCACGGCAAATCACATAATTAATATAATAGCATTTTTCAGAAAAATAGACTAGACTGTAGTTAAAACGCGATAGACTTCCCCAATAACCATTTTTCCTGGCCATAGGAAACTTTTGAGGTCTCCAATTTTATAATTGGATATAACACTCCAGGATAAACTTGATGACCCTTTTTTTCGTCACAAAGAACTTTTACGGACTCTGCTTATATTGATTTTTAACGTAGAATTATATTTAAGAACCCATGATATACATAGCGCGATGATTGAGAAATAAAATTTAACACGAGACAAGTCAGTGGTCCCTATCTCGTGTTGTGAAAACTTGTATTGAAGTAAATTTCAAAAATATTTATTAATATATGTAATAAATACTTAAAATAATTATATATATATACACACACACACATATATATAAGAATATAAAATAACATAAATTATTATTAAATTAATATAAATGGGTTGAATCGTAAGTTTAATAAGTTTTATAGGGCTGAGTTGAGGTTTCTATAATTTCGAGGGGCTAAATTTGGGTTTTGGGTATAGTGGGGCTATAATGAATATAATTATAAGTTTCTAGGATCAATCTGTGATTTTCCAGAGTTTGAAGAAATATAAAAAGAACTTAGTAGCCCCAAATGAGTCATTATATGTGGACCTAGGTATACACTGCAAGGTGCACCCAGTAATTTATTTATCATCTCATATAACTTATACATATCATCACATATAATTGGTATATATCATCACATATAACTGATAAATATCATCACAAATAATTGAAATTCTAAATCTAAAATCTAAAACTCTAAAAATAGAACTAAACCCTAAAATGGAAAACTAAACCCCAAAATTGAATATTAAACTCTAAATCCTAAATTTATATCACGTATCATCACATATAACTTACACATATAACTAAAGCATGTCATCACATACAACTAGTAGAAAGATAGATTTTTGTCAGGACCCTAAAATGAAAAACTAAATAAAAAAATGGAAAACTAAATCTTAAAATAGAAAATTAAACCCAAAATGGAAAACCAAACTCTAAAATATAAAACTAAACCCTAAAATAAAAAAATAAAACCTAAACTCTAAATTTTTATCACATATCATCATGTATAACTATCATATATAATCATGTATAACTGTCACATATCATCACATATAACTTAATGGTAATAAATTTATATAGGGTGCACTTAGCAAGGTGCAAATAGGTGCATGTAATAAATTGCCCAAATTCATAACCCTCTCGTTTCTTCAAAATTTTTAATCGATCGAACTCTAAATTCTCCTCTACTGCGAATCATCGGCTTGGTGTCTCCGAAGACTGGAAATCAACGACATCAGATGGAAAGTTCTCGGTGACGACCCGCAGCGTTGGCAGGTGAGGCGTCTTGGCTCGGGTTTGATTCGGGCATGGCGGCACAGGAAACAACGACTGAAAATGGCGTGGCGGCAAGGAAGATGATGGCGATGGCTTTGGTGGTGGCAGAGATGGTCATGGTGGTCGTGTGTGTGACAGGTGGTGGTAGCGGCGATTTCAGTCGGCTAAGTAGGCTATGGTCATGGTGGTCGTGTGTGTGACAGGCGGTGGTGGCGGCAGAGATCGACAGTTTGGGGCCGTGAGTTTGGGGAAGGCGATAACTTTTGGGAAAATCGGTGATGATTTTTGTTTGGGAAAAATCGGCAGGGAGGAATTCGGCTGATGAATTTACTAAAAATACACCCAAATATGTACAAATTACTATCATTTATTAAGACCGAAACAAATCTATACCTTTATATTAAAGATGACCTGCAGGTTTTGTGATAGCCGTTTGTCACCATATCATTTGCCAAGTCTTTTTTCATATCAAGTGTTTTTCTTTTTATTTCTTCTGTGGCTTTAATTTTATATTCTTTACTTTAATAAGGTTTATTATGACCCAACCCACGTGAGCATGAGATTTTGTCTTCATTTGTTGAGGATAATGGAAGAACATGCATTCAGTTTCCATTATCTCCTGTTCAATTCACCATTCAGTAAACAATTAGGAAAAAGAACTTTTATATATATATATATATATATATATATATATAATAAGAAGAAGAAGAAGAAAAATGAAACAATATTAAAAAGACAACAATTAGGAAAAAGAAACTATATATAAAAAATTAGGAAAAAAAGAAGGGTGGGGTTTAAGGATTTAAACCTTACCATAGCTAAATTATATAAAAAAAACAATATTAAAAAAAATCATTTAACTAACTTCTTAATTTTATATTTATTTTATTGTTATAATCTTTCTAAAATTTCTTATATATTGATTTATTAAATAAAATATCGGACTTCAGTCCCCAACCCAACTATGTATTCCTTTATATAACACATTAATAAATATATATAGACTAATTGTATTAATCACCCCTATATATTAATGTAAAATCCTCCTAACCTATGTGTCTACTTCGCATGCTTCGTTTTGCTTGGGTGTCATTCGAGCTTAATATCTACCTAATTTAATATTTTCCTTCTATTGTATCTTGCCTAATTTAATATTTATTTTTATTATATTTTATTTAATTCAATATTTTTCTTTTATTATTCTAAATATAAAATAACAAATAAGTCATACATAATTAGTAGAAAAGATTTAAATTAATTATTTTAATTAAAAGATAAATCACATAAGATAATATTTTAATTAAAAATGTTATTATGAAAGTTATTAATTAAGCAATAATTATAATAGAAGTTAATATAATTTTAATTTTGAAAATAGGTAAATTAAGATTTATATGAAATAATCTAAGTATGTAACTAATTATTAGTAATGAATTGAATCTAAACATTAAAATATAAAATTATTTAATAATTATAATAATTAATAAATAAATTAGACATGTATAAGGCACGGGTTAAGAATACATCATTTGAGATTTTTATTTTACATAAAACTTTGTAATTATCAAAAATACTTTTTTATATTTATCTTTTGATAAACCCCGTATAATGCACGTGTATTAAACTAGTAAACATATATAGACTAATTGTGTTATTCAATGATCTATTCTAATTTTTTCCAGGCAATTAAAATATTTCAAATGAGAGTAAATAATGTTTATTGTTTTTAATAAATATTATATAAAAAAGATCAAATCAATTAGTATAAATTTTTTTTTTATTATATTATTTTTATATATTGTACTAATTTATGGTAAAGTGTTCTGAATAGTTATTGTTTAGCAAAAAAATTAAACTTTAGAAATTTAATCTATTAGTTTAATTTTATTTCTCCATTAAATTACATTTTCAATTATGATATTCTTATTCTCAATATATTAAAAAATAAAAATTAAATTTATTTAACGAATGTATTTTTTTAATTCTATCTTTGTAATTTACTTTTTTTTTTTCTCTCCACAATTATAATCCGTCATCAAGATTTTTTTTTTTTAAATGAAACTCATTTATCTTTTGTTTTCCCCTTTCATACTTTAAACTCTTATTTGAGATTTTTGTCCTTAGTTGGGAGCCATAATATTTATCATTTAATTTTTTTACTTAGAACTTATTTCTTTGGTATTTTAATGTTTGGTTTCTTTTTCCTATTATTTAGATTTACTTTTTTTCTAATGTATTTTTTCAATACTTTATTTATAATATATTTTCAAGTATATAAAGAATAATTATTTCAGAACACCTAATCTAATAATTTCGAAATGTTTATAATATGAATGACTATTATTAATTAATGTATATTATGTAAGTGAAAATTATATTGTATAAAGAATAATTATTTACCGATACATAATTTAATATATTTAATTTACCTATAAATATAGGAAAGTTTAGAGAGTAAAGGAGGAACATACAATTGTTATATCACAGGTTCAACGAATCTGACCGCATGAATACATAGAATTAATCTTTCTGATATATATAACATATAAAATAAATATACATCAATATATAGATACATTACATAATATCAAATTGCACTGCTAGGTACATTTACGTAATAGACAGATATGTTCGCACTAGAGCTCATATTGCAAAGTGATGCTTTTATATTTGTATATTAAGATAAATTGACACCTAACCGTTAGTCCTTAAAACTAATTTTTAAAATTAAAAAAATACCCAAAAGAATTTAGTGAACCTTCAAAAAATTGCTTAAAACCAAAACAAAAAAACCTTAAAATAAAATAAAATATAATTATAAAAAACCTAATGTAGATAAACTAAACTAAAGTAAAAACTAAAAAAAAACCCTAAAAAAACACTTAAACTATTTGGGAGTTTTCTAACGAAATGTACCCCGTTAGGCTGTCTAATAAATTTTTTTAATATTTTATATTATCCATGTGACAGTTGATTCGATGTTACAATGTGACCTTATTTTTATATAATTTCTTTTTTTTCCCTCTCACTACAAATAATTAAAACTTTAGAAAACCTAATCCATTAGTGTTTATTTCCCCATTAAACTACATTTTAAATTATAATATTTTTATTCTCAATATATTAAACAAATAATAATTATATTTATTTAAATAATGTATTATTTTAATTCTTTCTTTTTAAATTACTTTTTTTTTCTTATTCACAAACAATTAAAATCCGTCATCAATTTTTTTATTAAACTCATTTATTTTTCATTTTTTTTTATTTTTATATTTTAGATTTTTATTTGAAATTTTTGTCCTTAGTTGGCAGTCATAAAATTTATCATTTAATTTTTTTAATTTATTTATTTGGTGTTCTAATGTTTTATATCGTTTTCCTATAATTTCGATATAATTTTGTTTCAAATGTATTTTTTTATTTTTAATTTATAATAAATTCTCAAGTAAATGAATAAGACTCAAATCTTAAGATGAAATATTATTAATAAATATTTATATAGGTAAAGGAATACTATATTATATAAAGAATAATTATTTCAGAACATTTAATTTAATAATTTTGAAATATTTATAACACGAGTGAATATTATTAATAAATGTATATTACGTAAAGGAAAATTGTATTGTATAAAAAATAATTATTTAAAGATACATAATTTAATATATTTAATCTACGTACACAATATAGGAAGGTTTAGAGAGTTAAGGAGGATAGTATTTTTTTTTTACTAGATAAAACATACAACTGTTATACAGTGCACCAAGTTCAACGAATCTGACCACAAGTATATATTAAATTATAATTTCAGATATATGACATATAAAATATATTTACATTTACGTAATAGATAAATATATTTGGACTAATGCACATATTGAAAAGTGCATGCATTTTATATTTATATAATGAAACAAATTGACACCGTAAATGTTAGTCAGAAAACTTCTTTTTAAAAATAAAAAAATACCCAAAAAAATTTAGAAGATCTTAAAAAATTGCTTAAAACCAAAATAAAATCTTAAACATAAAATTAAAAAGAAAATCTAAATTAGAGAAACTAAACCAACTAAAACTAAAAAAAAAAAAAAAAACCTAAAATTAAAAAGAAAAACTTAAACCTTTTGGAGTTGTTGCCTAACTAAATGTACTCCATTAGGTTGTCTAACATAAATTTTTGTATATTATATTATCCATGTCTCAGTTGATTCAATGTTACAATGTGATCTTTATTTTTATATAATTTTTTCGTCTCACTACAAATAATTAAAACCCAAGCATCTAAAATTTTGATTATGAAAGTGAGTTAATGATGTAGAATGATTAACAGAAGTAATTCTTGACAATAAAATATATTTTTTTTATATTTTTCACTTTTTTTTCTAATCTCTTATAAATTAATTTATATTATTCTAGAAATTATTGAGAATTA
>BMAC01000304.1:1540806-1593059 GCA_014905375.1 Phtheirospermum japonicum | reverse complement strand
AAAAAAAATGTCCTATCATTTTAGGCACGAGTTGTTGCTTTGACTCGATTTCGATTGAAAAATATCAACGAGCATTTGCGTATTCACACATGTCGTGTAATTCGACCAACAGGCAAGATACGATCGATCAACTTGTTTGGTTGAAAACGTGAAGCGACGAAGCATCGTGATTTTGTGAAGGCGGCGGCAAGGGGTGCGTCTCGGTGTCGTGGAGCCATGAGGATCGGGTTTTGATCGTTAAATACGCGTTTTCTATTTTTTTTTCAATTTAAAGAAAATAAAAAAAAAAGAAAATTAGTAAAAAGAATATTAAAAAATCCTATAATTTTACGAACGGAGCGGCAAGGGGTGCATCTCGGTGTCTTGAAACCACGAGGATCAGGTGTTAATCGTTAAATATATGTTTTCTATTTTTTTATTTTAAATAAATAATAAAAAATAGAAAATTAGTAAGAAAATAAATATAAATCCTATCATTTTATGAACATGGCAACAAGGAGTGCGTCTCGGTGTCGTGGAACCACGAGAATCGGGTATTGATGATTAAATACGCGTTTTCTATTTTTTTTCGATTTTAAATAAAAATATAGAAAAAATAGAAAATTAGTTAAAAAAAATGAAAACAAATCCTATCATTTTACCAACGGGGCGTAAAGGGTGCATCTCGATGTCATGGAATCGCGAGGATCGTGTGTTGATAGTTAAATACGCGTTTTCTCTTTTTTTCAGATTTTTTTTATTTAAAAAACCGAGGGGATGAAAATCCCCTCGAAAAAAACCGATGGAAATTTAGTCCCCTCGGTTTTTTACGAGGGGAATTTCCGCCCCTCGGTTTTTTTAAATAATTAAAAATTAAAAAAAAATCGAAAAAATAAAATAAATCCTATCATTTTAAGCACGTGGGGGTGATTTTGACCCGATTTCGATTGAAAAATGTCAACGAGCATATGCGTATTTGTTGGAAAAACTGGTAAACATGAAGGAATATTGGGTGGACTCGTGTGCAAGCGCGACCTGCATACACGAATGCCGGACCAAAACCGAGCTCATTAGTAAAGCCCAAGTTTTGCCAATTTCTGGAATAAATTATTTAACTTTTTATTTTCACAAATTATTTTTAACACTTAAATTGTTGGCAGCTTTTGAATTTGAAACAGCAGAATTGATTTCTGGTTTCAATTCATTTGTAAGCCCTTTCGGTTATATGAACCTGGACAAGCTGAAGAGGCTTCTCTTCAGGCTATATATATAAGTCCATTTCCACAAGTTCACAACACACCAAAACAAAAACGAGAAACTTTTCAGATGCATATTTTCGTATTATTTTTCGGGCTTTGTTTTCAGTTCGCCGGAATTAAATCCGGTTATATCCGTTGTATCCTCGGAAACAAAAGCTCGATACGGGGTGAATTTGTTTTAAGGAAATTGTGAATTTCACAAGTCTCGGTTCTTTTTCTTTTTCTTTGAGTTGTGTTTTCTATTTTTCAGATATTTTACTTTTCCTAACAATCTTAAAACAAGTTCTCTTTTTCGTTTCATATGGCTTCTGACGATACTACTCCCACCAACCCCGAGTCAAACCCCTCTGGACCCCACCCTTCTCAAACACCCCATGCGACCCATGCAAACCCTACTCCTCCAGTCAATATCCCAATCAGCCATGCAGAAAAGCCTGAAAGAATTAATGGCTTGAATTTTAAACGTTGGCAACAAAAGATGTTAATTTACTTGACCACATTGAACCTTGCGAGGTTCTTAAGTGAGACTCCTCCAATGTTGGAGGAGAATCCTGATATCCAAGCAGTGAGTGCGCTCGATGCTTGGGTCCATTCTGATTTCTTATGTAGAAATTATGTGTTGAATGGAATGGCAGATACATTGTACAATGTATACTCTTCTTTCCAAATGGCTAGGGAACCGTGGGAGTACTTAGACAATAAATATAAAACTGAAGATGCTGGAGCAAAGAAATTTCTTGTTAATCGTTTTCTGGATTACAAGATGGTTGACAATAAGACTGTTGTTAATCAAGTGCAAGAATTGCAAATCATGTTGGCTGATATTCATTCTGAGGGAATGTCGGTCAGTGAAACTTTCCAAGTGGCTTTTATCATTGCGAAGCTACCACCAAGTTGGAATGAATTCAAAACCTATTTTATGCATAAGAAGAAACAAATGACGGTTGAAGAACTTGTTGTTAAGCTTCGTATCGAAGAAGAAAATAAGAAATATGGCAATAAAAGCCTTAGTATTCATATGGCTAAAGCAAATGTTGTTGAGCATGTTGAAGGCTCAAAGAAAATTTTTAAGAATAAACCTAATAATGCTGGAAAAACATCACTTAAACCCAAGAAAATAGTTTTTAAGAACAAGTTTGATGGTGATTGTTTCAATCGTAGAAAGCCTAGTCACAGTTCTTCTGATTGCAGGAAGCCTAAGAAGACTCAGCAAGCCCACTTGGTGGAAAATGAAGCCAAAGATGATGATGAGATGCAATTTGCTGATGTAATCTCTGAAGTGAACCTAGTGGGTTCTAATCCACGTGAATGATGGATTGACACGAGTGCTACCCGTCATATTTGTTCAAGTAAGGACCTCTTCAATGTCTTTGATAAAAATGTTTATGGAGAGAAACTCTTCATGGGAAATTCAGCTACGTCTGACATCAAAGGCCTGGTAAAAGTGGTGCTGAAGTTGACTTCTGGAAAGGAACTGACTTTGAACAATGTACTTTATGTACCAGAAATTCGAAAGAATCTTGTATCTGGCTCTCTGTTGAGAAAATTTGATTTTCGTATAACTTTTGAATCTGGTGTGGTCACTTTGACCAAGAATCGAGCATTTGTAGGAAGGGGTTATGAATGTAATGGGCTGTTCAAGCTCAATGTAATGACTATTAAATCAAATGTCAATAAAATGAATAACTCTTCCATTTATATGCTTGAGTTCCATAATGTGGCCTGGTAGACTAGGACATGTCAATTATAATACCCAGCGCAGGTTAATGAAATTGAAATGCATACCAATGCTTCATATTGACGCGGAACATAAGTGCGAAACTTGTGTAGAATCAAAGTTGACTCGTTTATCATTTCAGAGTATGGAGCGAAATAATAAACCACTTGAATTAATTCACACTGATGTTTGTGACTTAAAGGCCACACCAACTCGTGGTGGAAATAAATACTTCATTACTTTTCTAGATAATTGCACTAAATTTTGTTATGTGTATCTTATGAAAAGTAAAGATGAAGTAATAGAGAAGTTTGTTCTCTACAAAAATGAAGTTGAGAATCAACTAAATACAAAGATTAAGGTGATTAGAAGTTATTGAGGAGGTGAATATGAATCACCTTTTTCTAACTTTTGTGGTGAACATGGAATAAGGCATGAAACAATTGCACCTTATTCACCACAACAAAATGGTGTTGCTGAACGAAAGAATCGTACATTAAAAGAAATGATGAATGCAATATTGTTAAGTTCTGGATTACCCCAGAACATGTTGAGGGAAGCTGTGTTGTTAGCTAATTATATTTTAAATAAAGTGCCCCAAAAGAAAATGGACAAACGTCCATATGAATTATGGCATGGAAGAACTCCATAGTATAAATATTTACGAATGTGGGGGTGTCTTGCCAAGGTTGCAATACCTATACCTAAGAAAGTGAAAATAGGACCAAAAACTGTTAATTGCATATTCATTGGGTATGCGCACAACAATAGTGCTTATCGGTTTATTGTGTATGAGTCTAAGATTGAAGACATATACAAGAATAAGATAATGGAGTCACGAAATACTTCGTTCTTTGAACATGTGTTTCCACTTAAGTTTGATATGGAATCTAGTTCCATTAAAAAGACTATAGAAACAATGGAAAAAGGACAAGAAGAAGACATTGAGGTACAACCACGTAGAAGCAAGAGAGATAGGGTAGAAAAGTCCTTTATTCCGAATTTTCTAACTTACATGGTTGAAACTGAACCTCAAAATTACTCTGAAGCAGTGAACTCTACGGAAGGACCTCTATGTAAAGAGGCAATTAAAAGTGAAGTTGATTCGATTTTGCAAAATCACACATGGGAACTAGTGGATCTTCCTCTTGGAAGTAAACCATTAGGATATACGTGGATTTTCAAAAGGAAAATGAAAGTTGACGGAACGATGGATAAGTATAAAGCTAGACTTGTAATTAAAGGTTACAAGCAAAGAGAAGGTCTTGATTACTTTGATACATATTTCCCAATAACTAGAATAACATCCATCAGGATGATTATTGCTATAACTGCTTTGAGAAATTTGTAAATACATCAAATGGATGTAAAAATCGCTTTCCTAAATGGAGATTTAGAAGAAGAAATGTACATGGAGCAACCTAAAGGGTTCTCGGCTCCAGGAAAAGAGAATAAGGTTTGCAAATTAGTTAAGCCATTGTATGGCTTAAAGCAAMCTRRAAAYCAATGGCATGAMAAGTTTGATAATGCCATGATGGAGWGTYGATTTAAAATCAACGAATGTGATAAATYRGTCTATGMTAAAYACAATGAARTAYGATATGTTATCTTATGTCTTTATGGAGATGATATACTTATTGTTGGGAGCAYTGATAAAATAGTTAAATKCACAAAAGACATGTTAAATTCYAGATTTGACATGAAGGATATGGGCCTAGKTGATGTGATACTTGGAATTAGAATCCATAYAACATCACAAGGGATCGTGTTGKGTCAATCTCATTATGTAGATAAAATCCTTGAGAAAWTTAACAAGGAAGACTTGTSWCATGCTAGGACCCCYATAGATACAAGTCAACATCTATCMAAAAATAGAGGTAAAAGTATTTYTCAAGTAGAATACTCAAGAGTAATAGGGAGTCTGATGTACCTGATGAGTTGTACAAGACCTGACATTGCCTATGTAGTGGGCAGACTGAGTAGATATACTAGTAATCCAGGAGTTAAACACTGGAATGMGATAGTGAGACTACTCAGATACTTGAGATATACTCGTGATATGGGATTGCACTTTGGAAAATATCCATCTATTCTAGAAGGACCTACAGATGCCAACTGGATATCAGATATCAAAAACTCTAGGTCTACAAGTGGATATGTATTCCTCTTGGGAGGTGCAGCCGTGTTATGGAAATCTTCTAAACAAACAATAATAGCTAGATCCACTATGGAGTCTGAGTTTATAGCCTTAGACAAATGTGGTGAAGAGGATGAATGGTTACGTCAATTCTTAGAAGATATTTCGAGATGGCCTAAGCCTGTGCCGGCAATAGGCATTCTTTGCGATAGCCAATCAGTAATTCGTAGAGCAAAAAGTAAAAATGTATAATGTCAAGTCTATACATATTCGTCGAAGACATAATACCATTAGACTACTACTCTTGACTTGAGCTATCTCTGTTGACTAAGTGAAGTCAAAGGATAACCTTGCGGATCCGCTAACTAAAGGGTCAAATAGAGAGTTAGTTGAGAAAACAACAAGAGGAATGGGATTAAAGCCTCTGGAAATGAGTTGATACAATGGAAACCCAACCTAGTTGACGGGAGATCCCAAGATCTAGGTTCAAAGGGACAACCTAATTGTAAAAAAACTAATAGAACCACTATGGGAAATATTATTTCCTTACCCATTCTTTAATAGTGAAATATGTGGATAAAGGATAAGCCTTTGGCTTTTAATGATTTTGCGTCGGTGCGCCGAATAGAGTAGCGTAGTCTACGTCGAATGGAAAATCACCTATGTGAGAGAGAAGTGGGGCTTCTTCGAAGAGAATTGTGTGAGGATCAATTCTTAGAACCTCTCGCAGAACTAGGCGTATGTTCAAGGCCATAATGAACATAACTATGAGAACTGAAATAAGTTAAGAAGAATCTTGTGTGCAGTATATGATCATTTACATCAATGGCAGAACAGTTCAAAGACATCGCGTTCTACTGGTCAGCTAGTAGAGTACATGTACTTCTATAAGGGAAGGTTCAAAGGGTAACACCTACCTATCCTATGTAAATTTCGACTGTTGGATTTTAATATGAAAAATTGTCAATTTCCTTCATGTGGGGGATTGTTGGAAAAATTGGTAAATATGAAGGAATATTGGGTGGAAATTAGACACCAATTTCTTTTTGTCTCGTTTGTCGAATGGCAAGTTTGAATGTGGAATCGTGTTCTATGTTGTAAGAACATCAAAATGATATATTTATTTGTTCAAAATGGTTTTTGAAAAATGAAGATATTAAAACTCAAAGTGTTAGTGTTGAAATGGGATTACTTCTTTTCAATGTGGCTTGTCCCACATAGGAAAACTAAGAGAAAATGGGCTAGCTTATAGAGTATCACCTTCTTGGTAAGGGATACTCTAATAAGCATAAAGGCTCTCTCCACGTGCGCGCGCAGGAGGGTGATTTGCAAATCACGGTCCAATTCGTGGTCCGAACGACTCGTATGCAAGCTCGACCTGCGTACACGAATGCCGGACCAAAATCGAGCTCATTAGTAAAGCCCAAATTTTGCCAATTTCTGGAATAAATTATTTAATTTTTTATTTCCAGAAATTATTTTTAACACTTAAATTGTTGGCAGCTTTTAAATTTTGAATTTGAAACAGCAGAATTGATTTCTGCTTTCAATTCATTTGTAACCCCTTTCGGTTACATGAACCTGGACAAGCTGAAGAGGCTCCTCTTTAGGCTATATATATAAGTCCATTTCCACAAGTTCAGAACACACCGACACAAAAACGAGAAACTTTCCAGGTGCATGTTTTCGTATTATTCTCTAGGCTTTGTTTTCAGTTCGCCGGAATTTAATCCGGTTATATTCGTTGTATCCTGGAAAATAAAAGCTCGATACGGGGTGAATTTATTTTAAAGACATTTTGAATTTCACAAGCCTCGATTCTTCTTCTTTTTCTTTGAGTTTTGTTTTCTGTTTTCCAGATACTCTACTTTTCCTAACAGTATTCACACGTGTTGTGTAATTCGACCAAAAACCAAGATACGATCGGTCGATCAACTTGTTCGATTGGAAACGCGAAGCGAAGAAACTTCGTGATTTTGTGAAGGCGGCGGCAAGGGGTACTTCTCGGTGTCGTGGAACCACGAGGATTGAATTTTGATCGTTAAATACACGTTTTCTATTTTTTTTTCGATTTTAAGTAAAAAATAGAAAATTAGTAAAAAAATAAATAAAAATATACCGGTGATGGTTTTGGTTTGGGAAAAACCGGCAGGGAGGAATTTGGTTTGCATAAAGAAAATCTTAGAAATAAATTGAATTAAGTTTTACTTGTTGCGGTTTGCTTTGCTGTTTGGTTTGGAATGACTTTTTTTTTTTTTGTAGGTTTTGTAGTTAAAATTCATGGCTTTGAGTTAAAAGGATAAACTGAAAGGATGAGAAGATGAAAATAGATTTTTTTTTTTTTTAACGTTTTGGGAAAATTGTTTGTTTTCTCGACTGGCGGATGAAATGTTCGATGACAACTGGGCTTGATTTCACGTATAATTTAAGCTATTTTACTTAAATAATAATAAAAAATTAATTGGACTCCTAAACGGGTCGAAACAATTGACTGTATATAATAGACTTTACGCTATCTAGAATTTAAATAATATTAATAACCTTATAAATAATTTTAGAATTGAAATATATAAATATTCAGAAATATAAATAATAATAATTCCAAATAGAATTTGAGATTAAATAATTGATAATTAGATTAATAATCAACAATTATTTATAACGATGAGTACGTGAATAGTTATTAAAATTTAATGTAATATGATTTAAATTTATAGAGAGAGAGAGAGAGAGAGAGAGAGAGAGAGAGAGAGAGAGAATAGTTATGATGCATGGGTATATATTATTGCTATTTCAAGAGTAACATATCAATATTTCTCTGTAATATAGAAATACCAAATAAATATATAAATTAATTTTCAGGGGCATATAATGTTCGTAAAAAGTATTATAATTAGTCATGCTACTTCAGGAATAATAAGTTAATTACAATGTAAATAATACAACAACGACATGTAAACAATGCTCTTAATAATTAAATAAGACATATAATAAAATTCATTTTTCAAGTGCATGGCTCATATAGAATAATATATTGTATTTAATCAAAAATGCGGATTATAGGTCTTATAATGTTCTTTAGAAACATGTCATACTTAATTGGGAATTTATGAGATAAAGTCTTTTTTTTTTCTTTTCAGAATCATGATTTCATTTTAATAATCTTCTAAACTATTAAGGATTGTTAAATCACATTTCCACAAAGATACGGCGATAAATATGATTTGACAATAAGTTTCATGCAGTGCACCATGATTGCATGATTTATCAATTAAAAAATACAACTTGATATTCTAAATCTATTGTGTTTGCATGTAAATTGTTGTGGTTTAGAATAACTGACAATAAAAAAAAGAAATTTAACCAAGAGTGTATTATAAATTCATATTATTGACTAGATCCTAGTAGAACTATAATATTTGGATGTATCGTCTTTTAATGAAAATCACATACAAATAAGACAAAGTTTCTATGGAAATTATGAATTGTCACATAATGCATATTATTAACTATGAAAAAGTATTCCAAAGAGTGGAGCAAAATTTCTTTTAATATCGCACCCATAATCAAGTCTTAAAATAGTAAATAATTTATGCATAAAATACACAGAGTATGGTTCATGTTCACCCATAATTATTAATTTAACAAGACAAAAATTTCTAATGACATTAATGTAGATACATGATAAAACTTCTAGAGAGTATCTAGTTTTATCACTTTTCTCAAGGAGATATATATTTATCAAAAACATTTAAAAAAAAAAGAATAACATAGTTGAAGCTCATAATTTTGGATTAACATATATATGAAAAGAGTAAATATGTACCTTAATTGGAACCATCTACTCGTGAGAAATATGTACTGGTGGCTAGATTTTTAAAAGATTTCAATGAACTTGTGAATATGTCTCATTCACGAGTTCCCCAAAATAAACGTAACTAATCTCATGAAAAGTAATATTTGATCTAGAATTATAATGTAAAAATGATATAAATATTATGCTTTCTTTAGGTTTAAGTATTATATATCTTAACATGATGCTTCAAGAGAATAATAACTTAATTTTTAGATTTAAAAAGAAATCCATATTCTTCAAGATTATTGAATTATGATATAAGTTAAGTACAAATATGAATGGTTCTTTTAAGAACATGAAATATTCTTCGTGAATATTGAATTATTATATGAAATAAGAACAAGTATGCATATTCTTACGAAATATTATACTTGGTTATTATACTGTAGGAGAAATAATTTGAATTAATATTATTGAAATACATGACGGGAAAATAAAATAGTATGATACTGAAAAGTAAACAATAACTAAATAAAACAAATGTTGCTTCAAGAGCAATTGTAAATCTTATAGTATTCTTTATTCTTCGAGAATACATAGTCTCCAATTAGAGTATTAAAAAAACATATCTCAAAGTGTTTTTCAAGAATACATAATATTTGATTAGAATATTAAAAATATAAAAAGTAGAACAAATAGTATTCTTCAAAAATACATAATACTCAATTAGAGTAGATTGAGATATGGTTATGTTTCTTCAAGAACTACAACAATATGTCTTACTTAATCTTCTGAACTATGAAGAATTGTTAGTTCGTATTTGTTCATGTAACTACGATTAATGTTTATGATGACAAGAGAAATCAAGATAATACAAATGTACATAATTTCGAAATAGCAAATACACTATGTACGCATTGATTCATATACTAAGTCACAAACTGAAACTAATATTCAAAAGATTTTGTAAATACATTGCAGAAAAGACACGATTCTTTCCTATGACACATCTTAATTTTCTTTTCAATAGGGTCTACTGCACCATGCATGGTTGATAATGGTGGAGAACTTTAAAACCGATCTCTGATATCCAAGATCAACGTCGATGTGTCATATATAATATTTCTAAATCTCAACTTGATACAAATGTTAAATTGTGTGAAATCGTGTTTTGAAAGAAACTACACTGACAATTTCGTGAACAAAGAATTATTCTTCTAAGAATTATTCTTCTAAGAATCATGTCTCAGACTCCATAGAGCTCCAAATAAGATCTCCACCATTCAGATCTTACTTAGATGAGTCTAGAATGCATTGTAAAAAAAATCAATAGCGATCCAATCGTTAAAAAATTGAAAAACGGCTCTGCTAAGTTTATGTACGAAATATTTTTCTTTTAGTTTTGGAGGTTTTGGTTTTGAAAGCTATTATTTTTTGGTCACTCTTAATTGGTTAGAGACTCGTGCCGGTAACATGTTATAAAATTAGAAAGAAGTGAGTATATGAGAGAATAATAATGAGTTGTATTAATAAGAGGACTAGAGGCATTTAGTAAATGATAGGGTTTTAGAGGTATAAAGGTCATTTACTAAATATATATATATATATATATATATATATATATATATATATATGGCTAGTAAAGACAAAAACTTGCACACACTCACCTAAGTGAGTACATTTCTTTAGACATACTTAAATTTTAATTTTTTAAGGTTTTTTTATTTAGTTTATTTTAGGATTTTTGATCTATATTATTCGGTATCTTTTTAAATTCTTTTATTTAAAATTTAGTTTTTTGGGACTTGCTGAATGGTTAGCTACCTAAGTGTTCAACAAATTAGACAAAGATTTTTATGTGACTGACATGCGAATAATCCATTGGATTCACTCATTCTTTTAATATTGTCACTTTTACCTATAATTGTTTCACTTTTCCATAAAAAAGATGTCACTTTATTTTATTGCATTATAAAATGATATACATTAAATCAATATATAATAGTTCAAGATGCAAACTTCAAAGCAATACATTTAAGGCTATTGACAGTTTTCAAAAAGAAGTTGATATTTTTTATGTATAATATTAAATGAAAACGTGACTCTATTATTTTTATTAAATGTTGAGTAACATGTAAAGTGACGATTTTTTTTGTAAAAGCGACACTTTTATAACTAAAAACATTAGTATTAAGGATAGAGAATAAACCCGACATATCAACTATGATCCGTGTGATCGACACAATAAACACCTACTAAGAAAATATGAAGTATGGAATGAAATATATTTTTTTCTCGCCTACAATCTGATGATAGACTTTGAAAGGAAAGGTCATTACAGAAACACAACATTAAATTCAAAGGGCTCATTTGGGAACCAAGGTATGGTAAGATAAAGGGCTCCAACCTCCACTAATCTCTTGTTTGCCATTCCCGATTCAAATCATGTGAAATCTGCCCGGCCCGTGATTTAAATCAGCTATATCCCCAACAACCAATCTGAGCCCCCACCCTCCGACTAGTTATCTCTCTTAAATTAAGGTTACTAAATCACCCTTATTGGCAATGGTATTTACAACTTTATCTATATATAAAAAGAGTTCATCTCACTTCTCCGTCCTTAATTCGCATTCCAATCAGCGGAGCAAACCCTAAAACCAGTATGCATTACAGTTTTTCTTTTCATTTCAATTATTGTGTTTGAGTGCATTTTACTAGTTTTCCTTTTAAAAAATCGAAAAAGTATTAGTATTATGTGGGTTTTCCAAGTTTATCTCCATCTAGTTTCGGATCTGGTGAATTAAATTAGAAACTGTATTAGTGCTTACCTGAGAGCAGTGGTGGATATCCATGGTGTGTTGAGATGTACGAAAATGGCGGTTTGAGGAGAGAGAGAGAGTGATGAGTGAGAAGAACCGTCTCTTTCTAAAACCTCATCTTTCTTGCTTTTTGCCTTTTGTTTTGTTTTTCACTTTTTTTTTCTTTACAGGAATTTTTTTATTTACTTTTGGTTATAAAAGGATATCATTTTTTCCATACCAAAATAAATAATAAATAAAATGCAAAGTTCTGCCACAAACAATTTTCAAGTTCAACCGAGACATCATCACAAAAGCTCAGACAAATAAGCAAAATCCCCAGTTGGTCGTAGCCATCTCAAGCAGTGAATTTAAGACCCTAGTTAAAGCCTCTCCGTATAAAAAGATATCATTGTTAACATTTACTGTTACTTTTTTATGGTGAAATTCATAGTTTTCAAATTCTCGAATTGGAGTCTGTATGGACATGAGCGTATCACTCTTTTCATTAGAAAATGCGAAGTCCCATCATTATTTCATTATTTTAGTTCCTTTCAGCTTTCATAATCTGGTTTCAACTTCTTTTCATTCATGCAACTTTGATTGATTAATTGTGGCTTTTTTTTCTCTCTTTGGGGCTTTTGCTTTTTTCTTCAAGGAGACGCTTTTCGAAGCAAAAGAGATTTGTACGTGCACTGTAAAACTGTAAGTGTATTTCTCATCAATTATAACCTTTTTTTAGTACATGATCGTTTGTCACTTATTGAAATGATATGCTCATGAAGTTAAACTGACAACAGTGCTGCGATGTGTGAATCATGTGTGGTACACACACACACACACACATATATATATATATACTTATATTTATATATATATAGTTGTTGTTTTGATGTTTTGGTTGTTATATGTGTTTACCCACTGACTTATATATTTTGGTGTGCCTTAAACCTTTTCACCTTATTTCTCATTTCATTTCTTAAACATTGAGTAATATTTAGCATGCGAAGAAATAATAAATATGATCAAAACCTTCTTCCTCTTTGTATATGTTTATTTACGTCTACGTAGGATCCTTCAAGCACATCGTCCAGTAGCTCGTAGGCACATGCGCTATAGGATGATTGATCGAGTACCAGGTCAAATTAGACATTTGAACGAACTAGTGAATTTAAGTGATAAAGATTGTGTCGACAACCTAAGAATGGACAGAAACGCTTTCCATCGATTGTGCTACCTACTTGAGAATGTTGGCGGTTTGACACCAACAAGGAATGTTCAAATAACTGAACAAGTTGCCATTTTCCTAAGTGTATTAGCACACCATACAAAAAATGTTATTGTTAAATTTACTTTTAAAAGATCTGGGTACACTATAAGCATACACTTCAACCGTGTTCTGAATGCGTTGATGAGACTTCACACAATACTACTTGTCAATCCGGCCCCCGTGGATGATGATTGTACAAATGACAGATGGAAATGGTTTAAGGTATATACATTGTGGGTTTTTACATAAACGACTTAATTTTAATCTCAATTTCACTCATTTGTGTATTTTAATATATTTGAGAATAACTAAAAAAATGTTTTAATATTAGGGATGTGTTGGTGCTTTAGACGGTACTTTTATTAAAGTGAGAGTTTCGATGCATAATAAGCCTCGTTATAGATTTAGAAAAGGAGACATTGCTGTGAATGTTTTAGGGGCTTGCGATTCCAACATGAATATTACATATGTTTGAGTGGATGGGAGGGTTCTGCTGCAGATTGTCGTGTGTTACGAGATTCGGTGGGTAGGCAGAATGGTTTGCAAATCCCAAATGGTATGTGATTATTAATTACAAAAATAAAACCAGAACATTTTACTATTGTATTTGCACTATTAAGTCAGGTATAGTTATTAAGTAGTAATTATGGTGAAATTGTAATTCCTTTCAGGTCAGTATTATTCGTGTGACTGCTGATACACAAATGGACCAGGGTTCCTTGCACCTTACACAGGCATTAGGTATCATTTGGATGAGTGGGGTGGTGGTCGTGCAGCACCACAAAACTTTAAAGAATTATTTAACTTAAGACATGCGAAGGCTCGAAATATTGTGGAAAGAGCTTTTGGGTTACTTAAGATGCGATGGGCTATTCTTCGTAGTTCTTCTTTATTTTCTATTAAAAACCAAAATCGTATTATCATGGCCTGTTGTCTTTTGCATAACTTCATACGTACTACTATGGCCATTGACCCGATGCAAGATGAAGTGGCAGAGGACCATTCTGAACAGAATGGAGATGGTAGTTATGTTGATCAAGTTGAACCAATGAGTGGCACTCCCACCGTTAATCGGTCTATCTTGCTTCTTATCTGCCTATTAAAGAACACTCATGTAATTGTATCTGATATTATTTTTGATCCTTTTTTGTTAGGTTGGCACTATAATATTGCTAGACTTGAACGCACTAGAAGATTGTAGCATTTGTCTAATGTGTGTTAATTTCCAAATCATGTTTCAGATACCATTGATGCATATTTGTTGTCTTCACCGACTCTTACTTTTTATCGCGTAAACTTAAGTTGGTATATATTATAATCTCTGTGAGAAAATTGTCTTCTTGTCAATATGTGTTTTAATTAGGTAGCATGGCGTCACAGTCCAATGTAATTGGATCGACAGAGCAGAAAAAAGACAAGGCTCATAGAAGGTCATGGACCTCTGAAGAGGAACTTATTCTAATCAACGCGCTTAAGGAGTTAGTTGTGAGAGGCTGGAAATGCGATGATGGGTTTAAGGCAGGGAACACTGTCCTTCTTGAATGTTCAATGCTCCAGGCTTTCCCAGGGACTAGCATCAGAGCGGAGCCGCATATTAGTTCTAAAATAACTGTGGAAAAAGAATTATTGATCCTTGTCAACAATGATGTCTAGATCAGGGTTCGGATGGCTTGATTCGTCAAACACGGTTTACGTTTGTAATGACGATATCTGGAATGACTACGTAAAGGTATGGCCTCCTTTAATTTACATTAGTGTTATGACATGGGAAAAGTCGAATTTTATCAAAACATTAAAAGCTGAAATATGATCTGACTATACTTAACTTCTTTTATTCTCGTAGACGAATAATAATGCACGTACCATGAGGTATAAATCATGTCCGTACTATAAGGATTGGTGTGAGATCTTTGGAAAAGACCGTGCAACTGGACAAAATGCTGAGGGGTTTGTCGATATCATTCAAGATATTTTGAGTGAAGCGCCTACGCAGGAATAGGCCGCTAACAACCAACCTCTTACACCAGAGCATAATGCAAAATTTGACAACATGGGTAGTTCATCAGCATGTTATGGTGCGGGTAGCGCAACGGGGAACTCACGCGGCTCTAAGAAAAGGAAAAGGACAGATACATTGGACAAACATTTCATGGATTTAATGACAAGTTTCTGTGAGAAAACAGATGCACGCTTAGGTCAACTTGCAATGCGATTGGGTTTCGAGCAAGATTCACGTACCTCACGAAAGGAAGTCTTTGATGCCCTCACAACTTTGAATGTTTGTAGCGCTGAAGAAAAGCTTTTTGTAGCTAATAAGCTATGTGATAACACAAAGCAGCTGGATCTTTCCTTTAGTCTGGATAATGAGATGAAAACAACCATGGTCCGTATGATTCTTGGTGGCCGTCTTTGATGCATATTCGTAGCTTTAATTAGCAAGTCCTTTGATAAACATTATTAATATTATTATGTATTCCTAGGCCTTAGTTAGTAAGTCTTTTGGTAAAAACTTCTAATATTATTATGTATTCCTGGTATTGTTAAACCAATATCTAGATGTTTAAAGTCGAATTATTGTAAACGAAGTGTTTTGGTAGACTTTTTGAACATGACTGTAATTTATTAACAATATGCGTGATATAAGTTTAAATGTTATATGCCTTATTGTATCTGATTATGTGCTCGTGATATAAGGTTAAATATTATATGCCTTATTGGGATTAGTGTTTACATATATACGTCCATCACAAATGATCCTTTTTAAGAATTAATGGCGCCTCTATTTTCAAAAAAGAACAGATTCATGAATTTGTTAGTTTGCTTATTTTGAGGAAACAACATAAAGATGGATTAATGTTTTGAAAAATGGACTTTTTAAATTTTTTATATTTCTTCAGAGTGGTTGCCAAATGATCCTTTAAAAATTAGATTTTTCCAACAACAACAACAAAAAAAAAGGTCCTGAAATTATATAAACATATCACATTTAATAATTTTCAACTGTATAACTCTTGTATGGAAATTATAAACTAAAATATATGTATTGAATACTAATATATTTTCTAAGACTGATGTGTAAAAGATAAAAAGACAGGTTGAGATTTGAAAAAAATTGAATTTTTAAACTAGTAACATGAATTTGGAATTTTTTGAGGTAGATTAAAAAAACAGTTGTTTTTATAACATTTAATAGTTAATCCCGCATCATTCATTGGGAGGCAAGAAATATGGGTCGTAAATATTTTGAACTATTAGCATTAGTACAAAGACATGAGGTAACTAGAGCTAAGAGGCATAATATAGCAAAAAGAAAAAAAGGTATAATTATGAAAACAACCCAAGAGGTTCGACATAATTGCAAAAAGACACCATTTATTTTTCAAATGTACAAATAAATATAAGCCGTCTGATTTTATATTAAAAAAAAACTCTATTTATCGATGTTGAGAGTGTCATTTACGATATAACAATGAATATAAAGGGCTATTTGCAATTTAAAAAAATAAATGAGGTCTTTTTGTAAGTAAGCAGAATTCTAGACATATTTTGTAATGGAATTGGATGGTTTTCAAATTTTATAATTTTTAAAAATGAGTTACAAGAGTTAAGAGACAGAAGATAACAAAAAAAAAGGTATAATTACAAAAACAACCCAAGAAATTTGGTATAATTGCAAAAAGTCCCCATTTATTATTCAAATGTACAAATAAATATAAGCCGACTGATTGTATATTAAAAATGACTCTATTTATCGATGTTGAGAGTGTCATTTACGATATAACAATGAATATAAAGGGTTGTTTAAATTTTAAAAAATAAATGAGGTCTTTTTGTAATTAAGCAGAATTATAGATACATTTTGTAATAAAATTGGATGGTTTTCAGATTTTATAATTTTTAAAAATGATGTTACGCTATCTAAGAGACAGAAGATAGCCAAAAACAAAAAACAGAGGTATAATTACAAAAACAACCCAAGAGATATGGTATAATTGCAAAAAGATCCCATTTATTATTCAAATGTACAAATAAATATAAGTCGGCTGATTGTATATTAAACAAGACTCTATTTATCGATGTTGACAGTGTCATTTACTATATAACAATGAATATAAAGGGTTGTTTTCAATTTTAAAAAATAAATGAGGTCTTTTTGTAATTAAGCCGAATTATAGATATATTTTGTAATAGAATTGGATGGTTCTCAGATTTTATAATTTTAAAAAATGAGGTTACGCTATCTAAGAGACAGAAGATAGCCAAAGATATATATAAAAAAAACATGTGTATAATTACAAAAAAAACCCAAGATATATGGTATAATTGCAAAAAGATCCCATTTATTATTCAAATGTACAAATAAATATAAGCCGACTGATTGTGTATTAAAAAGACTCTATTTATCGAAGTTGAGAGTGTCATTTTTGATATAACAATTAATATAAAGGGTTGTTTGCAATTTTAAAAAATAAATGAGGTCATTTTGTAATTAAGCAGAATTATAGATAGTGAGATGAATGAGGTTTTTTGTAATTTTAAAAGATAATTGAGGTCTTTTTGTACAAATAAATAAAGGGTCTTTTTGTAATTACTAAGCATTTACGTCTGCCTTCATGGTGGCTTGACAATTATCACCTTTTTTTTTTTTTGAATTTTACTATCTTTATAAATAGTGAGATGACAGCCAGTATGTGAGTTGTTTAATTAAAATAAAAAAAAAAACTAAAGAATAGAAAGCCCTAAAAACTAAACTAAATAGAAAAGTTGAAAAAATACCCTAAAAATATGAAAAACTAAATTAAAAACCTAAAAAAACCAAGAATCCTAAAAATGTTAAAAAAAGAAAAACCCAAAAAAATAAAAAAAATATTTAAAATACTAATAAAACTCCTAAATGAAAAACTAAACCAATATATATATAAAGAGAGGTGTTGATCGGTTGGGGGTTAGGCGGTTAACCGCCGGTCGTAACTGCGTTGACCGGTTACAGTTAACCGTTGATCGGCGGTCACGGTTAAAATCGTAACTGTCAACCGGTTCCCGGCGGTTAGGTTACGGTTAACCAAACCATTAACCTTAACTGCCACGGTTAACCTTATTTTTTTTTTTAAAAGAAATTTTCGCCCGCGGTTTAACCGCCGCGGTTAATAGCCGTTGAAGATCAACGGCTCAAACTCAAAAAAAAAAATAGCCGTTGGGCGGTTTACAACGGATATTTTTTGATTTTTTTGGCAGATTTTGACACCTATAAATATCTCACTCTCCAACACCAATCCTCACACCAATTCATCTCTACTATTCTTCTTCTTCTCTTATATTTTCAATCTTAAAGAAGTCAAGTTTCTAATTTGTGCAAGAAATAATATTATCAATAATATTCTTATTATTCCTTCCTAATCTCGTTTTACTTAATTCTCTTTTTATAATATCACTATGGCAAGTTCTTCCCGTGATGTCAATACCAACACTCCAACCTCTTCTCGTCGAGGTCGAGAATCTCGATGAGAATCTTTGACCGTCGTCGGAGATTACGTTTCCGATGAGATCACGGCGGAAGAAGTTGAGAACCTATATAATCAAATCAACTTCGACTCGCAACGAACTAATTTTGAAGAGGAATTACCGAGCTCGATGAATAAGAACCGGCCGCCGTCAATTTGGATGAGGATGAGGAGGGAGCAGATGATATGCCACCGCCTAAATCGAGACCGAGGGAGTTTGTTTCCCCCATCTTTAGTTTGCATTTCACAAAAAAGACGATCAATGGCGAATCTCGAGGGCAATGCAATTATTGCAATTCTCATTACGCCTTCGGTTCTAAAAATAATAGAGGTTACGGGTCGCTCAAATACCACATGGAGAAGAAGCATTCCGACAAGTATGGCGTGGAAAGCTCTCAAACACAACTAAACTTCTCATCTTCATCTACCGCCGGCGTCGGGACCGGCGGCCAAGGTACGGGTTCTTCTAGTTTATTTCAATATACCAAAAGTGGTCATCGAAAGTTTCTTGCAAAATTTGTTTCCGTTATGAGTCTTCCTTTTAATCATGCGAGTAGTAATCACTATGAAAATTATACTAGGGGTGCATTTAATCCATCTAGCACTAGGATTTCACGAAATAAATTGACTCGCGATGTTGGAAAAATGGCCGGTGGGTATAAATTTAATTTGATTTCAATATTTGATAGTTTACCTCATAGTGTCTCTATATGTTCGGAAATTTGGTCGGATTCTTTGAAAAATCATAACTATATGGGAATTACTTGCCATTGGATTGATAATTTTTGGACTTTGCAAAAATGTTTAATTGCATATAGAAAGTTTGATAGTCAACATACCCCGATGAATATTTCGCGCAAAATATCCACTGTTTTGTCCGAGTATCATTTAACTAACAAAGTTTTTTCAATATCATTTGATAATACCGCAGCTAATATGGCTAGTTTAAAATTGTTAAAAATTACTTGTCAACACGCTATTGGCGGCAAATTTTTTCATGTTAAATGCATTTGTCATATTTTGAATTTATGTGTTTAAGATGGTTTAACTCTTTTTAAATCTAAAATTCAACCGATTAAGAGTGCTATATCTTATTTACGTCGATTCGCTTCAAAAAAAAAAAGGCGAAGATTTTGCAAGGCCAATCAATTGCATCCTAAAAAATTATCATTAGATGTGCCAAATCGTTGGAACTCTACTTATAAATTGCTTAATGATACTTATGAATATAGAGATGTATTGTGTTCACTTTTTAATAATGAATATGTCGATTTCACTTTGTTTCCGCATATGTAGGATGATTGTTATAATATGATCTCTCTTTTAAAAACTTTTAACGATGCCACCGTGGCTTTATCCGGTGTTTATTATCCTACCTCCTCAATGTTTGTTGATCATTATTTTAAAATAGTACTTGTTAGTAATTCTTTACTCCATAACTCTGAATTAAGTGAAAGTATCGATGTATGTTGAGTAAATGGGTCAAATATTTTCATTACATTCCCAAGGTTTTTTTGATTGCAAAAATTTTAGACCCGAATTATCGGATGGAGGGTTTACAAAATTTACTTAAAGTTTATTATGATGCATTAAGAACTTTTTTAGAAGTTTCAAATCTTCCAATTCCTAGCCCTCTAAGAGTTGCTCACGAAGCAAACCTATCTTTAGTTCAACTTTTTAAAGATTACAATGAATTTTCAAGTGATGATGTTAATGTGTCCCCTTCCCCTTCCCCCAACACTTCTAATACAAGACCCAACGACCCTCGAGGAGCTCTAGCCCCATATATGAGGTTGATTGAAGATACTAAACGAAAACGGCAAAGGGCTATTGCTAGTCGGTCAATGGAATTAGACAGTTATTAAGGGCCTTTTGAAGCGACTTCGGTTCCAAAAAAGCCCGATGGTGTTACTAACGATCTTGTGCAGTTTTGGTCAAAAATGGCCAGTATTTTTCCCACACTCTCTAGGATTGCCAAGGAGGTTATTGTCGTTCCTGTTTCAACAGTTTCTGTTGAACAGGCCTTCAGCACGGGAGGCTATATGTTAGATGAGCGTCGGTCTACCTTAACATCCAAAAATCTTGAAAATCAAATGTTGATGAACGATTGGGTGAAATCCGAATCGCGAGAACAAGAAATACAATTGGATGAAGGTGAAGAGAGCGACTATTACGATACCACTTCGGGAAGCAACGACAACGACGAATAGGTAAGTAGGTAAGTGAGGTAAGTAAAAGAACTACGTGGACTTTGATTCATTTTCGAGGATGCGTAGGCAATTTAATTCTAATATTAAAAGTTAAAATTTAATTTTAATTTATAATATTAGAATTAAATTCAAGTCCTTTTTTTAACTTATTTATTCCAAACAAAAAAAATTCGAACTACGTGGACTTTGATTCCTTTACAAGGACACGTAGGCAAGTTAATTCTAATATTAAAAGTTAAATTTTTAATTTTTAATATTAGAATTAAAATCAAGTCCTTTTTTAAAAAAATATTTTTTTAACATTTTTTACTTTAAAAATATCTTATAATTTAATTTGTAATGTGAATTTGTTGTGTTATTTCCAAATAAATGTCATCATCTTATTAAATTTGGTTGTTTGTGAATATTAGCATTAAAATCAAGTCATTTACATTTATTTGTTTCAAAATAAATAAAAACTTCTTACTTCAAAAAATCAAAATTTATTTATCTAATTTTAATTCCATTTAAGTTTCAATTATTCTATTTTTATTTAAGTTTCTAAATTTAATTTACAAAAAAAAATTATAAAAATCGGCAGTTAACTTTCCGGTTCGGTTAACCGGTTTAACCGTAACCTTAACTGGTTCTCAACCGGTTAGGTTATGGTTAAACCAAAACCGGTTAACCTAACCGCCGATTAATTAATCGGCCAGTTAATAACCGGATTAACACGTCTATATATATATATATATTAAAAGATAAAAAGAGAAGGGTATTTTTATTATTTGCATAGTGAATGAGTTGCAATCTTAAATACCAAACAAAGAAATAGAATAAGATAAGCTATTGATGACAAATGAATCATACTTCCCAAACAAATAATAATAATATTTCAAAATAGTGAAATAATCTTCTTTTTAAACTTATCTAATCTAATTAGGTCTGGCTACCAAATGAGCCCTATATGGAATAACTAAATATCTGATCAACATACCTTGTTATAGAACAAAAAATTTGTTTTCGCTAAAAAAGAACACAAAAAATGTTTTCGCTAAAAAAGAACACTCACATGGAAGTGAACATGTTAGAAAAATACCAATTGACAATATTCAAAACAATTAAACTATCCATTTACATTAGACAATATTTTTAGGCGGTCTATGCCTAGATTGTACGAACTATGCTCATCTACAATCACATTATCTGTCGTTGCATTTTTTTTTAATAATGAAGATTGTGAAGGCACGAGAACTTTTTTTATTATTTTTTTTGGAAATTGTGAAGAAGATTGTATAATTTTCTTGTAATTTTCTATTCAAAATGACGTTTGAATAAATAATAAAATTAATACTAAGGTAAAGTATTGAAATTAGTTGAATTTTGTAATTTAAGTTGCTAATGAAAAATTCAATATTTTAAAACCTATACTAATGATGGTGTTGATTCTGTTGGTCGTGGTGTGTAATACTCAATTCAATTTTAATTCAGTTTGTACATATTATGTATTTAAAAAAGTTTAGCTCACACCGTTATGTAGTCTTAAATTTGATAAATGAAAGGTCTAAATATTAACTTACTAGCGTAATACTCGTGTATCACAAGTGTATATATAGAATATGTGTGAGTGTGTGTATATACACATACACACATTACAATATTGAGTGTATTAAAAATACATAAATTTTAAGAATAAATAATAATAATAATAATAATAATAATAATAATAAATTTATTATTTAATTTATCCACCACAATTTTTTTTTATAAAGTACATTACTAACTCTATTTACATATTTACTGTATTTGTCACAATAAAATATTTTCAATCATTTTCTACTTTTACTATTTACATTGAAACCTCACAATTTCTAAGAATTTGTGACACAGACGAAATTAGGTATTTATTTATTGTATAATATTAATATAATAAAATATATTTTTAATACTACGCCAAATAATATTGCAAAAAGACAAATATTTTACCGTGAGAAACAAAAACAAATAGATGAGAATATAGACTTTCTAATATTATATTTGAAAGATTTTAATAAAAAAATAACGGTGAGGGTATGTTCAATTTGATAAAAATATACAACAAATTTTATTCAAAACAAAATTATATTTTGCAAATAATAAAGAAAATTCTACATATTTCAAAAAAGTTGAAAAAGAACAAATAAAGCATCTCCAAATGTGTAATATAAGAATTTAAATAAGCATTAATAATCTAATTAGGAATATAATGGGGGAAAGAGAATAATATAGGTAAAAATCAGTGTTTTAAAATGGTATCATGTAACACGTTACGTTTTGATCCCAACATCGTGTAACATAAATAGAGTTGTGTATTTCGTGAACTATTTGAACACGTTATTTAATATTAAAAAATAATAATATATTTCTCGTGAGTTATTTTAATATAAAATATAATCTCAACAAACCATAAGTATCAAACAATATTTATCATAAAATGTTAAAATTTTGTAAGAATATCTAAGAAACACAATGTAAGAATATCTAGAAACACAAGTAGTCAAATTGATCAGTACGTCAATCATGTAAATCAAATAATATAAATGGAAAACAAAATTATAAAATAATTAGAAAAATCACTAATTGTTAGCAAAAGTTGATGGTTTGTATTTATATGGAAACACTCACGTACTATAAATTAAACTGGTGTCCAAATATTACTTAAAAACAAAAAAAAATTATTTTAACACCTACGTATCATGATTAAATCGAATTGGTGTCCAAATATTAATGAAAAGTTAAAATTAATTAATAAAACATGGTGATGGTTAACAAAAAAAAATTATTTAAACACCTACGTATCATGATTGTACGCGGTGGAGAGTTTAACTCGTTTGAAATCTGAATCCTTATTTGAGTTTCATATTTGTTAGGTCATGGTTCTAGATTAAAATCTAGGCTCAATAAAAGGGATGGGCAAAATTGATGGATTGCTCTTGGTCTTTTTTTCTGTGAATGAGAAAACGAAAGCCTAGGGCTTTTGTTGGGCCATAAAGTGATGGGCTCAGCAAATGATCTTTATAAAGGAATGGCTCATTGGACTTATGGCTCTAATATTAACTAAAAGATGTGGTCTTGGGGCTTGATTTGAGTCATGGGCCCAATATTAATGTGTTTATTGGGTTGATCAAGTTTGATTGAGATATAATTTTCGGGGCCTAATACATGTTTGGGCTTGACAATCGGAACAATTGTTTTCTAGTCTTAGACTAGATAGATAATTAATGTTAGGCGTAATCAAAATTTAGTTCAAAATTTTAATTAAAGTTTGAGTTTTGACTTGATTAATTTTGAGATTTATAAATTTATACTCATTGTTTTCGTAAACTTTTAAAGTCTAATTGATCTAATTCTTGAATTGGATCTTAAAATTTAACTCACATCATTTCAATTTTCGACGGAGGCAAGTGTAGCTTGTTTGTTGGTCAAATTAAGTAGATAATGAGATGCTAACATGAAGGTGATCTCATGAGTATAAATGAGTATTCAATTTGCTTAGTTAAGTAAAACTCGAAAAGTCAGAGAAAGATTATGAGAAGTCATAATTATTGGGCCTATATACTTAGTTGGAAAAGTTCAAATGAGTGGTAATAGAAGTTCCTCTACTCGACCACTTTAAACCTAAGCACGGTTCTTGACTAAGGATCATCTAAGTTAAATGAGGATGGATAAGATGAAATTCGGATGCACGTGAGATGTTAATCTCTTGTGTAGAAATTATATCATGTGTATGACGTTGGTTAAAAAAATAAATGGAATGTTACTACGGAATGTTTTTTTTAAATTAAAACGCACATTTCTTTGCACGTGATTTACAATATTTTGGAAATACACTTGCATTTGTTGCACGTCTTCATAAAAATTAAAATACATATCATTGGATATAATTAATATAACCTTACGAACTTTATAATTTCGTGTAGAGAAAATTATTAAACCCCCTGAAACTTGAGCTTTTCTGCACTTTGTTCTATCAAAAAATCATAATTAAAAGACCAGAGGATTAACAACGGAGAGGAGGTTTATGTTTCAGGTTCACAATAGTCTTCCTTTGAATTCTCCACCACTAATGTTGCACTGTGCAGCAGGAGACAAAGAGCTAGGTTTTCATAATCTTACTACCAATCAAGATTTTAATTATAAATTATGCACTAGTCTTAGTAATTTATATTTTTGTCATCTTTGGTATAATGGAAAAGATAAAGCTTTTATTGTTTATAGTTCTAATTTTGTAGCAAACGATGTGCCCGGTCTAGAAAGGAAAAAACAGTCGTATGCTACTATGAGGCAAGAGATGATGGAGTATACGACTCACATAATATTTTTCCTCCAAATCCAGAGGAGATGATAAAAGAGTTTAGTTGGTGAAGAGAAAACTATTCATTACACGGATCGAAGTGTTTTCCTAATCATCAAGATGGTTTGGTATGCTTGTGATTTTGTAACTTCACAATCAAGTGCAGTTCAATATAATAACACGCCTTTATTTTTCTCAATCTTTCATGTTATACTTCTATCATTTTTTCTATCATTTTCCCATTGCATTTGTTTTAGTTTTTCATTCTTATTGTTTTCCCATTGCATTCATTTGTTTTTCAATAACATATTAAATATACGCATATCAAATCTCATAAAAAACATTATTCAACGATGTGTAATTTCTGGCTTCTTATGTTCAGTCATATCTATGTCGAATGATATGAGAAAAGAGTAATGATTTGGAAAGGAAATTGATAAGTTTAAATTTAAACTCTTATTAATTTGACCATGGCAGTATGGGATTTTTTTAACACATAATCATAATCCGTTGAGGTTTAGGTATCATACAAGGATTAATTATAACCACTTGTGTGGAGTATTTTTTTTTTTAAATATTATTAGTTATGTAATTAGGTGATACAATGTGGATCTTAAATCTTAAATCCAAAAAATGACTAATTTGATGTTTGTTTATCTATAACTTATTGAGGAATGGTCTATAAAAAAAATCCCAATCCATTAAGGTGACATATGAGAATATTAATCGATGAGGAAGTTTGTAGTCGAAAGTCAAAATACTTATTGTAATATTTCAAGTTTATTTGTTTAGAATTATCAAATGCCCAACAAGATATTATTTTTCTTAATATTATCCTCAACGTATAATTTGATATTAAGACAAAGAAGCAAACACTTTTAAGGTAATTTAAAGACATTGAATAATCCACCGTATTTCATTCATCAAAATCATCCGATGTGTTCCATTCAAGAATCTTCGTATCTCCGATATAAGTTAGCACAAGAAAAAATCTGTTAATAACTACAATTGGCAAATAATATAAATTCTGGAACATTCATGGAAGTAAAACTTACCCATTTACGGTTCTAACTACTAGGCTAGATCATCAACACTAAATTGGGTTGGAGTCAGACAAATCGCTAAATCCACCATATTGAATTGACACTTGTTCGGGCAATGTGTACCCATTTCACCAATAATACAACCTAAAATAGTTATATTTCTTTTACTAATCCTAAAATTCCTAATTGTAATACTACATGTAGAGTAGTTAACTTGAAATCGTATATTAATATTCAGATAAGTGTAAGTCTTGTGTTGAGATTATTGAACGAAATAGTGATCCACATTATTTAATTCACTTATGTATGTAATTTAAATATGCTGGAAATATGAGGGTATCTTGATAAGACTACAATACTTACACTGGACATATGCTAATGCCTCTAATATGACTCCGAACATATTCACTAATAATATATCAGCAGACTTCGTCTTGATCCAAGTAAAGTATATCCATATCTATGACAATAAAAATACGATTATTTGATTACTTAATTATACGTTAGATAAAATGTAACTAATCATTAAAAAGTACATTTTCGCACGTGATTCATAATTTATTTAAACGCACATTTTTTGCCCGTGATTCACAAGATTTTGGAAATACGAGTGCTTTTTGCTCAGAAAGTAGTAGAGTACTCAATGAATATTTAGGATCAAGTTCCTCAACATGACCATGATCTTGTCACACAAGAACCCATAGACGTGGCCTGAGTATACTCAAAATAAAAACCTTTTCTTTTTGACTCATTATTTCACTTTATTATTAAAATCTTATATATGCTCTTCTCCGTCCCATAAATTAACCCATCAAAACTCTCTCTCTCTCTCTCTCTCTCTCTCTCTCTCTCTCTCTCTCTGCAGAAGTTTTTAAGGTAAGAGTTAATAGTTTTGTAGGTTATTAACTCTCACATCATCTTATATTTTTCTTTTCATTTGCAGGTTACTTCCTACGTATCACCATGGTTAGCTCGGGCACTTTACAAGCACTCCAAATTGTGGGTAAGTTATTTAATTTTGGGATTCTTGCATTGGAGTTTATCCTGATTTTTTCCCCATTAATTCGATTACTTATTTTATTTTTTTTAAATCAGGTTATATCACATCCATGTTGGTGTTTCTAGCTCCAATGTAAGTGATACCTTTTATATTCCTCTATATATATATATATATATATAGTTGTAAAGTTGTAAAGTTGAAGTAATAGAGAAGTTTGTTCTCTATAAAAATAAAGTTGAGAATCAACTAAATACAAAGATTAAGGTGATTAGAAGTGATAGAAAAGGTGAATATGAATCACCTTTTTCTAAATTTTGTGGTGAACATGGAATAAGGCATGAAACAACCGCACCTTATTCACCACAACAAAATGGTGTTGCTGAACGAAAGAATCGTACATTAAAAGAAATGATGAATACAATGCTGTTAAGTTCTGGATTACCCCAAAACATATGGGGGGAAACTGTGTTGTCAGCTAATTATATTTTAAATAAAGTGCCCCAAAAGAAAATGGACAAAAGTCCATATGAATTATGGCATGGAAGAACTCCATCGTATAAATATTTACGAATGTGGGGGTGTCTTGCCAAGGTGGCAATACCTATACATAAGAAAGTGAAAATAGGACCAAAAACTGTTGATTGCATATTCATTGGATATGCGCATAACAATAGTGCTTATCGGTTTATTATGCATGAGTCTAAGATTTAAGACATATACAAGAATACGATAATGGAGTAACGAAATTCTTCGTTCTTTGAACATGCGTTTCCACTTAAGTTGATATGGAATCTAGTTCCATTAAAAAGACTATAGAAACAATGGAAAAAGTAGAAGAAGAAGACATTGAGGTAAAACCACGTAGAAGCAAGAGAGCTAGGGTAGAAAAGTCCTTTAGTCCGAATTTTCTAACTTACATGGTTGAAACTGAACCTCAAAATTACTCTGAAGCAGTGAACTCTACGGAAGGACCTCTATGTAAAGAGGCAATTAAAAGTGAAGTTGATTCGATTTTGCAAAATCACACATGGGAACTAGTGGATCTTCCTCTTCGAAGTAAACCATTAGGATATACGTGGATTTTCAAAAGGAAAATGAAAGTTGATGGAACGATGGATAAGTATAAAGCTAGACTTGTAATTAAAGGTTACAAGCAAAGAGAAGGTCTTGATTACTTTGATACATATTTCCCAATAACTAGAATAACATCCATCAGGATGATTATTGCTATAGCTGCTTTGAGAAATTTGTAAATACATCAAATGGATGTAAAAATCGCTTTCCTAAATGGAGATTTAGAAGAAGAAATGTACATGGAGCAACCTAAAGGGTTCTCGGCTCCAGGAAAAGAGAATAAGGTTTGCAAATTAGTTAAGTCATTGTATGGCTTAAAGCAAGCTCCAAAACAATGGCATGAGAAGTTTGATAATGCCATGATGGAGAGTAGATTTAAAATCAACGAATGTGATAAATACGTCTATGTTAAAGACAATGAATTAAGATATGTTATCTTATGTCTTTATGTAGATTATATACTTATTGTTGGGAGCAATGATAAAATAGTTAAATCCACAAAAGACATGTTAAATTCAAGATTTGACATGAAGGATATGGGCCTAGATGATGTGATACTTGGAATTAGAATCCATAAAACATCACAAGGGATCGTGTTGCGTCAATCTCATTATGTAGATAAAATCCTTGAGAAAATTAACAAGGAAGACTTGTCTCATGCTAGGACCCCGATAGATACAAGTCAACATCTATCTAAAAATAGAGGTAAAAGTATTTATCAAGTAGAATACTCAAGAGTAATAGGGAGTCTGATGTACCTGATGAGTTGTATAAGACCAGGCATTACCTATGCAGTGAGCAGACTTAGTAGATATACTAGTAATCCAGGAGTTAAACACTGGAATGGGATAGTGAGACTACTCAGATACTTGAGATATACTCGTGATATTGGATTGCACTATGGAAAATATCCAGCTATTCTACAAGGATATACAGATGCCAACTGGATATCAGATATCAAAGACTCTAGGTCTACAAGTGGATATGTATTCCTCTTGGGAGGTGCAACCGTGTCATGGAAATCTTCTAAACAAACCATAATAGCTATATCCACTATGGAGTCTGAGTTTATAGCCTTAGACAAATGTGGTGAAGAGGATGAATGGTTACGTCAATTCTTAGAAGATATTTCGAGATGGCCTAAGCCTGTGCCGATAATAGGCATTCTTTGCAATAGCCAATCAGTAATTGGTAGAGCAAAAAGTAAAATGTATAATGGCAAGTCTAGACATATTCGTCGAAGACATAATACCATTAGACAACTACTCTCAACTTAAGCTATCTCTATTGACTACGTGAAGTCAAAGGATAACCTTGCGGATCCGCTAACCAAAGGGTCAAATAGAGAGTTAGTTGAGAAAACAACAAGAGGAATGGGATTAAAGCCTCTGGAAATGAGTTCATACAATGGAAACTCAACCTAGTTGACTAGAGATCCCAAGATCTAGGTTCAAAGGGACAACCTAATTGTAAAAAAACTAATAGAAACACTATGGGAAATATTATTTCCTTACCCATTCTTTAATAGTGAAATATGAGGAGAAAGTATAAGCCTTTGTCTTTTAATGATTTTGCGTCAGTGCGCCGAATAGAGTAGCGTAGTCTACGTCGAATGGAAAATCACCTATGTGAGAGAGAAGTGGGGCTGCTTTGAAGAGAATTGTGTGAGGATCAATTCTTAGAACCTCTCGCAGAACTAGGCGTATGTTCAAGGCCATAATGAACATAACTATGAGAACTGAAATAAGTTAAGAAGAATCTTGTGTGCAGTATATGATCATTTACATCAATGACAGAACAGTTCAAAGACATCGCGTTCTACTGGTCAGCTATTAAAGTACATGTACTTCTACAAGGGAAGGTTCAAAGGGTAACACCTACCTATCCTATGCAAATTTCGACTGTTGGATTTTAATATGAAAATTTGTCAATTTCCTTCATGTGGGGGATTGTTGGAAAAATTGCTAAATATGAAGGAATATTGGGTGGAAATTAGACACCAATTTCTTTTTGTCTCATTTTTCGAATGACAAGTTTGAATGTGGAATCGTTGTTCTATGTTGTGAGAACATCAAAATGATATATTTATTTGTCCAAAATGGTTTTTGGAAGATGAAGATATTAAAACTCAAAGTGTTAGTGTTGAAATGGGATTACTTCTTTTCAATGTGGCTTGTCCCACATAGGAAAACTAAGAGAAAATGGGCTAGCTTATAGAGTATCAACTTCTTGGTAAGGGATACTCTAATAAGCATAAAGGCTCTCTCCATGTGCGTGCGCAGGGTGTGTGTGTATATGTGTGTGTGTGTGTGTGTGTGTGTGTGTGCAAATCACGATCCGATTCGTGGTCCAAACCATGGACTTGTGTGCAAGCTCAACCTGCGTACACGAATGCCGGATCAAAATCGAGCTCATTAGTAAAGCCCAAATTTTGCCAATTTCTGGAATAAATTATTTAATATTTTATTTCCAGAAATTATTTTTAACACTTTTATTGCTGGCAGCTTTTAAAATTTGAATTTGAAACAGCAGAATTGATTTCTGCTTTCAATTCATTTGTAACCCCTTTCGGTTACATGAACCTGGACAAGCTGAAGAGGCTCCTCTTTAGGCTATATATATAAGTCCATTTCCACAAGTTCAGAACACACCAACACAAAAACGAGAAACTTTCCAGGTGCATATTTTCTTATTATTCTCCAGGCTTTGTTTTCAGTTCGCCGGAATTAAATCCGGTTATATCCGTTGTATCCTGGAAAACAAAAGCTCGATACGGGGCGAATTTATTTTAAGGAAATTTCGAATTTCACAAGCCTCGGTTCTTCTTCTTTTTCTTTGAGTTATGTTTTCTGTTTTCCAGATATTTTACTTTTCCTAACAGTATTCACACGTGTCGTGTAATTCAACCAACGACCAAGATACGATCGATCGATCAACTTGTTTGGTTGGAAATGCGAAGCAACGAAGTATCGTGATTTTGTGAAGGCGGCGGCAAGGGGTGCGTCTCGATATCATGGAACCACGAGAATCGGGTTTTGATCGTTAAATACACGTTTTCTATTTTTTTTTTCGATTTTAAGTAAAAAATAGAAAATTAGTAAAAATAAATAAATAAAACATATACCGGTGATGATTTTGGTTTGAGAAAAATCGGCATGGAGGAATTTGGTTTGCTTAAAGAAAATTTTAGAAAGAAATTGAATTAAGTTTTTACCTGTTGTGGTTTGCTTTGCTGTTTGGTTTGGAATGACTTTTTTTTTGTAGGTTTTGTAGTTAAAATTCATGGCTTTGAGTTAAAAAGGATAAATTGAAAGGATGAGAAGTTGAAAATAGATTTTTTTTTTGTTTTAAAGGTTTGTGAAAACTGTTTGTTTTCTCGACTGGCGGATGAAATGTTCGATGACAATTGGGCTTGATTTCACGTATAATGTAAGCTATTGTACTTAAATAAAAATAAAGAATTAATTGGACTCCTAAATGGGTCAAAACAATCGACTCTCTATAATAGACTTTAAGCTATCTAGAATTTAAATAATATTAATAACCTTATAAATAATTTTAGAATTGAAATATATAAATATTCAAAAAAATATAAATAATAATAATTCCAAATAGAATTTGAGATTAAATAATTGATAATTAGATTTGTGTAAAATTAGATTAATAATCAAGAATTATTTATAATGATGAGTATGTGACTAATTATTAAAATTTAATGTAATATGATTTAATTTAGAGAGAGAGAGAGAGAGAGAATGTAGTTATGATGCATGGGTATATATTATTGCTATTTCAAGAGTAACATATCAATACTTTTCTGGAATATGGAAATACCAAATAAATATATAAATTAATTTTCAGGGGCATATAATGTTCGTAAAAAGTATTATAATTAGTCATGCTACTTCAGGAATAATAACTTAATTATAATGTAAATAATACAACAATGACATGTAAACAATGCTCTTAATAATTAAATAAGACATATAATAAAATTCATTTTTCAAGTACATTGCTCTTATAGAATAATATATTGTATTTAATAAAAAATGCGGATTTTAGGTCTTGTAATGTTCTTTAGAAACATGTCATACTTAATCGGGAATTTATGAGATAAAGTCTCTTTTTTTTTCTTCACAATCATGATTTTATTTTAATAATCTTATAAACTATTAAGGATTGTTAAATCATATTCCACAAAGATACGACGATAAGTATGAATTGACAATAAGTTCCATGCAGTGCACCATGATTGCATGATTTATCAATTAAAAAATACAGCTTGATATTCTAAATCTATTGTGTTTGCATGTAAATTGTTGTGGTTTAGAATAACTAACAATAAAAAAAGAAATTGAACCAAGAGTGTATTATAAATTCATATTATTGACTAGATCATAGTAGAACTATAATATTTGGATGTATCGTCTTTTAATAAAAATCACATACAAATAAGACAAAGTTTCTATGGAAATTATGAATTGTCACATCTATATATATATATATATATATATATATAATAATAACAGTGTTGGCTATATCAGGCAATTGTTTTGTCTCCCGCCAAAACTTTTTTCTTTCCCCCAAAAGAAACTTTTTTGGCGCAAAGCCACCTTTGTTGATTTTTCAACTGTTTTTTTTTTAAAATTTAAATATCCCAGCCACCAATGTTGACTTTTCAACACAATTTGAATTCACGTCTTATTTCTGTGTGTGGCCATACGAATTTCGGATTTGCACCAATAAATTAGGAAACAGAATTTTCACTTTTCTATTTGTTATCGTATTTGTCGAATGACTTTAATTTATATTCGTAAGAATATTCGATTATCATCATATGTTAATATTTCCAATTTGTTACAAATATTGTTTGATGCATTTAATTAAGATTCGAGGAATTAAAAAAATTAACCCATATTTTTAACTGAGTGAAATAAAAAAAATTGAGGAAAAAAATTAAATAAATTATTTACAGGCCCCAAATAAATAAGAAAAAAACAAAAAAAAAAAAAACAAAGCAAGAGAGAAAATTAAATAAATTAATTACAGGCCACAAATAAGGAAGGAGAAAAAAAATAAAGTAAGGAAATAAATTAATATACATGACCAATAAAATTGAATTTGGCATTAATCAGGAATCATTTACGTGCCTGATGTTTGTAAAATTGGTAGTTATTTCAACCCGATTCTCTTGCAGAATTAGAATCTTGTAAAAGGTAAATACAATAAATCAGAAGTAGATTAAATTAAGGTTATTAAAATATCAGATTGAATTAGATTTTTTAGCTTATTAAAAGATATTTAATATGTTGGAAAGATAGGAGGACCGAATGACAGTTGTGCTGCAATAGAAATTCCTGATGATATTCTTCTCCGATATTCGGGCGACCCCATTGCGGCTATTGTTAAGGATACATATCCGATGTTTAGGGACTCTATTGATGACCCGATTTTCCTGAAGGATAGGGCCATATTGGCCCCGACTCTCGATGTTGTGGACTCTGTCAACGAGTACATGAACACTTTGAACTCGAGTGAGGGGTACACCTATCTGAGTTCGGACAGTGCCTGCAAATCCGACGGTGGGAGTGATTTTTTGAGTGATTTGCGCACGCCCGAATTCTTGAATGGTATAAAGTGTTGTGGGGTGCCCAATCACGAGCTGCATCTGAAGGTGGGGACGCCTGTTATGTTGTTGAGGAACATAGACCACTCAATGGGATTGTGCAATGGGACGAGATTGGTTGTTACGAGACTTTCCACTCACGTCCTTGAATGCAAAATTCTAACCGGTGCAAAAGCGGGAGAAAAAGTGTTGCTTCCCCGGATGAGTCTAACGCCTTCTGACGTTAGGATACCTTTCAAGTTTCAAAGAAGACAATTCCCGCTCATGATTTCATATGCGATGACGATAAATAAGAGTTAGGGTCAATCGCTCTCGAACGTCGGCCTTTATCTGAAAAATCCCGTGTTCAGTCATGGTCAGTTATATGTTGCCGTGTCGCGTGTCACCCATCAAAAGGGATTGAAGATATTAGTTTGTGGTGATGACGATTCGGGATCGAACATGACCAATAATGTGGTATATAAAGAAGTGATAGTTTTTGGTGATGACGATTCGGGATCGAACATGACCAATAATGTGGTGTATAAAGAAGTATTCACGAACGTATGAACTTAACGTTCATGTACGTAGTGTGGTTTCGATTTATAATTTATTAAGTGTGAATCTTTTAGTTATTTATCTCAATCTCTATTTCTCTATTTATTTATTTCTTCACATATTAAATAATAATAAAAATAATATTAACACAACTTGCATTTCTATATTTGACTTTCTGCCCCGTGCATCGCACGGGTGAAAAAAAAACTAGTAATGCATATTAACAACTATGAAAAAGTATTCCAAAGAGTGGAGCAAAATTTCTTTTAATATCGCACCCATAATCAAGTCTTAAAATAGTAAATAATTTATGCATAAAATACATAGAGTATGGTTCATGTTCACCCATAATTATTAATTTAACAAGACAAAAATTTCTAATGTCATTAATGTAGATACATGATAAAACTTCGAGAGATTATCTAGTTTTATCACTTTTCTTAAGGAGATATATATATTTATCAAAAACATTTAAACAAAAAGAATCAACATAGTTGAAGCAAATAATTTTGGATTAACATATATATGAAAAGAGTAAATATGTACCTTAATTGGAACCGTCTACTCATGAAAAATATGTACTGGTGGCTAGATTTTCAAAAGATTTCAATGAACTTGTGATATGCCTCATTCACGAGTTCCCCAAAATAAACGTAACTAATCTCATGAAAAGTATTATTTGATCTAGAATTATAATGTAAAAATAATATAAATATTATGATTTCTTTAGGTTTAAGTATTATATATCTTAACATGATGCTTCAAGAGAATAATAACTTAATTTTTAGATTTAAAAAGAAATCCATATTCTTCAAGAATATTGAATTGTGATATAAGTTAAGTACAAATATGAATGTTTCTTTTAAGAACATAGAATATTCTTCGTGAATATTGAATTATTATATGAAATAAGAACAGGTATGCATATTCTTACGAAATATTATACGTGGTTATTATACTGTAGGAGAAATAATTTGAATTAATATTATTGAAATACATGACGGGAAAATAAAATAGTATGATACTGAAAAGTAAACAATAACTAAATAAATCAAATGTTGCTTCAAGAGCAATTGTAAATCTTATAGTATTCTTTATTCTTCGAGAATACATAGTCTCCAATTAGAGTATTAAAAAAACATATCTCAAAGTATTTTTTCAAGAATACATAATATTTGATTAGAATATTAAAAAGATAAAAAGTAGAACAAATAGTATTCTTCAAAAATACATAATACTCAATTAGAGTAGATTGAGATATGGTTATGTTTCTTCAAGAACTACAACAATGTGTCTTACTTAGTCTTCTGAACTATGAAGAATTGTTAGTTCGTATTTGTTCATGTAACTACGATTAATGTTTATGATGACAAGAGAAATCAAGATAATACAAATGTACATAATTTTGAAATAATAAATACACTATGTACGCATTGATTCATATACTAAGTCACAAACTGAAACTAATATTCAAAAGATTTTGAAAATACCTTGCAGAAAAGACACGATTCTTTCCTATGACACATCTTAATTTTCTTTTCAATAGGGTCTGCTGCACCATGAATGGTTGATAATGGTAGAGAACTTTAAAACCGATCTCTGATATCCAAGATCAACGTCGATGTGTCATATATAATATATCTGAATTTCAACTTGATAAAAAGGTTAGATTGTGTGAAATCGTGTTTTTAAAGAAACTGCACTGACAATTTCGTGAACAAAAAATTATTCTTCTTAGAATCATGTATCAGACTCCATAGAGCTCCAAATAAGATCTCCACCATTCAGATCTTACTTAGATGAGTCTTGAATGCATTGTAAAAAAAATCAATAGTGATCCAGTCGTTAAGAAATTGAAAAACGGCTCTGCAAAGTTTATGTACGAAATATTTTTCTTTTAGGCTTGGAGGTTTTGGTTTTGAAAGCTATTATTTTTTTGTCACTCTTAATTGGTTAGAGATTCGTGTCGATAACATGTTATAAAATTAGAAAGAATTGAGTATATGAGAGAGAATAATAATGAGTTTTATTAATAAGAGGACTAGAGGCATTTAGTTATAAGTAAATGATTAGGATTTTAGGGGTATAAAGGTCATTTACTAAATATATATATATATATATATATATATATATATATATATATATGGCTAGTAAAAACAAAAACTTGCACACACTCACCTAAGTGAGTACATTTCTTTAGACATACTTAAATATTAATTTTTTAAGGTTTTTTTATTTAGTTTATTTTAGGATTCTTGATATTATTCGGTATCTTTTTAAATTATTTTATTTAAAATTTAGTTTTTAGGGACTTCCTGAATGGTTAGCTACCTAAGTGTTCAACAAATTAGACAAAAAAATGTATGTGACTGTCATGCGGATAATTCATTGGATTCACTCATTCTTTTAATATTGTCACTTTTACATATAATTGTTTCACTTTTTCACAAAAAGATGTCACTTTATTTTATTGTATTATAAAATAATATACATTAAATCAATATATAATAATTCAAGATGCAAACTTCAAAGCAATACATTTAAGTCTATTGACACTTTTAAAAAAGAAATATATATTTTTTATTTATAATAATAGTAAATGAAAACGTAACTCTATTATTTTCAAAAGAGATTAAGATTCCTGATTGAAAAAACACACACGCGATTTCGGTGCGTGCTATTTCTCTCACCAGCTCAATAATCTCAAACATTTCTGTGGACTCTGCAGTAATTTGTATTGACCCCCACGTAAAACCCGAAAAATATATTGTTCTAATCCCAATTAAAGATTAATTGAAAGATGATCGTCTTTTTCGTGGGATATACAGTGGATTGTGGGACAAGGACTATTCAGGAGAGCTGACAGGGAAAAACGGCACCCGGTCCCCTACTGTGTTGACCCGTTCCCCTTCTCATATTGGATGCGGATCCCCACGTCGATACATTTTTAATATGTGGATTATAACGCAACGAGCTGATATCGATACATCGATGTAATGACAATAAATGTAAATTAAATAGATTAAAAATATAATAATGTTTCAATGATATACAATGACAAAAATATATCAAATAACAATAATATATTTGCATTTGCACACATAAATATTACTCCTCCTAGTTCATAATAGTTGTTCTAACATAAACAAAAAAAATAAAATATTACTGATTCTGTTGATCTACATTTCAAGACTGTTTGGAGATATTTATTCGATTCAACATTTATTCATTCCCTTGTATAGTTAATGGAATACTTTTTCGAAAAATGAAATAGGTTATTATATTTTAATAAGTGTGATATATACACTCGGATTCATTCATCAATTTTTGTGAATAATATATATATATATATATAATATATATATATATATATATATATATATATTGGGGTGGGTTCCAATGAGAACCTATATTATTTGTCATATCCTATATCTTGCGAATTAGTGTTTTTATTATATACTAACAGTATTTTTATTATACAATCACAGTGTTTTATTAATTTTTCAAATATACACGTATTTTTATTATATAATCTTAATACTTTTAATCAAATAAGGAAATATATAAAACATTTAATCCATTCATTAAATTAGATCTAAATCTCATAATAAACTTTAGGTTCACAAATAACGATATAGTTCTCATTGGAACTTAATCATACATATATATATATATATATATATATATATATATATATATATATATATATATATATATATATATATATATATATATATATATATAGGTGGGTTCTAATTTCCCCTTATTTGCGAATCAGTGTTTTTATTATACAATCACATTGATTTATTAATATCTCTTTTATATACACCGATATTATTTTTATTATATAACTCTAATATTTTAAATCAGATAAAAAAATATGCAAAAAATCTGATACATCTATTTAATTAGATCTAATACTTATAATTGATATTAAATTTAAAAATAAGAATATGGTTGTCTCTGTATATATATATGTATATAAAAACCGAATGAAGTATATATTAGGAAAAACTTCTTAAACGACAATTTTCATATGCGTATTGGCAGTACTTTTCAAATCATCAAGATCGGTACTAGTGGAATGTTCGCTCATATAGCTTATAGAGCCCATGGAGGAATGTCCATTTCTTTAAGGGAAAGAAAATATTAAAACCCCTTAACTATTCGAATTTTTACACCTTATCATATGAAGTATTTTTTTTTAACACTTTATCATATGAACTATACGATTTTTATATTTTACCCTATATGGACAATTTTATCTTTGAAAACTTGGTGAAAATTACAATTAACCCCCTATACTATGTGTAATTTTGCACTTTGTCATATACGTATTTTTTTTTATTTAACCAAAATATTTCTTGCTTTATGTATTTATGTTTACATTTTATGTATTCATTACCTACTAAAATTAAATAATCAATAAATAAGTATTCTAATATTTATTTTTAATTAATAAACTTATTTAATATATGTATTCATATTATAATATTTAATTTTCTTTTAATACTATAATTAAAAAAAAACTAACTATATTAGTAGTGTTTCGAACTCATAAATCAAAAATACGAACCAAACTTATTACTTTGGTACAAGTTAAAAACACTATTAACATAGTTACTTTGGTTCGATTTTATTTGTAAAAATATTATTTTATTGAAATATTAAAATTAAATTCGAGAATATTAAACCAAACTTATTATTTAATATCTTAATCGATACAAGCCCAATACACTACCAAATTGATAAAGTTTGTCTATTTTTCCTAATGATAATACTAAAACAAAAATAAATATTATAATATGAATATATATAATAAATAGGTTTATTAATTAAGAAATAAATATTAGAATACTTATATATTAATTATTTAATTTTAGTAGGTAATGAATACATAAAATGTAAACATAAATAATTAAAGCAAGAAATATTTTGGTTAAATCAAAAAAAAGAATACGTATATGACAAAGTGCAAAAATACACCTAATATAGGGGGTTAAGTGTAATTCTCACCAAAGTTTTTAGGGGTAAAATTATCCATATAAGGTAAAATATAAAAATCGTATAGTTCATATGGCAAAGTGTAAAAGAAATACTTTGTATGGTAAAGTGTAAAAACCCGAATAGTTCAGAGGGTATAGTGTTTTTTTTTCTTCCCTTTATTTAATATAATATAGAATAGTTATAAAAGAAATATATCAGAATACCGAAATAATTTTTAATATACAAAGTGAAAATGAAAAAAAGTCCTTGCTCAGAAATTGTTTAATCTCCTCTATTTCGTTGTCCATAATTAACTTTGTTGTGTTAGAAGTGTTTGAAACTTTAATAATATCTATATTTAAAAATTAGAATATAATGTTAATAGTTTTTCTTGTTTGCAAAATATGTTGTGATTTAAAAATAAACAAGTGTAATTTTAAATTAAAAACAAAGTAAAAATCTCAATACTTTGTTCACCACATTTGAAGAATCACCACAACGGATGAAACTCTTTATCAAGACAAATATTTGTATAAGATCACGAGACCAAATTTTATCATACACGGGGGTTACTGCAGAACACGTGGTCGTCTACACGACATGCTCGTCTGCCCATAATAACCCTAATTATAAAAGAAAAAACAATCACACGTCAAGCCCATCTCACCAGGCCCCCTTCCATCTTCTCTCTCTCCATCTCGTACTCACACAATTGCTGGCCACCACCGATCACCACTGATCATCATCGGCCATCGTCCATCGGTAGCGCAAGTTGAAAGAAATATATCATTTGAATCATCTTGGTCCCCTAGTTCTAAATCCATAATTGTATTTACGATTGGATGTTCTGCTCATCGTAGACCTACAAATTTTACGAATTGCTAGTTTTGACCTCCGACGACGATCATCAGACCAAATTCGGATCAGGTACCACTTTCAACTTCTCGTGTCGCAATTTCAGATATCACCAATTTATATTTTTCAAATCGGTGCCAAAATTGACAAGGCAAGGGTAGGCCCTCTCTCTCTCTCTCTTTCTCTCTCTTTGTTGTTGTCGAAGATATTTTTATTTGATGAGGCACCGATGGTGCGTAGGGATGGCAATCATACCCCAACCCGACTCGACCCGTGCCGTTTGGGTTGACCCGCCTCGTGACCGATGGTGGGGTGAGGCGAGTCCAAGTACCATCTCCACCCCGCCGAATATTTCTTTTATTTTTAAATATATTTTATATATATTTTAAATCTTTATTTTATATGATTAGTTAAATTTTTCAAATTTAGTATTATATTTAATATGTATACATTTATAATGATATTTTTATGAATCATATATATTAATAAATAAAATAAAAGATATAAAACTTATAAGTAATCTTATAAATGTATAATTATTATTTTTTTTTACATTTATTATTGTTTACAAAGAAAAATCATCTTATATTTAATTTTATAGTAAAATATGTGTAATTATATATTAAAATAATTTTAAATTTAATAAAAAGTAATTATAACGGGCCGACCCGTCCTGCCTTGTGACCCATGACGGGGTGACCCGACCCGTGGAGTGGACAGGACGAGTCCGAGTCCTCTAATACCCGACCGACCCAATCCATTGACATCCCTAATGGTGCATGTTTGACCCTTTTGTGTGTGTGTGTTTTGGATGTGTGAATGTGAGTTGTGTTTACATATACTTGCAGGTGTGGGATATAGGTTCTCAAATACAATTATTATTAATTCTAAATTATTGTTGAATGACTCGTAGCTAGCATTGTCAAACGGACAAGCCCGTTTTGACCCGTCGCGGGCTGCCCCAAAACGGGTTGGGGCGAGCTTGACCTGTTTTTTCGTGGGCTGAAAAAATCTAGGTCCCTAGCCCGTCCGCGGGCTAGTCAGTTTCCATTTTTTTTATATAAAATTTAATTTTTATATTAAAATTTTTTAAAAAAATAAAAAGAAATTATTATAATATTTAAAGTATTCTTACGAGCTAATAGAAAATAAAAGTATACAAATATGCTTTCAAATTTAACCAATATATATTCTAATTATAAGTTTATAATAAAATAAAAATAAAAAAAATGGCCAACCCGCTCTGGCCCGTGAAAATTCACGGGCTTAACAGGGCCAATCAGAAAAGCCCGCAATTAAATAGGTTGAAAAATAGAAGTCCAAACCCACCCGTTTACGTGGACTGATGGACCAACCTGTGAATTTTGACCCGTTTTGACACCTCTACCCGTAGCTTTGAACAAAATTTACCGTATGGGACGATATTTTTTTTTTTGCCCCGCTAGCCCCAAGAGACATCCATAATCTTCTTTATGCATGGCTTATTATTTTTCCATAGTTATTTAAACGTTGAAGAGGCCCTATATAATTTCTCAATTTTGGGCGTGAGATTGTAGCATTGGGGATGGTGAGTGGGGGGGGTGAGGTAGCAAGAATGAGTTTGGTTGTACGATTGTAATTTGGACTGTCGGAGATACTGTTGGAGAAGATTTGTATTATTTTCATGTAAAATTATAATATTTTTATATTAAGTTATTATAATCATATATAAAACTATAAAAAGTATTAAAATTTTCAGCTCAATATCACAATTTCATGTAAAAATATCACTTCAAAATATTATATTTATGTTTAGAAGTATTATAGATTGAATTAAGAGTAGGATAATTATATGGTCAGGCACCCCTTTCACGAATTAAGAGTAGGATAATTATATGGTCAGGTACCCCGTGGACGTAGTTACCATTTAATAGTGTGTCATGTGTCATTAGTGAATATATATATATATATATATATATATATATATATATATATATATATTAATTAACTACAATAATATAAGGTAGTCTTTTAATTTTAGCTATCATGATTATTTAAATTTTAAATTAAATTATTAAAAAATAAAATAAATAATTAAATAATTAGTTAGCTACTATTTGTAATTTCACCACTACCTATATATAAATTACTTAATTTTCATAACTTTTAACCCTACCACCACTCTCATCGGTGACTATCCGGACGCCAACAACTTCAGGCAAACGGCCGGCAGAGTATTTTTTTAAACTCAGATTTCATGTTATAATTAAGTATGAATATTTTACTATCAAGTAAAAACTTCTTATTATTTTTATCAAGTAAGTTATTAATTTACTCCAAAAAATTACAATCAATTAGTAAGATATATATATATATATATATATATATATATATATATATATATATATATATATATATATATATATATATTTTGTATTGCATATCACCTCTATATATTAATGCAAAATCATCTAATCTATGTGTCTTTTTCATGTGCTTTGTTTCGCAAATAAAATATTATGGTACTTCGATTGCTTATGTGTCATCTGAGCTAATATCTAACTAATTCAATATTTTTCTTTATTATATCTTCCCTAATTTAATCTTTTCCTTTTATTATATTTTACCTACCTCAATATTAGGAGTCTAAGTGAGGCAAGCCGGCTCGTGAGCTACTCGAAAACGACTAGTCAAAATCTCGAAATCGACTCGAGGTTATTCGAGTCGAGCTCGAACTACTCGAGTATGTTTTCGAGTTCGAACGCAAGTTTGGTGATACTTGACTCGATAGGCTCGCGAGCCTAATCGAGTTTTGATAGATTTATCATTTTATTCTTATTATATTTACTTATTTACATATATACCCTAAATATATAATAAAAATTAATATTAAGTGTTTTATTTATGATTTTAAATTTTTTTATTTAATATTATGTAACTCGAGCCAAGCGAGTTCGAGTTTGTCGAGTTTCCAAACGAGCCGAACTCGAGCTTCGTGTTTTATAGTCTAGCTCGTCGACTCGACTCGACTCGGCTCGATTACACCCCTACTCAATATTTCTTTTATTCTACTTCTATAAAAATTAAATAAGTCATAAATAATTAGTAAATAAAATCTAAATTAGTTATCTTAATTAAAAAGACAAATTACATATGAGATAGTTTTAATTACAAAATATAACTTAATTGAAAATAAGTACATAGGTTGTATTTATAATAGAATCTAAAATAATTTTATATATAGAGTTCCAAATATTCTATATAGGTAAATTATGAGTTATTTTCAATAATCTAACGTATTAGCAATGAATTCAATCTAAACATAAAAATTTAAAATTATATAGTAATTAATAAATATTGATTAGACACCAGTACCATGCGACACGGGTTGAGAGTATGGCATATTTTAAGTTTTTCTAATTATATAATTAATAATTATTAATGAACTTAATCTAAATATTAAAATAGATTAGAAATTGGTTGAGAATGTGACATTTTTTATGTTTTTCTAAGTATGTAAATAAAATTATTAACGAATTTAATTTAAATATTAAAATAAAAAATTATTTAACAAGAAATAATAATTATAAATAAACTAGACATGTACAAGACACAGGTTGAGAATACATCGATCATTTGAGTTTTTTGTTTTCGATTTAAAACTCTATAGTTATCGTAAATATTTTTGTATTTTCTTTTGATAATCTCGTATAATACATAATAATAAATATATAACAACAACTGTGCAATCAAGTAATTATTATTATTATTATTTGTATTACTAGAAATCCTCTCGTGTGATGCATATAATGTATATTAAGAAAATATATATTTTTAATAGTTATAATGTATAAAATAAATATGATCAGAATAATAGTAGATTTAAACATAAGAACAACCAAAATAAAAACTATATTAAAAGAATTATGATAAACAAAAGGATATAAACTAGATGTTTTTTCAAAAGTAAATTTCATAATTCTACCATTCAAATGAAATGTATTATTATAATCTCTACACACTTCTGTTGTTCCTTATATAACATATAATTTGATTGTCCCATTTCTCATAAAAAATTTTACGAATATGATGTGAAGTGGAAAATATAGAAAAACTATATAATATAATAAAAGTAACAACATATTTATTATTATAGATTTCATTAAATATCCCGTTGGATCAATATTACATTATTATTTATCAAATTATATTAATGTAGGGCTTGTTTCTTACAATTAAAAAATTAAAAATCACTAAAAATTTATGATTATATTTTATAGGGTTACACTTATCCGACTAATAACAAAAATAAAAAATTATATTTATAAATATTCAACATATTAATATGATTTACATAGTTTTCTATTTTATAAAGTCAAAAATTATTTACTTAAGTAAGTTAAAAAGAAAATAATACATAACATGTCCAAAATATAATTCAATATACATACATAATTTACATAGTTTTCTATTTTATAAAGTCAAAAATTATTTACTTAAGTAAGTTAAAAAGAAAATAATACGTAACATGTCCAAAATATAATTCAATATACATACATAATGCAAATTTAATTATTCCAATTGATCTAATGAATTATTAAAGAAAAAAACTAAAAATCATTTTCATTGGTATCCCCTAAATGAACCAAATATTAGAGTTTTTGTTTCATTCAAATAATAATTGTATTTTCTATTTCAAATAATATATATTATTTGGGATAATATATGTTTGTATAATTTCCTCATTCAAATAACGAAAAATCTGAATTTATAAAATATATATTTATATGCACTCATATGCATATTTTATGGTGGCCAAAAAAACTTCGGACGGTAGCAGAGAGTTAGGTGGCCACCCTATTATGCTTACTATTTTATTTTTATTATTATTATTATTACTATAATTATTATTGTTTGAATTAATTACAAATTAATTTTATATATTTGTATTTATATAATTAAAATATTATATATTAAATCTGGAATAGGTTACACCTCTGTGTAGACCCTCGCTAATACTTTTCGATCTGTCAAATAGATTGATGATGGCCTTGATTCAATTTGAACAAGATCTAATTAGGGGTGTGCAACCGGTCCGGATCGGTAGATCGGAATTTGAGAAAGCCTTGGATCGGAGACCAGATCGAACCGGAATTTACGGTCCCGGTCCGGTAGACCGGAATTTTGGAAACTCTTGGACCGGAGACTGGATCGGGACCGAAAATTTCGGTTCAGTCAAAATCGGTTTGGACCGATTTTTTGATTTTTTTTTTTAAACCGGTCCAAACCGGAATATTACGGATTTGGACCAGACCGGACCTGAACCCGGAAAATGCCATTTTTATGGACTGTAGATCGGACCGGATTCTCACCGGTCCGGTCCGGTACCATTTTACACACCCCTAGATCTAATGGTTAAGAATTGATTGCCTACGTTTAGGTCTGTATAGACATACCTGACACTATAAATACCCTTAAAAATATTACAATATAAGTTAAAAGTTTCACAAACTTATGAAAAAGTATTACAAAATTATACGATAGTTATATAAAAATATATTTCAAATAACAGTAATATATAAAAAAATATAGTTTAAAGTATCATAATTTGAGTTAAAAGTATACAACTTTACGTATAAATATTGTATATTATACTTTTATATATAGCATTACAAATTACAGAAAAGTATCACAAAATTTATTTAAAAGTATCACAATTTTAATTAATATTAATAAAAATTATAGTTTATCTAAAATTATCACAAATGCAGTAAGAGAATCACAATTTGAGTTAAAAGTACAACAATTTTTAGGTTCAAATACTATAGATTATAGTTCTACATGGAGTATTACAAAATATAATAAAAATATCAAAAAAAAAAATGATACTTTAACTATGTTTTGTGGATGTTTTTACAGTGAGACACATTTGTACAAACCTAACCGCCATTATATCTTGATCAAATTCAATTTGTGCCATTAGTTTTGGTACAGATCTAAAGGTTTTTAAATCAATCTATACAGATGGTTTTTACATGGTTGTACAATATTTTAGATTTATATATAATATTATAATTATATGACTTCAAATATAATATTAATCATTCAATTAAAATTTAAGAAAAAGTACTAAAAAATAAAATATATAAAATTAGGTTTTTTATTAATTTATTTTATATAGTTTGAATGATGATGATGATAATAATAATAATAATAAATAATAATAATAGTGGCACCATCGTCGGTCGGTCAAAAAACTTTCTGGCCATCGGAAAAGAATTCAACTTTATTTTTTATTTTTTTTATAGTCGTGCGGTAGCCTATCCTTCCGCAGTCTCGCAAGTATGTCGCTGCTGTCCAGTAGCATGCAGCCACCTCGCTGACCGAAAAAATCTTAGGCCACCGAAAATAAATTCCACATTTTTTTCAAAAAAAAAATGTTTGGGAGCCTGCCGCCTTTGTCATCCTACAGCTTGACACCACCGTTCACCAGACCGCTGACCGAAAATATTTTTGACCACCGAAAAAAATATTCACCTTTTTTTTTATTTTCTTAAATTGCCCGACAGCTTGCCACCACCTCGCCGAAAGAAATTATCTGACAACAAAAATAAATTTCAACTTTTTTTATAATTGAGCATAAGTGGTGTCGAACAGCCTGCCGCTGCCTTCTCATCTAGAAAACTTCTCGGCTACCAGAAAAATATCATGCAATTAATAAAATAAATTAAAATTTGGGCATAAGTGGTGCACGACTAATAAATTTAGCTTATGTAATTATGTGTTATATTTTTAATTATTTTTTAATATTAATTTGATAGTATAATATGCATTGAATGAAAATCTTAATAATCGAAATAAATTTAACTCATATTCATATATCTTTTTTGTTTTGTTTATTTAACTTGTAGTTAATATTGATTTGATAATATATTGTGTAGTTAATGAAAAATTAATAATTAAAATAAATCTAACATAATATTTATAAAAAGACCCTGTTATTTTTAATACATGTTTTTTTTATCCAAATATCTACGCCCTCAATGTCACATACATATGAGTGCGTCCAAGTATATATTTTATAAATCCAAATATCTTTGTTATTTGATGCAACAAAACTGCAAATATATATTATCGCACATATCTTTATTTGAAAAGAAATTATTATGTGTTGCAATATCTTTATTTGAAATTTGCATGATTATGTTGTCTGTATATAAATTATTTTTTGGACATGTTATGTGTTATTTTATTTATGTACTTGCTTAGTAAAAAATTTAAAACTTGGCCAAATAGAAGATTATGTAAAATCTTATTAATATGTTGAGTATTTTTAATGAAGTTAAAGTGATTTAGAAAATTACTTTTTTAGTCCATTATATTGTCCACTTTTCAAAAAAGATCATGATATTGTCCAGTAGCAAAACACCTACATTAAGTTGATAAAATTATCAAAAAAGGTACAAATTATTCCGATCGGACTTTTTTGCTGACGTGGCGTGATTCAATACTTTCTTATCATTTTTCTTTAATTTTAAACATTAATTGAACAAAAAAAATTGAGAAAGTAATTCATTTTGATCCATTATATTGGCCACATTTCAGGAAGGTACGTGGCATTGACCATCATCAAACCACATCTGCTAAGTTGGCAAATTCATCAAAAATAGTCTAAAAAAGCTTGATGGGGGTATTTTTCTAATGTGGCGTTATTCTATATTTTTATCACTTTTATTTAATTTTAAACATTAAGTTGAAGAAAAATCCTATTCGCACTTCATTCTTTTTCCGTGAATCAAATTAATATATTTTCTTAAATAAAAAATTAAAAGAAATTAGTGATAAATATAGAATATAAAGTAAATCTTACAAAATTATTAAATAAATATAAAAAAATTATAATTCTTTTTATTATTATAAAAATCTAATAAATATAAATATTAAAATATAGATATTCATAAGAATGGATCTAATTTAATCATATAAAATTTTATATATGTTTTAATTATTGTTATGGTTTTACATATATATCTAATTGTATTATCTAATTTTTTTAATAATTATTTTCTAATATAAATTTCTATAATTATTTTATAATTTTTTAATATTTATTTTATGTTTTTATATTTAACTCAGATTTTTAATAATTCTTAATTGGTTGAAATTTTATTGATTAGATTAAAGGAAAACTAAAAGAAAAACGGAAAATAAAATGGAGGGCAAAATATATTTGTAATGTTTATAATTATCTGAAAATGATAAGAAAATATAGCACCACGCCACATCAGCAAAAATCTCGATCAAAATTTTTTTTTGGACATTTTTTGATCAATTGGCCAACTGAGTGGACGTGGTTTGACGATGGCCAATGTCATGTACCTTTTCTGGAAATATAGCACCCCTCCGGATTGCTGACGGGCCCAATCCGTCAGTATTTTCTAATGGGTTCGTTAATGTCGTCAGCAAATCATTTACTGACGCCAAAAATGCTGACGGGCGAAATCCGTCAGCATTCGTTTGTTGACGGGTTTGCTGACGGATTCTGCCTGTCAGCAAAACGCAGTTTTTCTGTAGTGTTGTAGGTTGGACATTAGTTCGTCATCATTCTATTTGTCCATCTTATCTTCCCAAAAAGCTGATTGACATCTTCCTCGATTCTAAAAGCTTTCATGCAAGGTGAATTTGTATACCTTGTTGCTCAGATTCCAATATGCCTCACTCTATCCCATTTATCCCTGCTCTCAAGAGGTATAAGAATACTCTAAGCAATGTCATATCAAAGTCTGGATTTGGCACGTATTATATTCTTGGGGAGACTGGTGGTGGCGAGGCTTGTTCTTCCTGGATTTGAATCGCTCAGCTCGTCGAGCGACCTCTTTGGTTAGCTCCACGCTGCCATTTCATTTTCTTGGAATTAGCTGAAGAAAGATAGATAAATGATGTGGGTGAATGATTCGGAATACAATTTTTAACGAATTCTAGAAACTTTTTCAAGAGAGTTTTGCTTCTTTTTTTTTTTCCAGTTTTTATACGAGAGAATGAAAAAGTGAAGAAATATTTTTTTTTCATGTTTTTTACAGTATGTCACGACTGCTACCTTGGGTCACGATGAGTCAAATGAAAAAGGGCTCGCTGGTCTGGGCTGTGTAGTGGTCGCTACTTGAAATGATCTCAAATGCACTATATTTTTACAAATATTTAAGGATCGCCCTCTAGAGAATAGGGTCGATCGTATTGCAGTGAGGTAACTCAAGTCGAATCTCTCGAGGAAGATTAATCGAAGGATATTTTCTATTTGATTCACGAACGAGAAATTAAAGGAAAAGCTATGTAAAACACACGATCAATTTTGGTTTTTGAATTTCTAACAACTAAGACGAGAGTTTAAATGACAAAAAATGAGATTTGAGACTTTGAAATGATGAATAAAATGGGGGTCTAGGTTCTAAACTTGTCTCCACGATCAATTGGCAATCTATCGAACACTTAATCTACAAACTGATGTTATCAATCCCGACTGTCAACTAAACACTCGATGATTGTCAATCCCGACTCTCAACTAATCTACAATCGTCAAGAAATGGAATAACATAAACTCAAGGTAAGTATGAACATAATTAAACCAATAGAGAAATACATAATTCAAGCTAATCAATCACAAACTCATAATTAAAAACACAAATAAATCGACACAAGCGTGAAATGGAAATATTTAAACTACTATTGCAAGGCTTTAAAACATCTAAATCATGAATCTAGACTACAATAACAACTAAGTGCCAGAAAATGACTAGTTTTGCAAAACCCATTTACCTTTCGCTACCTACTTTCTAAATTATGCTATAAAGGGAAACGGGCTTGAAAGAAAGCAAAAAGACAATAATGGTGGGAATTTGAAAGTTTCATCAACAAAACAACGCAAGCTTTAACAATTAAACTACAACTTATACATAAGAAAGCAAATTACATCAAACATTTATGGAAATTAACAAGAAATAACAAGAGAACACTAAATGAGAGTTACCCTAGTAGAGAGCAACAAGTATAATAAGCTTAAAAACTAAACTAAACTAAGAACTGGGCTAGAATTCAACAAGCTAAACTAAACTAACTAAGAATTATTGAAGCTTAGATGTGAAAAAGGATGAAAACAAAAGGATAAGGTACAAGATTGGGCATCCCAAACCCTAAGGGGTTCAAAAGATTCCTTTACTGATAAATGAGGTCGTATTTATAGGGTGAAAGTGGGGGCAAAATGGTCAAGTTTTTCAAAAATTGCCAAAAACTGGCCTGTCGTCGATCCTTTTGTCAATCAATGCTTTCTATTTGACTGTGAAAAAATGTGCTAGTGTGTCGATGGCCCGTCTATCAACGGTGGTGGGTAATCTTCAGCTGGTGTTGACACACGCGGTCGATGCGGGCGAGAGCGGTGCATCGATTGACCGTCAATCGACGGCTGTGCTTCGTGATCTTGGGTCATCTTGTCGTCCAATCAAGTCGGTTGTGATACTCGGGAATGCGCTAGGGCCCACTCGACTATTCTAAAACAAAGAAAGATAAAATAACATAAAAATCTACAAAAATATGAGAAAAATGATAAGAAAACACAAAATAAAGTAAAATGAGACAAAATACGACTAAAACCCAACTGAAGCACACAAAACAAGATACAGAAATATGCAAAAACATACACAAATATGTACGAATCCCTACTATAGGTCACGATGACTCAAGTTGGGTCGCGACACATACCTGAAAAATAGTCTGCTGGTTCAGGTTGTGTATCGACTGCTACTGAGGGTCACGACACCCTTAGAAATCTCAATTTCGTTTATATCTTATGTTTGGCTGGATATTTGTTTCCGATTTTTCGCTTGATTAATCGTTTGCTTATGTTATTAATTTTGTTACTATCATTTGCACTAATATTCTGGCTGCCCTCTGATTCAAGCTTTTGTGTGTGTCTACTGAGCCGAACTTTTATGTTCCTTTCAAAATTAAATACCGGATAACTATCATGGTCTACGTTTGAAAAGGATTTAAGTTCGCCCGCAAGAGAACGGGGTCACTTGTAGATTGATGAGTTAGCTCGGGTCGATTCTCTCGAGGAATGAAAATTGGATTTAATGATGTTTATTATACTACTATCACACTTCTATCTAGAAACACACGATCAAGGGGGTTTTGTAAAGGTTTCAACTCCAATAACTTGAAATAAAAGAAAACGAACTCTTCTTGTCTCGAGGTTGTCAGTCTCTCGACAACTCGTAAGAAAAGCAACTATCGTAATTCAAATGCAAATTACTAGACATKATTCAAACGATTGTCAACAACGTTTACAACTATCAATCAAATTCCTCTAACAGCTAAAAATCACGTATAATTCTATCACCATGCAGCATACGAATTCATTCCAAATACCAAACGAGATTCATAACAATCTAAATACTAAAATGCTTCAAGAGTGTAACTAGATCAATCACAATTTGATTCTCAATCCAAAACAATTGTTCAACCAATATCAATACCCAACACACGATAACAAATCTACGAATACCCAGTACTTTAACAAACAATCAACAAAACATTATCCATCATACTCTCCAACTATTCTAAATAAATCCCAAATCAACTACTACGAAAACAATTCAGAGATACGAGTTCAGAAGTTACTAGTCGTTGAACTATTTCCAACGAGTGAAGAGGATGAACGAAAGCACTCCGAAAGCTGCGTAGAATCCCAAGGTTTGTCACGAACCCAGAACCCTAGCCACGAGCGGAAGCTACTGCGAACCAAACTTCGATACGGTGTTGCACAAATCTATACTAGAGGTATGAGAGATGTGTTAAATCTCTCAACCTTTGGGTGTTGTGTGGTGCTTCCAGCCTCCAAAAGGCCTCCAAGGGTGAATAATATGCAAACCCTAGCCTCCCTGCTATTTTTAAACACTCTCCAGCCGTTTCATAACTGAGATTCTTCAGAAATCTACGTTTGTAACGCTCTTGTCCGACCGGTCAGAAGTCTTGTCCGGTCGGACAGAAGTGTCTGCCCTCTACTCCGGTCGACCACTGGTCTTGTCCGGTCGGACTGAAGTGTCTGCCAGTATTTCTAACACTGGGTTTTGACACTGGGTAACCTAGTGTGGATGACAGACCCAGTGTCAGCTGTAATAT
>BMAC01000304.1:1521655-1536117 GCA_014905375.1 Phtheirospermum japonicum | reverse complement strand
TCGAGGTTGTCAGTCTCTCGACAACTCGTAAGAAAAGCAACTATCGTAATTCAAATGCCAAATTACTAGACATAATTCAAACGATTGTCAACAACGTTTACAAACTATCAATCAAATTCCTCTAACAGCTAAAAATCACGTATAATTCTATCACCATGCAGCATACGAATTCATTCCAAATACCAAACGAGATTCATAACAATCTAAATACTAAAATTGCTTCAAGAGTGTAACTAGATCAATGAGGGTTGTTTTGATTATCTAATAACTTTAAGCACTTGAACATTAATTAAAACTATGTAACTCTAGCTAATAAATTTACTAAGAACATGTAGATTCGAACCAAGAAACTAATCCAAGCATAAATGATAATCAATTACCTAAACATGAACGATATTAAGCCGATAAAACTGAACTAAATGAAAGATTACGAATTCAGTTATCTAAAGTAACTAAGGTTCGAAGTATCAAATAATTCAAGAACAATTACTGAAAAACTACTATTCAATCGCATAAATTAATCTAAGAAAGCAAATAAAGAGTTTAGAGTACTTATTGAAACTAAGAAATTGCAGTAAATTCTCCAGCTAATCCACAGAGATTGCGTAGATCTAGGGCGAAAATCAAATCACGAACTAACGGGTGGAGCTTGGAACTCGTGACTCTTGAATCTTCGATCTTGATCTTCTATGTTGATATGGGATGTGAAAGTGTGTTGTTTTTGAGCCAAAGGACCGTAAGTAGGGTTGTAGTGGTATATCGTGTCTCCAGGGACCGACTTAGAGAGGGGTTTTTATATTTTTTCTTGTCTTGGAGCATAAGTTACCCTAAAAACACGTTTCCCGCACGTTGGCGTCGATGGTGCGTCGGTCAGTCGACGCTAGTCATGGCTCGGCAGTTGTGGCGCACAACGCTCGGTAGCGTCGACGGTCTGGTTGGTTCGCGTCGGTCGACGCTACATGGGTCGACGCTCACAGAGAGTTGCGTCGTCCATGTGCGTCGATAGATGCCGAAAAGCATCGGTCGACGCGTGCAGCTCTCGGCAGCCAATGTCGGCAGCAGCGTCGGCAGCGCTATTATAACGGTTCAAGATGGAATCCGTTATAGATAGTCGGTAGCATCAAATTCTTGCTACTTCTTTGCCGGAAAGCTTGATCTTTGCATCTCGATCATCACATTTCAGCTCTGACGTGCTGAACTCTTCCGGTTACTTAGCTATAAAGTGAAAGACCACAAATAATCACTTATTTGCATCAATCTAGATCAAAAAGCGGTAAAATAAGCTGGAAGTATAAAATACGAAATTAAGCTTTAAACTATCCAACTTATACCAAAAACATATAGAAAAACTAGCTAAAACACTAATAAAAACAAGGACAAATATGTACTAATCAACTACCCCACGCTTATTGGTTTGTTCGTCCTCGAACGAACGATAGTCTTAAAGAATAACAAGAATGAAAAGAAGCTCAAGAAAAGAATCGTATCGTGCTACATATATAATTTTGAAAATATAGATACATGTAACATAACTTCAAACACTCCACCCTTATTACATTGTCGCTTCAAAAACAAAATCATGCATCCTCTCAAAAGGAGATATATAGGGGTGTTCACTCAAAAACAATCGAACATTGCTGCATGAGACGTGTATACGCTCAAATCATACAAATACATGCACAATAAACAAGAACCGAAAATCAATCTCTTTTTAATCGCAAATTAAGTGTGTTAGCGAACTAAGAATTGGAAAAGGTCTTTTCGGGTTGTAATGTAAGGCTCTTTGGACGGGTATGGAATATATAAGTCGTGTGGCTAACTCACGATCTAACGTGATTAATAACTCACTAAACTATTCTAATCACGAAGCAATTTGCTTCACCTCGTTCAAAAATAAAAACCTCACTTAACTCTCATAACGTAGCCTTTAAATTTAGGTTATTTCTCAACTCGTAACTCAAAACCGACTTGAAGCTCAAACCACTTAAACAACCTAGAAGCTTATGATATGCTTCTTCTTCAACACAACTCTTGTCTATTAAACATTAGGCTTCATAATAAAATAAACAATAATAAACAAGCCTTTAATAAAGCGCATAGGCAATTAATCAACTCTATCCACCATCCTATTTTATTTTTTTTAATTGTTTTATTTTATCCCCTTTTTATTCTTTTTATGGTGTCATCATTCATTTTTTTTATTTTTTTTCGGATGGTGGTCTTTTATTACAAAAAATCATAAAATAATAAATTCCTAATAAAAATTCCAAAACTCTAATAACCTATAAAAATAACGAACTCCTACCCCACGCTTTTAATGGGTTGTAGGGGTCGACTCAGAAACACACATGGCTATAGGCATGGACTATTTGGCTATGATTGGCTCATTCGGAATTTACAGTGACTAAAATATTTGGATATGGCCGGCAATAGGATTTTTCTGTGCCTTAACCTCATTTTCAAAATCAACTACACACAGCGATTTCAAAGAGATATCAAGACTGAAACTTATTCAAGCACATGCAAAGATGATAATCACTCAGGCTAACTCTCACAGGCTTTTTGCATGAAAAAGTTTAAAATTGACGCTGCTTTTAAGGTTTTACGAAATCAATTGTGTCCAAGTAAAATTCTACAATATATAAATAATAATTTTGAATTTTAAAAAATTTATGCACTTATACACACTCAAAGACAAAAACATCAAATCATAAGTAGTCAACTTCGACAGGTAAGCCATACAAACACAAATTAGCGCGGGAATAGCAATCAATCACGAGAATTTACTAATTATTACATACCATAAAAATTCAAATTGCACGAAATACACATCATACTCGACCCTCCCCCTCCTTAAAAACTCGGCAATCTCCGAATTGCCACAAGCAGATATAAAACATGAGAGGGAAAAGGAAACTTCCCTGAAAACGATCGAGTCTCTCCAATTGAAGTCGTGCAATTGGCCGTCGTCTAGAGTCTTGTGATTGGATTTGTCCTTGAAACAAAACTTCCGAAATACCAAAAATAACAAATAAACGTCAAATAAAAAATAAAAGCAAATAATAAAAAATAGTGTTCATCAGCAATAATAAGACATAGAAAATCACTGCCACGGCTCATCAGCAGGCGACGGAGCAGGAGGTCACTGTCCCACGAAATGAGCAAAGGCGATCGTCGATTGGTGATGGAAAGCGTCGGGTGACGTGCACCACTGCCCATCGACGCTGCCAATCATTGTCGACCACTGCGCGCGCACTGTCTAGCATCGACACCGAGAGATGTTAGCGTCGACTGACACACCTGTCAACGCTAAAATTGTCAATTTTTCCAAACCGCTAACCAAACCGCTAGCTTTCCTGCTGGTGGGTAACGGTGAAACCAATGGTAATAAAAACTGCTAAGTGACCGTTAACCCTGGATAAACTGCACAATTTCAAAAACGTCCAAGTAAAACTGAAGAAATATTTAAAGATAAGGGACGCACGAAAAATAAAAAATTTATTAATGCTGATTCAAAACACTTAGACAACGGAATAAAATTAAAATTGCGATAAAATAAACAGGATAGCGTAGGAGGACAATCCTATGACTCGATAATTGAAACTTAAATAATTAGCTAGTGGCAACGTCCTACGAATCTAAGGGGATCCATATCGCAAGTTCTCTAGTGCGGCAACCCTTTTGTTAGCATCCTCCAGACGCTGCTTCCAATACCCTATGTTCCCCTCGTGCGATGCGTTTCCCTCTTTTAGATCTTTGATTTGGGCTTCCAGCTCTTTGATTCGACGTATGAGCACGAATCTCTCCTCTTGGATGTCGTAATTCTTTCGCAGGAGGGCCATCCCATCTATCACTACCTCATCTAATTCGGCCTCCTTCTCTTCGAGGAGCTTGTCCCTAATAGCGATCTCATTTTCCAACTCAGCTTCACTCCACAAAAACCCAGTATTTTGATTGGATAATTTCTCAATCTTCTCTCTAGCCATGAGAAGTTCGTTGTGAAGCTCGTCCATGGACATGTCAAATTCCTCAGGGTCCTTCCTCCATCGCTCGAGATCACGCTTTGCTCCCTTCAAATCTCTGATAGTGCCCTTTAGTTGGGAAATAGTGTTCCTCAACCCCGTATTCACCTCTCCGCCTCCTTCAAATCATCTTTCAGTGCGTCGATCTGGAGGGTGTAATGGACTCTCCCATCTGGAAATCACCATTCCTGGCCTTCATCTTTTCGATTTCAACTTGCAGCTTGTCTAATTCTTCTTCGTGCTGCTCTCTCAACATCCACCTATTCTCATGGTTGTTGGTTGCTTGTGGGATCGGCCTCATGGTGTTGGGAGATTTGGAGAATTATATATTTTTTGGTGTAGGGAGGCTTAGAACACAAGAGAATTATGAAATATAGAGTGCATGGGGGGTGTTTTATATAGGAATTATTGGCTCTTGAAAATAGAAGTCCTAGATTTACCCAATTTTAATTAAGGAAGGAGATATGAAGTTACCTATTCAATTAAGAACTCTCTTAAGGTAATAGATCTAGACTCCAAAACCAACCAGATTTCGTACAAAAGATTACCATAAACCTACTTACCTATTGGGAATAAAATACCCAAAAATTGCAGCCCAAGACTCACCAAATTCTGCATAGCCGATAGACACGGGCGGGCCGAGCGTCGACGCCTCGTCGGTGCTGGCGTCGGTCGACGCGATCCATGCGTCGACCACCATATTGAATTCTTCATTCTAAGGATTAATCCTTCCTCGATAACACTGTTTCCTGCTTTAGAAACATAACACAAACGAAAAAAAAAAGATAAAAAGAGAAATAAACTAAAAGGAAATACAAAGGATAGAAAAGAAAATAGCTTGGTTTGCCTCCTAAGAAGCGCATATTTTAACGTCGCTTGCTCGACGCGAGTTTTCGTGATTAATTTTTAATCGGAGGCGGATCCACTATCTCCAACATCTCATGATCTTGACTCGTTGCCTCTCCGTCACGATATAGCTTAACTCGGTGTCTGTTAACTTGAAACGTTAAATCTTTCTTTTTGTCATAAAGAGTAACCGCCCCAAATTCGTTGATTTCTTTAATCACAAACGGGCCACTCCATCTTGACTTAAGCTTTCCTGGAAATAATTTCAATCTAGAATTATAGACCAGAGCTAACTTACCTACCTCCAATTGCTTGTTAACAAGTCTTTGATCGTGGCGTAGCTTTGTCATCTTCTTTTGCCTCCACGCAATGTCATAGGACTCGTTTCGAATTTCTTCAAGCTCGGTCAACTCCAATTTTCTATATTCACCCACCTCGTCGTAGTTCATGTTCAACTTGCGAATAGTCCAATTTGCTCGGTGCTCTATTTCAACTGGTAGATGGCACGCATTTTCGTAGACGAGTCGAAAATGACTCACACCGAGCACTGTCTTATAGGCCGTTCGATAGGCCCACAGTGCATCAATGAGTTTAATTGCCCAATCCTTCCAAATTGGTCCAACTGTTTTCTCGAGAATAGCCTTCAGCTGACAATTGCTTGTCTCGACTTGTCCAGAAGTTTGAGGGTGGTGTGGTGTAGCCACTTGTGTCGGACCCCATATTTCTCCATCAACCTTGTAAAAGCGCAATTTCAAAAATGACTTCCTCCATCACTTATAATTTATTTCGGCACTCCGAATCTACTAAAAATATTTTCTTGGAGAAATTTAAGAACGACCTCTGCATTGGCTCTTCGAGTGGGGATTGCTTCAACCCATTTTGATACGTAGTCAACTCCTACTAGAATATACTCGAAATCTCAATTCTTAGGAAAGGTTCCCATGAAATCTACCCCCCATAAGTCGAAGATTTCTACCACTTGATTAGGTACTTGTGGTATTTCATCTTGCTTCCCTATTTTACCAGTTCGTTGGCAATTGTCGCACGTCTTCCAATATTCGAATGCATCGGTGAATAAACTCGGCCAATAGAATCCAGCTTGTAGCACCTTAAATGCCATCTTATGAGCTCCGAAATTCCCTCCATGGTCATGGAGAAATTGCAATATGCTTCCCATTTCATCATTTGGAACGCATCTTCTGTTGAGCCCATCTTTACAGCGTTTGAATACATAGGGTTTGTCCCAAAAGTAATCTGTTCCTTTCTTTTTAGGATAAATGGTTAGGTATAATTTTTCAAGCAAGGTAATTTACAATATCAGCATACCAAGAAGTAATTAATTGTTCGACATTAAACGCGTTCTCATAAGGAAACAAATCATTAAATTTTAAGGATTCAAAGAGGCCTGTAGAGAAAAAACATTTATCCAAAAGATTTATTCATTACTACTACATAAAGCCTATGGTGCCAATACCACTATATAGTAGACATGCCTTCGTTTTCCTCAATTATCATCCTAGATAAGTGATCAGCTACAACGTTTTTGCATCCTCGTCTATCCCTAATTTCCACGTCAAATTCTTGCAGCAATAATATCCACCTAATAAGACGTGGTTTACTTTGGGGTTTAGAAAATAAGTGACACAGTGCATCATGATTCGTATGTACGATAACTTTCGATCCAACTATATAGGATCTAAATTTGTCAAGTGAAAATACAACTGCCAATAATTCTTTTTCAGTCGTGGTGTAATTACGTTGGGCGTCGTTTAGCATATAACTAGCATAATAAATAAACCTAAGCAATTTATCCACACGTTGCCCTAAAACGGACCCCACCGCTTCATTAGAAGCATCGCACATTAGTTCAAAAGGTAGAGTCCAATCAGGTGCAACAACTACAGGGGCAGAAGTAAGACTCTCTTTAAGCTCATTAAACGCATTCATAAATTCTTCATTGAAAACAAAAGGAGTGTCTAAAATCAGCAGTTTGCAAAGTGGACGACTTATTTTTGAAAAATCTTTAATAAAATGTCTATAAAAACCTGCATGACCAAGAAAACTCCTATTCCTTAACATCCCGAGGGGGAGGAAGGGTTTTGATTACATCAATTTTAGCTTTATCAACTTCCAACCCCCTTTTAGAAATAACATGACCTAAAACAGTACCACTTTTAACCATAAATGGGATTTCTCCCAACTCACTATAAGATTCTTTTTGATGCAACGTTCCAAAACCTTAGATAAATTAGATAAACAATTCTCGAAGGATGACCCAAAAACTGAAAAATCATCCATGAATACCTCAAGAAAATCGTCAATAAAATCACTAAAAATTGAGAGCATGCATCTTTGAAAAGTCGCTGGTGCGTTGCATAAACCGAAGGGCATCCTTCGAAAGGCAAAAGTGCCAAAAGGGAATGTGAACGTCATATTGCTTTGTTCTTCCGGAGTGATGGCTACTTGATAATAGCCCGAAAGGTCATCCAAAAAGCAATAGAATTTGTGTCTGGCAAGCTTGTCGAGAAGTTGGTCTATGAACGGCAGAGGAAAGTGATCTTTGCGAGTGGCTACATTTAACTTCCTATAATTAATACACATACGCCATCCAGTAGTCAGTCGAGTTGGAACTATCCCGCCTTTGTCATTTTCGGTTATGGTGATGCCTCCTTTCTTTGGAACCACATGGATTGGGCTCACCCATTTACTGTCAGAAATAACGAAAATAATTCCTTCGTCTTTAAGTTTAGAAATTTCCTTTTTGACCACCTTGTAAAGCGTTGGTGTCAGTCTTTGTTGAATGTCCCTTACTAGCTTGGCGTCGGGTTCTAGCTCGATTCGATACATGCAAGTAACAGGGCTTATCCCTTTAATGTCGCTGATGCTCCATCCTATAGCTTCTTTGTGGGTTCTCAGCACCGCAATCAATTATCTTTCTTCGTGTTCTGCCAGTGCTGAAAATATGATGACTGATTTTGTTTCGTTGGGCTCGAGGAAAACATACTTCAAATGGCTTGGCAGTGGTTTCAACTCCACTTTCGTCCCAAGTTCAGGTGCATTAGCTAGTTTGCACAATTCCTCATCGAAATCTTCAACTTCTTCATAATCTTCGGTGACTTCGTTCAGGTCTATTTCCAACATCTCTGTCACCCTGTTAAAAAAGTTTGTGTCATCCTCGACACTTAACTCATTTAGCACAGTGATCCCCTTGAGCTCATGAATACAAGACGCAATAGGATCAATAAATGAAAAATCTTCGATCATGTACGGAGAAGGAGTGTTGTGGATTTCTTTAAGCGAAAATGTGACTGTCTCACCCAAAATGGATAGGGTCATTCCCCCTTTGTGCACTTCAATCAGCGTATGAGAAGTGGACATGAACGGTCGGCCGAGCAAAAAATAGTATGCTCAGTGCCTTCTTTTGGAACTTTGCCGACATCAAGTAAGACAAAATTGACTGGAATAACAAGTTCGCCGACTTGAACTAATACATCCTCAACTATGCCAAGCGGTTATCTTATTGATTGATCTGCCAATTATAGTTGCATCGTAGTTGGCCTCATTTGCCCAAGGTCAAATTTCTTATACAGTGAGTACGGCATTAAGTTAATTCCTGCACCAAGATCGATCATTCCACGTGTCGTTTGCCCACTTCCTAAGGCAATAGTTATGAAAAAACTCATCGGGTCTTTCTCCTTTTTGGGTAGCGGACCCTTGCATATGGCGCTCACCTCCTTGGTTAATTCTACTCGTTGTGTTGTCTCCAATCTTCGTTCCCTCGCGACTAAATCCTTGAAAATTTTAACGTATGCAGGCATCGTTTTGGTTATATCCAAAAGAGGAAGATTAACATTGACGTTTTTCAGCAAATTATAGAGTTCCATGAATTTTTTGTTTTCTTTTACTGGGCGTAGACGACTCAGAAAGGGAACCTTGTCACAGGTGTTAACTGCTTTGGTTGCTGATTCGGAGATTTGGTGGAATCATCGATTGTGGTGGATGGATTTGGAAGCTTCTCTTTTAAGGAACCCGGAATATAAGGATTTGGTGACTTATGCATTTGTTCCACCGGTTTAGGGTCGTCATTCTTTGGCGAATCCGCAGTTGGAATTTTCGCGACCTCCTCTTCCTTCTCCTCCAATTCAATTCCATTATCTACCTTCTTTCCACTTCATAAAACATGAACAGCCAAAGCTTGCTCGGCTTGGATCGGTAATTTTCCTTTCTCGTTTTCTGCCTTCGCCATAAATGTTGCCATTTGGCCCATCATTGTTTCTAACATCTTCACACTTTTGGATAGGTCATTCAAAACTTCTCCCTGCTTACTTACTTGCGTAGTCAGATTTGCGAGCCCGTCTCTATTTCTGGTTATTTCGGTGACTTGTTTTTGTTGCCAAATTAACAATTGATCATTTGGCTTTATTAGAGCAGGTGTCGGTCCTGTTGTTGGAGATTTGTTTGGTGGTMGTGGTGAATCAGTTTGTGTGGGGGCATAGTGTGGGTTTCCAGGGCCCCATTTTAAGTAAGGAGAATTACGTTGCACGTTAAATTTAGTTGGTGGTCTGTGCGCATGAGTTGGAAGGTCTTGTTCACGCATTTGATCCTTAATGGCATACGCTTCGGCTTCGCATTTGTCGTAATACACCATTTTGCATGTATCCACTAAATGTCCTTGCTCTCCACAGCGGTTGCATGTCTCAACGGTCTCGTTGCTTGGCACCTCATTCGCCTCGTTAACTCTTATCTTTCGTGGTCGAGAACTCGTTTTCCTGGACTTCTCGCTCATCTTCTCGAACAACTGCTTGGCTTCCGTGGCGGTTAAATATCCAAAATCCGCCCCAGGAGCTACTTCTACGTTATTTTTGTAGGAGCCCAAAAGCCCTTCGTAGAAAAGTTAATTTACCATTCCTAGAGAGTTGTGATGATGTGGGCAAGCTTGCAGTAGTGATTTAAAATGTTCCCATGCTTCATGAAGCAACTCCTCATCTTGCTGGACAAAGTTGGCTATTTGTCTCCTAATGTGGCCCGTCGTTTGAGATGAGTAATACTGATTTATGAATTTATCGCTAACCATGAGCCAGTCGATCATAGATCTCGGTTCTAGTAAAAGTAGCCAAGATTTGGATTTATCCTTCATACAGCTTGGAAAGCACAACATTTGAAGGTCTTCGTGATGAAGTCTCGGAGATGGGGTCCTACTGACTTCGGCATAAAATTCTTTGAGGAAGGTTAATGGATCTTCGTTGGTGAGGCCATGAAATCTCGGGAGGTTGTTGATTATATGAGGTTTCAACTCAAAGTCTTTGCAGTTCTACCCAACACAGTAGCTGAACTATAGGGGCCTACTTAAGGAGTTGTGAACTCTCGTTGTCTTGGTTCGCGCGCCCCTCTTTGGTGCCTCTCTTGGTTGTTAGGCCTCGTGTAGTTTCTATCATACTCGTTCCTCTCATTGTAGTGGTTATTAGCGAGCTAGTCATCAATCTGATCGTCTCCATGGTAAGATCTCTCAGAATAGTCATCTTGGTCGTGGTGATGGTGATTTCTATTTCCTCCGCCTCCTCGCCCTTCATTCTGGTCCATCATGTTTCGTTGAATATTTTCCCAGTATTCTTGAGGTTGTGCTGGTCCTTCGGGGTAAATTGGTTTGCTTCCGTATTTGTTTCTTTGTCGTATAGGAGGGTTCCTTGGTGGTTGATTGTTGTCAGGATCTACGCGTCTTAACATTGTTTCAGGAACGGGATCACAAACGAAATCGGTGGTAGCAATCGATTCACCTTCAGATATACGAGGAGCTCTAGCTTGATTGGAACGATGAATATTATCGATGAATGGTGCAAGCTCGAGTCTCAGTGATCTTCTACCTTGCATACACTCAACAACCAATCAAACGCATCGAATGAAAATAATAATTATACAAATAGACGGTTTTGAAAATAAAACGAGCAAATATATTTTTGAAACCTTTGCTTTCGTTCCCCGGCAACGGCGCCAAAAATCGTGACAAATACGTGCGAGTCATCTACTTATAAACATTTGTCAGAAATTTAATAGCTTGCCCGCAAGAGAACGGGATCGCGTGTAGGTTGGCAAAGTTAACTCGAGTCGTCTCTCAAGAAACATGCAATCGGAATCTCGAATTGTTTGTTTAATCACAAGTACACAAAACTTATATAAATTGGGGGTGGGTTGGTTTGTTTTGATTATCTAAGAACTTTAAGCACTTGAACATTAATTAAAACTATGTAACTCTAGCTAAGCAATTTACTAAGAACATGTAGATTCGAACCAAGAAACTGATCCAAGCATAAATGATAATAAATTACCTAAACATGAACGATATTAAGCCGATAAAACTGAACTAAATGAAAGATTACGAATTCAATTATCTAAAGTAACTAAGGTTTGAAGCATCAAATAATTCAAGAACAATTATTGAAAAACTACTATTCAATCGCATAAATTAATTTAAGAAAGCAATTAAAAAGTTTAGAGTACTTATTGAAACTAAGAAATTGTAGTAAATCCTCCAGCTAATCCGGAGAGATTTCTTAGATCTAGGGTGAAAATCGAATCACGAACTAACGGGTGGAGCTTGGAACTCGTGACTCTTGAATCTTCGATCTTGATCTTCTATGTTGATTTGGGATGTGAAGGTGTGTTGTTTTTGAGCCAAAGGACCGTAAGTAGGGTTGTAGTGGTATATCGTGTCTCCAGGGACGAACTTAGAGAGGGGTTTTTATATTTTCTTTTTCTTGTCTTGGAGCATAAGTTACCCTAAAAACACGTTTCCCGCACGTTGGCGTCGACGGTGTGTCTGTCGACGCAGGCCAGTGTTCTAAAAATCGTTAGGCGGCCGCTAGGCGCCAGACCAGCGCCTAGGGCGCTTAGGCGGGGCCTAAAATTTGATAATAAATACCCTAATTTACAACATTACATCCAACATTTAATAGTTCAACATACTACTTACTACACAATAAAGTATATGACAATCCAAAACTAAAAGTAATGATCACAAGTTCAAAACTATTGTTCAATTCAAAGTTCAAAATAACATAAATCTATAACACACATTACAAAATCAAAATAACTAAATAAGGGCAAGAGTTCTCAGTTTGTTTCTGTTCTGTCATAATTCTTGCCCCGTAACAATTGAATTGGATTTAAAAAATTTTAAAACCAAAACGACGTCATTTTGGATAAAAAAAAATGGACTAATCGCATGGCGCCTAGGCGGCGCCGAATTCCTCCGGCGGTTTTTCTGCCCGATTTTCGAAAATCGTGGGCGGTTCGAGGGCGCCGAGCGCTTAGGCGTACGCCTAGGCCGATTTGTAGAACAATGACGCAGGCAGTCGACGTTAGTCATTCCTCGGCAGGTGTGGCGTGCAATGCTCGGCAGCGTCGGCGGTCTGGTTGGTTCACGTCGATCGACGCTCACAGAGAGTTGCGTCTGCCATGTGCGTCGATAGGTGCCGGAAAGCGTCGGTCGAAGCCCATGGGTCGACACTCACAGAGAGTTGCGTTGGCCATGTGCGTCGATAGGTGCCGAAAAGCGTCGGTCGATGCGCGTAGCTCTCGGCAGCCAATGTCGGCAGCAACGTCGGCAGCGCTACTATAACGGTTCCAGATGGTATCCGATATAGATAGTCGACAGCATCAAATTCTTGCTACTTTTTCGCCGAAAAACTCGATCTTTGCCTCTCGGTCATAACACTTCACCTCTGACGTGCTGAACTCTTCCGGTTACTTAACTATAAAGTGAAAAAACCACAAATAATCACTTATTTGCATCAATTTAGATCAAAAGGCGGTAAAATAAGCTGAAAGTATAAAAATACGAAATTAAGCTTTAAACTATCCAACTTATACTAAAATCATATAGAAAAACTAACTAAAACACTAATAAAAATAAAGACAAAGAGATTGATACGATTGACGGGGTGTTTGTAGCTGTATAGCTCAGGTGGAGTTGTCTAAAGTGATTTTTGTAAAGAAAGGAGGAAGGGGGAGATTGATACGATTTTTACGTAGATTAAAATCCTATTAATTGTTTTGTTTTATTTAGAGTTATTTGCCCTTCTCGACACTTGTGTTAGTTAGAATGTTTAATAGATTAATCTAGCAAATAAATAGAGTCATTTATCTTTGTGACTCTTTTATTAGTCTTTATCTGCTTGATATCTCAAGATATTTATCTAAACCTTGGTTTATGGAATTAGGATTCTCTCAAGGAAGTTGGATTATTTATATCACTTGACATTGATGAAGGGATGAAACGAGAGGACGAGAAAAACAGAAAGCTCACTACAGCATAGATCGCTCATCATTTGAGAATTTTTTAAGATTGTGTTTGATCGAGCTTGAAGATTTTACGAGCGATTCAAGAGTTTTTCATAATATTACTAAATACAATTGTCTCATAATTTGTAAAACAATTTCATTATTTCTATTGATATCTTTTCTGGCCTAAGGTCACCTTCTATGAGTTTATTAACTCATGGACAATAATTATTTCTGTGTGTTTCTTTTAAATACAAATATATTGGTAAGGATCACTACAAAAAAATCCGCCAATACTGACGGCCAAATCCGTCAGTATATCGAATACTGACGGCCTCCTGACGGATAATGGCAGTATTTTTGCGGTCAGAATTGTAGTATCTTGACGGCCTTAACGTAACCGTCAGAAATACTGACGGCTTGCTGACGGGCAATGCCCGCCAGCAATTCTTCCCGTCAGTATTGCTGGCGGGCCAAGCCCGTTAAAAAAAAATATATTATATATATATAACGCTGACGGCCTAAACCCGTCAGAATTATTAAATAAAAATAAAAAAATAATGCTGACGGGCAAGCCGTCAGCAATTTATTTAAAATATAATTTATAATATTATAATTATAATACATATAAAATAATATTATATATTTAAATTATATTATAATTATTTATAATATAATATAATTAATTAACATTATAAATATAATATATATTATATATAATAAATAGTTTTATATATTTATAATAATAATATAATTTATTATATATTATAAATATATATAAATATATTATAATATATATTTATAATTATTTATAATATTATATATATATTATATATATAATTATATATAATATATATAAATATTATAATAATTATATTATAAATATATATATTATTATATTATATTAATAATAATATATTATTTATATATTATATATAAATAATGAATAATATTATATAAATATTAATATTATTTATAAATATATAATATTATATATATATAATATAATATATTATTATAATTATTTATATATAATTATAAATATATATTATTTGAAATATATTTATTATATATTGTATATAAATAATAATATATTATTATTATAAATATATAATATTATTTATAAATATATAATTATTATATTATATTTATAAATGTATTATATTTATGATAATATATATAATGATATTTATAAAATATATTAAAATATAAATTATAAATATATAATATATATTATATGTATTATATATTATATATATTATAAATATAATATTTTAAATAATTATAAATATATATTATTTGAAATATATTTATTAT
>BMAC01000304.1:1506046-1521630 GCA_014905375.1 Phtheirospermum japonicum | reverse complement strand
ATTTTTTTTTTTTTAATTTTATAAATGCTGACGGGCTGGCCCGTCAGTATTGCTGGCCCCCAGCATTTTTAAAATATGCTTAAAAAAAACTGAGCGGGCCTAGCCCCAGCCCGCCCTGAGCCCAACCCACAACCCCCTAACTTGTGTTTATTTAATACCACACATGTGGCATGGGTGGGATTCGAACCCCAGACCATATTGTATATAAATAATAATATATTATTATTATAAATATATAATTATTATATTACATTTATAAATGTATAATTTATATTATATTATATTTATAAATAATTAATTAAATTATAAATATATAATATTATTTTATATGTATTATAATTATAATARTATAAATTATATTTTAAATAAATTGCTGACGGCTTGCCCGTCAGCATTATTTTTTTATTTTTATTTAATAATGCTGACGGGTTTAGGCCGTTAGCGTATATATGTATATATTTTTTTTTTAATTAAAAATTATATGCTGACGGGCAAGGCCGTCAGCATATATTATTTTTGGTTTTTTTTAATTAAAAATTATTTCCTGGCGGGTTAGCCCGTCAGGATAATTACGCGGGATAGATTCCCGCTCGATTCCTGAGGGGATGCTGCCGGGGATAGTTGCTGACGGCTAGGGCCGTCAGAAAATCCGCCAGCAACGATTTCCGCCAGGATTTCTGACGGCTTTTTGGCCGTCAGGAAACCCGCCAGCATAGCCGTGTTTTTTTGTAGTGGATGTTCCAACATCATAATTAACATTTGTGTTCGATTTGTATTTATACAAGTTTCTGAACACCTTCAAAACTTTCACAATCATTAACTAATCTATCATTTAAATTAGAATAATGTGTTTACTAACTAATGTGCATAATTAAATGTGTGAATTATGGTTCGAACGTTGTTCAATTTCCTCGAACTTATTTCTCTCCTACAGTGCTCTGAAAATAGTTAATTTTAACTACATAATCAACTGTAAGTACACCAATGAAGGAAACAATATTAGTATTCATTTGATGATAAACCCAATATATAAACTAAAATCGAAAACTTGCAAAAACTCTAGAAGTATAATTAACCTGAGCCCCACCCCACCATAATCCATAGATGGTTTGGTGTGGACAAGACGTTCCCACACAAAAGAGTAATGAGTAGAGTTGCATCACTTTCAAAGGGCATAGTTAGTGTGATGAAAATTTAAAGAAATCAAAGAATATAAACACATGCTAAATTTAACTCCGACCCTACCGCGTTGTCTAGTTCCAATTCCATGGATACGATCCTTTGCACTATTCCCATTTTTATGTTTTAAACCTTCCCTACGCTATTTTTACGCATATTTGGACTTTCCCCTTTTCGATTCAACACGCTATATGACTCAACCATTAATTCTTAAAAAAATTTCGCCTACAAACTTTACGACATGGATATTATTTGGACTGTGCTCCAAACATATATATATCCACCATGCCGCCAAAAAAACAATCAAACTACTCTTTCAGTTGCATGCAAGTTTCTTGGACCACTGGAGAAAAAAAACATAAAAATTGCCTCCATCATCCAAAAATGGTTAAAACAGCTTCGTCGTCCAACGTTGCTGAGCCGAGAGTGAATGATTTGAAGTACAAAGGCGTGAGATTGAGAAAGTGGGGGAAATATGTCTCTGAGATACGCCTCCCCAACAGCCGGGAGCGGATATGGCTCGGCTCGTACGACTCCGCGGAGAAGGCGGCTCGGGCTTTCGACGCCGCCTTGTTCTGCCTCCGCGGGCCTGACGCCAAGTTCAACTTCCCCGAAGATCCCCCGGGAATCGCAGGCGGCCAGGGGCTGACACCGGCCGAGATACAAACCGTCGCGCAGCACTACGGCAATAGCTACGCCGGCGGCCCGGGCAATAATCAGCCGCAGCTGGGGCCCGATGGTCGGAATGTTGCCGGTAATTCGGGCGTGGAATTATCCGAAGACACGTCGCCCTCGTCGAATTCGGAAGGGTCCGGGCCGATCGACTGGTCGTTTCTGGACATGCTGGATTCTAATGCGGGCCAAGTCTCGGATTTCGGGCTTTTCCACGAGCCCGGTGATATGTTCATGCCACCACATTTTCATGATAGTAATGAGGACGAGGACAATAATGACTACCATTATGGAAATGGTTGTAATGTGCAATCTTTTCTCTGGAACTTCTGATGTTCCTCATAAGGATTGGCAAGGGTAATAAAACATAATGCCCTTATTATTATATAAATATGTTATTATAGTTAGGTAGCCAGTGAGATGCATAATTAATGCATGTGTGGTGAGTGTTCGTAAGAAGATTGTAGATTAGTACGAGCAATAAATTAAACTCATGTACAATTGATTGGTGAAGCATAAGATGTTTACATTGCAAAGATGATAATAGTATATCGTATAAAATGTGCAGCCAGTCCAGTGATTTGAGTTGAATATAATGTTTTCTTATTTTCAATTTAATATTCAGTTGATATTTCGTCATGCATTTCAATTCATTATCAATTAGGACTTGCGGCCCAAAATAGTTTTTGCAGTTTTCCTAAATTAGAAACCTATTTGGCCAATGTGTATGGTTCGTACATTGCGTGACAATAACATTCACAATTAAACAATCACATGTTTAAATGCGATTGGACAAAATTGGCAGTTTTTATAATTGAAAAGACTAAAGATTTATTTTCCTTCCAATGCTTTATGAAGGGAAAAAAGGATCAATCATAATAATCAAATGATAAAAGCTAGAATATTCTTTAAGCACAAAAAGGAACAGTTAATTGATATAGACAGTGGATATGCAGCATTTCACCGTGCAGTTTCCCTAAATAGAATTTGAAATTGGAGATGACATTGATTATTTTAAGTATTAATTAATTAATAGGCGAAGTTAAAGAAGAGTAATATAGGAGGTCATTTTCATTTTTCACCACCGGCCAGAGAAGATAAGTCAGAGATGTGAACATATGAAACTGAGCAATGTTAAAAGCACCGGCGCCAAACTCATGTCCACGTGTCACCCCTTCAACACGGATACATCTTTCACTACTAATAGTCTTCTACCTTGTTATTACTCTCTTTCCTCGTACACCGTATCCCATTATATATAATAATTGCTGTTGTGATTTAACCTAAATTTGACATGACATTTTCTGAGATTGACAGTTGATTTGTGATGATTGATATCCTCTATTCCATTCATAGTAACAAAATACATACGAATATGAGGATTATTCGGCATTGCTAATAATTCGAGTTTTATTTGAGAATAAAACGGATCAAAAACTAAAAATAAAAATTCAATGCATCGATCAAATTTGAAGAATTATTTGGGAATAAATTGGATTTAATACGTTAAATTATATTAGTATTTATTTTTATACTTGTAAGCTTTAACTAAAATTATTATCGATTTATCAGTTTGATTTTAAGCGTTTCTAACGCAATTAATATGACATTTCAATATATTACTAGAATATCGCGAGATTTTCAATATTTGTTAATGTTTCACTTTCTATTTCAACACATACCACTTGTATAATAATTAATTCTTGTAAATAATGACACCAACATTGTGCACATAACATTCAAGCGATATGTATATAATAAATGAAATACGTGAAATATAATTAAAAATATTGATAGATCGTCAAAATGATTTCGAACTAAAGTTATTTTATAGAGGTTAAACATGGGTTTTTACATGATAATAAAGGCTAACCTCCTAGCTATAAGCTAACACAAGTGTGTAATCAAGTGTCTTTAGAAGATGGCTTAATGGAGCAACGTGAATTACACCTGCGCCTATAAGAACAGTTTGCTCTAACGCACCATAAGGTAGTGCAAATCAAATTCATACCGTTAGATTCAAACTCTAGAACCATTTATATGAAATCAAGTTTCTTTGGTTGCCTCTTTATTTGAATTTGTAATAAGAATCTCAACCAACAAATAAAAGTTTTTCAAATATTTTGACTTCAATTATTATCGTTTTTAAATCTAAAAGGCACACTGCAATTTCGGCTGGTAAAACCCAAGCTAACTTCAATAAACCAATTAATATATGCTCCATGGTTATTGGAGAAGAGACTAACTAAGAAGATTTTTAACACCTTTCTATTTGTTGCGATCGATCATTTTCATAAATGTTGGGGATTTTATTCTCAACGATTTCTTTCCATTTTGTATATTTGCTTTTCTTAAACTTTGATCTATTTAGAATTCTAGATTTATCTCTTAAGGTAGTTTAAGTCTTTATCTAGTTTCCTTATTTCTAACTTGACTAGTTTATCAAGACTAGAAGTCTTGATTATTTATAGGCAATAGATCAACACAAAATGACACCACGGCAATTAGGTTTTGAAGACAAGATCACTGGACGTATTCAAGGAAGCAGAACACAAGATCTACTTGGAGCTACAAGTCACAATCAAGAGATCTTCAACGTTGCGTAACCAACGGAGGAGATCGAATCATTCGTAGCAACAAGTATTTGTGTATCAATTTTGATACACATGTTTTTCATATATTGCTTAAATCTTTAGTAATTGCTCTTGAACGATTAAGTAATATAGTTTTGGGTTTGTATACCCATATCCGTAAGTACTTTTATTTACGTACTAAAAGTTCAATAAGTGTGTTCATACGTTTTCATTCCGCTGCTTTTCTATATTCCTCTGATTGGTGTTATCACTGGTGTTACTTAACATCAATCATAACACCCATTGTGTTATAAGTTTATTGTTTTGATGTTAACATTGGTGTTATTTATAACGAGTCTTAACATCACATTTCAAAATTACAGATCTACAAAACAACAATTGACACCAGAGCAGGGTACTTTACATTAAGTATTTCGATCCTTATTTATTTTGTAGATTCATTACCTTATGGACGCTCAAGGGAATCCGCGACCTCCTATCCTCAACGAACAGAACTACTCACTCTGAAAGCAGAAGATGCGGTGGCATATCAAGAACATCGATGAACGAGCGTGGAGAACCATCCTAGTTGGATGGGAGAAACCACGAGTTACTGATGCTGATGGAAAAACCTTTCCCTAGAGAGAAATAGACTAGACCGCTGATGAAATTGCGAATCCAAACTGGAACTCCAAGTGCATCAACACTCTTTGCGGATATGTCGACTCAAGCTACTACAAGGTGATCAGTAAGTGTGAGTCAGCAAAGGATGCTTGGGATGCATTGCAGAGGGTGTGCGAAGGATCTCAAAGTGTGAAGAGGTCAAGACTGAGAATGCTAACTGCTACCTTCGAGGCAATGAGGATGGAGGAAAAAGAGTCAATTATGGACTATGCCATGAGACTTTCAGATATTACAAATGAGTGTGGAGAACTTGGCGAGCCCGTGTCAAATTCACGCCTTGTGGGAAAATTATTTAGATCCATTTCAAAAAAGTTTACCTTTAAAGTGGTTGCCATTGAAGAACACTGATAATTTAGACTTCGATGAACTGGTTGGATCGCTCAAAAAGTACGAAATGGAACATCTTGGCTCCAACTCGAAAGAGAAGAACATTGCCCTCACTACTGATGTCAACTCGGATGATGACAGTGAAGCTGTCGATTGGAGAGATTTGCTGGATAAGATCGAGAATACCACTCTTGGAGAAGAAGAGGTGTCTATGCTCACTCAAAAATTCAACAAACATTTAAGGAGAAGAAGCAACATTGGAGGAACATTTTCGAAGTTCAAATCAGAGAACCCACCTCCAAAACCGGCTGGAAAAAAACTCTCTAATTTTCAGCCCTCATCGTATGAGCCCAGGACAGCGAACTCGCCTAAACCTCTTAGTGAAGTTCAATGCCACGAGTGCAAAGGATGGGGACACTACAAGAACGAATGTGCTAATACATTGAGGAAAAAGAGCCTGATTTCAAGGGAGTTTGATGAAGATGAAGATGACTCTGACTCACCTAAGTCAGTTCCTGCATTGTTTGCTAATGTTGTCTGGGATGACGACATACGAGTTGACAACATCAATTCCAACATCCTATGTCTGAATGCAGAAGTCAAAGAAATAACTGACGAGTATAAAAAATTGTGCCTAGAGTATGACGAATTATTTGCAAACTGGGGAAATCAGGTCTTAAAGGTGAAAGCTCTCATGATCAAGTTTGAGAAACTCACCCATGAGAAGAATGATCAAGTGGAAATAATTACACGTCTGGAGTCAGCTAACACAAGGAAAGACTCAGAATTGGAACGAGTGACGGCAGATCTGAAGAAGGCTCAAAACACTCTCTCAAACCTCAACAAGGTAATAGCAAAGCTCGATGAAATTTTGGGGATGTCATTCCCAGAGTCCTCAAAACATGGGATTGGCTACAAACCTGAAAAGCAAGAACAACAAACTGACCAGAAACTGAAGACAGCCAAGCATCACAAAAAGAGGAGAAGACAGTATATTTGCCATCATTGTGGTGATCTTGGTCATATTCGACCATTCTGCTGGAAGAAAGCAGGAAAGAAAAGTCAATTTCAGAGGATGAGACAACATGTTGTGTCTCATGACAGTTTCCACGATTCCAATATTAGAGCCAACAACAAAGTTAAACAAGTCTAGGTGAAGAAGGAAGAGATCAAATGTAACATGATTTATACCTCTCTGAAATCCCACATTCCAGGAGCTTGGTATTTTGATAGTGGATGTTCCAAACACATGACCGGTTCTGAAGACCTTCTCTCGAATATTATAAAGTTCAAAGGTGGAAAAGTGAAATATGGTGGAGGTGCAAATGGTCAGATTGTTAGGCAAGGAACTCTACATGTTCCAGGAATTGTTAAACTCGAGAATGTGTTACTTGTTGAAGGACTGACAACAAACTTGATCAGCATCAGTTAGTTGTGTGATGGAGGCTTTAGTGTTAAGTTCACACGAGAAAAGTGTGAAGTTTAAGATGAAGGAAATGCTTGCATTCTCACTGGCCAAAGAACATCAGATGATTGCTATCAAATAAACGGCGATGGATTTTGCAAGTTATCCCAACTGAGCGATGCCGAAGTGTGGCATCAAAAGTTTGGTCACGTCAACTACAAGATGTTGGAAAGGTTTTTGAAGAAAGAAGCTATAAATGGTCTACCGAAGCTTAAAACAAAGATCATTCCAGTTTGTGAAGCATGCCAAAAGGGGAAACAAGTCAGGGTACCGCACCCACATGTTCAGAGCCTTACCACTTCAAATTGCTTTGAACTTATGCACATGGACCTCATGGGACCACTGGAGGTGGATAGCCTTGGAGGTAAACGGTATGTTCTGGTTGTAGTTGATGATTTTTCTAGATTTACTTGGGTTGAGTTTTTAAGGGAAAAATCTGAAGCCTTTCAAAATTTTAAAAAACTAGCAAAAAAGTTGTGCGTACGTTTTGGTGTGAACATAGGAAGAATCAGGTCTGATCACGGAAATGAATTTGAAAATGAAGTTTTTTCAAACTATTGTTCAAAGGCAGGAGTAACTCATGAGTTTTCCTCACCCATTACCCCCCCATCAGAATGGTATAGTCGAAAGAAAGAATAGATCTCTTGTCGAGATGACTAGAACCATGCTTATTTCAAATGGAATTGCAAAGCGATTTTGGGCAGAAGCAATGAATACTGCTTGCCACACAATCAATAGGGTTTATTTCAGAACAGGGTCACATGTTACACCCTACGAATTATTGTTGGGCAAAAAGCCTAATTTGAGTTATTTCCATGTCTTTGGGTGTGTGTGTTATGTACTGAATGATAGGATGCGTCTTTCCAAACTTGACTCTAAAATTGACAAATGTATTTTCATGGGATACTCCCAGAATAGTCATGCTTATAGACTGTTTAACCTTAGGACACGTTGCATGATGGAGTCTGTCAATGTGAAGTTTGATGACTTGATTAGTGGTGTTAAACCTGGTGAGGATAATGATCTGGTATATGATCAGACTCCTCAATATGTTGTGGATGAGTTACATGATAGTGCAGGTACACAAAGTGATATTGCAAGTGATGACGGGTCTTCTGACATGACGGCAAACCTAACACCACACCCTGAAGAAGCAGACAATGTTGAGACTGAGGACCCATCACCAGTCCTAACACCAACTTCTGAAGCTCCTGAATCAGATTCAGACTCAGATGAGGACAGCCCGGACAATCAAATCGACCTGTACCAGAAGGATATTCCATCAAGAATTCAGAGGAATCATCCAACGGGTCAGATTATTGAAGATATTGATGAGAGGAGCACAAGGAAGAAATAGATAAATTTCAAAGAAATGGTAAGATATGTCTGTCTTTCGACTAACTGCTCTCAAATTTGGGAGACCTTGTTTCTTGCTAATACAGAGCCTAAGCGTGTGGAAGAAGCTCTGAAGAATGAGTTCTGGATCAAAGCCATGCAAGAAGAGTTGGATCAGTTTGCGAAAAACGATGTTTGGGACTTGGTTCCACGCCCTGCAAACACACATGTCACTGACACTAAGTGGGTCTTCAAGAATAAAACCGATGAAGCAGGAAACATTGTGAAAAATAAGGCAAGGCTAGTTTCACAAGGGTATACTCAGATTGAGGGGATTGATTTTGACGAGACACTTGCACCGGTTGCACGAATAGAATCTGTAAGACTCCTTGTTGCTATTGCTTGTCATTTGAAAATATCACTGCATCAAATGGATATTAAGAGTGCTTTCTTGAATGGTGTTCTGAGTAAAGAAGTATATGTTGAGCAACCCAAAGGATTTGTTGATCCTCACAAACCCAGTTTTTTTTTTTAAATTAAAAAAGGCGTTGTATGGTTTAAAACAAGACCCAAGATCTTGGTATGTGAGGTTAACTCAACATTTACTGTTTTTAAACTTTAGACGAGGTGAAGTTGATAAAACCTTGTTTCTTCTCAAATCCAACAAGCACATATTGTAGTTCAAATTGATGTAGATGATATTGTGTTTGGATCCACTAGTGAACAGATAGTGCAGGATTCCATAGCTCGGATGTCAGACACATTCGAAATGAGCATGGAATGTAACCTTTCATATATTCTTGGGTTACAAATTAAACAACTTGATGATGGTATTTTTCTTTCCTAAACCAAATATTATAAAAATCTGGTTCAGAAAATATGGTTTAAAAAATGAAAAGCACAAGAAAACACCTTTAGGGAAAACTAGCAAACTGTCACGAGATGATGTTGGGATCAGCGTTGATAATACCGTTTATAGGAGCATGATAGGAAGTCTCCTGTATTTAACTGCAAGTATGCCTGACATAATGTACAATGTGTGTTTGTGTGTTAGGTACCTATCGAATCCCAAGGAGTCCCATTTAAAAGCAGTAAAGAGAATAATCAAATATGTGGCTGGGACGAGTGATCTAGGAATTTGGTATACCAAAAATACGTGTACTGAAATTGTTGGCTACACTGATTCGGATTGGGCAGGTGATATCGTGGATAGAAAAAGTACCACTGGAGGTTGTTTATTCTTGGGAAGTAACTTGGTCTTGTGGTACAGTAAGAAACAAAACTGTGTATCCCTCTCTACAGCAGAAGATGAATATATTGCAGCTGGAAGTGAGTGTACACAACTTTTATGGATGAATCAGACGATTGAAGACTACGGTCTTCATAGTAGTGTTCTGACCGTACTTTGAAACAACACGAGTGCCATTGATATCTCTAAAAATCCTGTTCAGCACTCTCGTATAAAACACATTGACATCAGGTATCATTTCATCCGAGACTTGGTTGAGAGGAAAATAGTAAGCCTTGAGCATGTAGGGACAAACGATCAACTAGCTGACATCTTCACAAAGGCATTAGATTTCGAGACCTTTTCTCGTTTAAGAAATGATCTCGGTATGTGCATTGTCTAGTCCATGTTGACTTTTGATTTTGTGACAACCACTTATATCATCAGTCACAACATCTGTACAATATGCATGCATTTTTACTTTTCTGTCTCATACATAATATGAATGCATTGGGTATGGTTTATGGTGCAAAAAGATCTTGTGTTGTAATAAAAGTGGTGACAAAAAGACTGACCTCTTCGATTAGGTGATTGTAAAAAATTTCTGCAGAAACTAGCTTTCTCCCATGTCCAAAAACAAGGGGTGTTAAAAAGCGTTTGCTAAGATACTTTCTCTTCAAATTTGTAAAAAGATGAAGAAAATCTAAATTAAAAAGAATCCAATCTAAAAATCACCTCATTGAGCGATGTTGATGTAGTCATACTTGGGTTAAGGGGTTTGTTTTCATTGACTTCACTTGCGATAATGTCGGTTATAATGTCATCAGTCATGAAAAGCAACACCGATCAAGTCACTAAAATCATTAAGTGAATTTTTCTTTTTTAGGTCATTCTTTTTAGGCATCTGCTAGGACATGCATACTATGTGAAGATGCCAATTTGTTGTGTGTTCTGTTACTTGTGCTTAAGTCTCTCTTTGATTTCATCGTGTTACGGGCATGGTGGATCAACTGTTTCAGTGGTGTTAAAAATGGAGAGCTGGACAGGTAATACAGGGTTGACGTGGCAGGAGGCTGTTCACCTTGTACGTATTTTTCACGCCTATGGTGATAATTCAAAATTCCAGCTCTAATTCAGTTTCTGCTATTTCAGGGAAGTGGGATTCACCTTGTTTTTGTGGTTGATCGAGTGGAGATATTGGTTCCTAATTAAGGGGGAGTGGGGTGTTTGGTTGTAAAGAAAATCCGCATGGGTAATTAGGATTTTTGGTAAATTAGGGTTTTCTCTCTCCTGCGTACAACAATCATTTTTTTTTTGGGTTTAAGAGTCCATTTTTTTTTACCGTTTGTGCTATCCCACTTTTCTAAAAATCTCTTGTGAATTAAAACCCCTCTAACTCTCCTTCTCTTCTTCGTCTCTTTCTCTCGAATTGCATATTTTTTCCTTCTCTCTGTGAAATTCGCAGGATGTCCTCTCCGAGAAAAACTCAAGTGCTCCCTGCCGGCGTGCAGAATCCATCCAGTAGCCAGGCACCGGTGAATCTTCTGAGATTCGGTGGCTTGGATATTCGCGAGGAAATTGGTGGCACGATCCCCCAGAACCCATCACCTGTTGCAACACCTTCAACTGGTTCGCCGCTACTCCAACCTCAGGACGTTGTTCCGATTCCGGTGCCTGTTGACGCAAACCCTGAGGTGCAGGTTTTTCCCGGTCAGGCTAGGAATGAAATTGACGTCGACAACCCGCCAAACCTGCCTCTTATTGTGGAAATCTTTGTCCACGTAGGTGATCCGACCATGAAAAGGACCTGCAGGCTGAGGAACATCCCACCGGGCGTGGTGCCGGCAGTTGCCCAAAAACCCAGGCCGGGCCGAGGCGTAATGTGCCACTGGAGCACATGAACCTTGCCGAGGACGTCGCTGTCATGACTGACTCTAATGATGAGGATTTTTTACCTCCCGCTCCAGTTGGTGCTCCGGTGACATCCCTCGTTTCCCGCCTGGAAAAATCTAGGCCCCGTCGCCACAAATAGACCGTTAAGCTCGTCGACAAGAAGAACCCTTCGGCGTCAATTAATGTGTCTTCAAGGTCAACCGCGACCAAGTACTCAAGCCCTCCTTAAGAGGTTGTTGATATTTTCACTAGAGAAGTTTCCAGTTCATCCAAGCCTACTGTAGTTGCTACCCCTACCACTCTTGTTCCTGAGGTCCAACCTGAACATGAACCTGATTTTAGGTTTGAGTATTCTCCTGATCCGTCTGACAAGATCCTCATTTGAGACCTCATGCCTGCCAACAAGATGTAGAAGAAGAATTCCAAGACCCCTTTGCGTTCTGTCACTCCACAAAGTGATGTTGGGACCGGTGACATGTCACCAAAGCCAACATCACCCTTTGTTGCACCTACTCCTCCCTCCAGCTCTTAATCAATTGTTGCTTCTACCCAAGCACCCTCTCATCCATCTGGTTCGGCAAGTGTCTCTGGTGACTCTCCTGCCTCTGCGGAGGTTGAAATTGAGGACATGGTTCCTTTCTCTTTGGAGTTTTTAACATCCACAGCCGAAGAGATATTTTCTACCTACCATGATCGGGGAATGATTGATGAGAGACGGGTGCCTGTGGAGCTTTTCAAGCGCCAGAATCTGATTGAATTCTTCGAACATCGGGGCATTTATTCCACGGTATGTATCGCAGTGCATTTTGTTCGTCCTGTAGTTCTGGAGTTTTATGCAGATTTACTTCCCTCTGTTGCGAATCCCGCCTCTACGAATTTCGGGAAAGTGTACATTCGTGGGAAACTCTACTCCTTTACCCCGGATGTGATCAATGATTTGCTTGGAACTGAGGCCTATCAAGGTGATTCCACTGTTGACGACATGGATGATGTCATCCAATTTATATCTGGTGGGTTGTTGACCAAGTGGCGCGAACAATTGCCCAGCACCAAGTTTACCTCCCTCTACTCCGTGCTGCATAAAATTGATGTTTTCAACTGGGTGCTTTCGAAGAATGCGACTGTGCTGACTCGTCCTCAAGCCCAGTTCCTGTTCAAACTTGGTCGTGGAGTCAAGTTCAACTTTGGGCAGCAGGTTTTCGATGCAGTCACCAGGTTTGCTACATCCAAAACCGCTTCCTCTCTTTGCTTTCCATCTCTTATCTTTAGCGTGCTGGAGCACCAAGGTTTTACCCCCTCTGGAGATGATGTGCTGACTGAGGAGGCTGAGTGGTTCACCTTGCGTAGTCAACATCTTTTGGGTGCCTGTGTTGTTGATCTGCCTTGGCAAGCGCCTGTTCGGCCAGGTGTTGTGCGTGGTGACGGTTCTGCAACTCGCAACACCGCTCCCAACATGGTCAACCTCCCGCTTCAAGTTGTGCGTGCTCAACTTGACTTACTCGACAATCAAATTGCCCAACTTCAGGCCGTGCGGGGTTCCTGGTATGAGGCCCTTTTGCTTTCTGAACAAGGGGGAGAAACTGAGGGGGTTGAGGTTGCAGATGCGGATGATGGACAGGCAGCCGAGGTATTGGTTTAAGCAAGAGGAGGAAGAAGGTCTTGGCGAGAAACAAGAAACTAAAAAAGATGAAGAAGCTGCTTCGGAAGAGGAAGGCTGATGAAGGGACATCGTCGTTTGCTCGACGATCCAAGAGAGCTCGTGGTCTTTGAGTGATCATGATCTATTTAGGACTCTAGATTTATCTCTTAAGATAGTTTAAGTCTTTATCTAGTTTCCTTATTTCTAACTTGACTTGTTTATCAAGACTAGAAGTCTTGGTTATTTATAGGCAATAGATCAACACAAAATGACACCACAGCAATTAGGTTTTGAAGACAAGATCACTGGACGTATTCAAAGAAGCAGAACACAAGATCTACTTGGAGTTACAAGTCAGAATCAAGAGATCTTCAACGTTGCGTAACCAACGGAGGAGATCAAATCATTCGTAGCAACAAGTATTTGTGTATCAAGTTTTGATACACTTGTTTTTCATATATTGCTTAAATCTTTTGTAATTGCTCTTGAACGATTAAGTAATATAGTTTTCGGGTTTGTATACCCATGTCCGTAAATACTTTTACTTACGCACTAAAAGTTCAATAAGTGTGTTCATACATTTTCATTCCGCTGCTTTTCTATATTCCTCTGATTGGTGTTATCACTGGTGTTACTTAACATCAATCATAACACCCGTTGTGTTATAAGTTCATTGTTTCAAACTAGTTCATGTTAATACTGGTGTTATTTATCACGACTCTTAACATCACATTTCAAAATCACAGATTTATAAAACAACAATAAAATTATATAAAATATGATTGATATTATAATTATAAATATACTTTTGTTTAAAAGAATTAAAAGGGTGAAATCATAAAAAGATGTGTAAAATTAATAAATTAATATTTAATTTTTATTGAAAATATAAAAAAATAATATTAATTTTTTCTTAAAAATATAAATATAATAAATAAAATAAATTTAAATTACAATAAATAGAACGAAACGATCGTAAACGTGACGGATAAAGAAAAAAACAAAAAATATAAGATGAGACATTGAACGAGAGATAAGGGGATTAACTATATTTGACACCTAACTAATTAAATATTGATACTACCAACAAAAGAGACTTGGAAAAGTTTCAGTGGTAAATGCTTTATTGACTTGACATTTTTTGCAGATAATAGTGAGAAACGATTTGTACTCTTAAAGAGTAATTGGACAAAACCTATTAATACATCTCATAAATTATATTATTTTTTTTCACTTTTTTTTTCTTTTTTCTATTTAGGGGTGTTTGACCTTATTTAGAGATAAAAATATTAATAATTAATTATATAAAAAACAAAAATAAGATATATTTTTTAAAATTAGATGCTAATTTTTAATATGAGTTGTTTCTTTTTATCTTTTCAAATTATAAAATAAATTTTTGTGTAATTGTATATATTTTAATTTTTAACTTTAAAAATATAAACACATTATAAAAATATCATAATTAACTACATAAATATATATATATATATACAATCACACAAAGATTTAAAGTTAATTGTGATATTTTTATAATGTGTTTATGTTTGTAAAGTTAAGTTTTGTTATTTTATTTTAATAGTAGATTTATTTTTCATCTCGTGAGATATTGATAGGTTTTGTCCAACTTTTTTTAAAGTTAAAAAAATAAAATATCTAAAATTACACAAAGATTTATTTTATAATTTGAAAAGATAAAAGAAACAACTCATATTAAATATTAGCATCTAATTTTAAAAAATATATCTTATTTTTATTTTTTATATAATTAATTATTAATATTTTTTATCCCTAAATGAGGTCAAACACACCCGAGTAGAAAAAAGAAGAAAATAAAAAGTAAAAGAAGGTAATATAATTCATGTAAAAAATATATATTAATAAGTTTTGTCTAACTTTATGTCCCACTAAATATTCAAGTAGATTTACTCTTTGTTTAATTATGTTTTACTTCCGATTCATCGGACAAAAGATGAGTGGTTAGCACTGTCAAACTTCAAAATTTTACCACTGTTATTTGACTATACAACAACAAATAGTAAGGTCAGATCCGTACAGCTATAGCCACCGCGGATCGCTAGAAAACTGTCCTTGTTCAACCCTTGCGCGGCTACAAAAGATTCTCCTTCTGTACCAAGAGTAAGACCCAAATAATAAAAAATGGACACATGTAAAGCACATTGAAGAACCAAAAAAGAAACGGTTAGGTGGACAAGTGGACGGCATTTTAATAAATTTTTAAAAAAATTTAATAATAATAAGAGAGCGGATATACGCACCCCAAAAATTTATGAGTTTACCCCAAATTATTTTAGATAAAAATAGGCCTTAATGAAAAGACTGAAATAACCCTACTAACAATATATAACTAAAATTAAAAAAATAAAATTAATATAATTATATAAACATTAATATATATATATACACACCATGTGAGGATATACGCACCCCAAATAATATTAGTTAACCCCAAAACAGAAACATATTAAATCCTCGTAACTTRTTCTTCATCCTCAAAACCTGTTTCAATACCTAAAAAAAATTCACATTAAAACTTGTAAAAATGGAGGATAATGATAAGAACAAGAT